>OZ007556.1:182634394-182828944 GCA_963931855.1 Philhelius festivus
GGTTTCATTTAAGATAAAATACACTAAGCTCATATCCAGTATAATTGTCTGAAAAAAAGTTTTACTTCTGAAAGAAAGGGGCCTATACAGGATATCCCGCAGTCACCCCCGTGGATGAAAACCACATGCCATTTTAAGTTGAAAAACTTAAAAGGTATGTACATAATTTTTGCGTTTTCATTTCATTATGGACGGTTCTTATGAGTTTGGTACCGGCTTCGGTTTCATTTGACTGACTTCGTCTAGGTCGAACTAACAATTCTTAACATATTTTTCTTCAAAAAAGAACTCTTAACCATTCAAACCTGGCCTGCAATTTTTCAAGTGATTTAAATTAAACTTAGCCTCTTTTGTACTTTATTTAAGTTGCTTTTAAAAAAATAAATGGGGCTTTCATAAATAAGAAAAAATTCATTTGCTCTTGAATTAAATAATATTAAAGTAAATTCGAACAACTTTAAAGTTTAAAAAAAAATCATCTTTTGGAGTAGATTGCGCGAAAGACCTTTTCAGAAGAAAAAATAATTGCAGTAAAAATTTGAATTGATGAGCATTTTTATTTGATTGAGAGAAATTTTAAAAATTAGCCTTTACGCCCGATGGTGCCAAATCATTCTCTTAGAGCTTAGACGGTTACAACTGTCAGCTTGTCCGCGAATTTTATGAAAATAAAAAAAGAGCAATATCGGTCGGGGACTCGATTCTTGCGTATTCGCCAGATTTTGCCCCGTGCGACTTTTTTTTTATTTTCAAACTTACAAAAATCACTCGCCGGGCAAACCTAGAATCAGCAGGTCATCGCTGCCACCTAGGCCTACTTTGCAAACCTCGAGAAAATCCATCTTTCGGATGGGTTAAAGAAGTTGGAGCATTTGCTGGATCAAGTGTATCGAGCTAAAAGGAGGCTATGTTGCGAAATAAATCGCTTGTCTGTCTGTTCGACTACTAAGCGGGTCGGACGATTTTCTTGGTACTGAGTATTTTAAAATTTTTCCTACATAGATTCTTGTCTTTTATTTTGAGACCAAAATTAACGGTACCTGCCATACATTATGTTTTTAGAAATTTTGTAAAAACTGTTCCTCAGATTTAAAATAAATAAAATGCACGACTGGGTCGCACGAACTTGCTCCTATGTTATCAGAGAAAAACTGTTCATAATCATAAATTTTTTTTTTAAATGACAAACAACTTCTTTAGTAGTTGGAGGTAAAAATAGGATGACATGTGATTCAAGCAAATAAAGGTTTATGCAAGAACAAAAATTATATTATTATTATATTATTATTTTTAAGGAAAAATTTTGGTACGCCAATTTGAAGTTATTATTATTGTTCGAATTAAAATTAAATTTACAAAAAAAAATATAAAGCCGTTTTAGAGATATTTAATTTTCCAAAAAAAAAATATAAGTAGATAGATTTTTTTTCAAAATTCAAAAAAATAAATTTCTTAAAGTTTTGAAATGCTATATTTTTAAATTTTTTTAGAAGCTTCTCTATAAAAAATTCCATGAAAATCTGTTATGCCGATAATGATAAATTCGAAATCGAAAAAATGGTTCTATGGTAAGTACAATCAGTAATATCTTGTTTTCATTTTTACTTGCGACTTATAGGTACTATAAGGCAAGTTATGCATTCGTAAAAAAAATCGAACCCGAGGTTTTGATCAAAGTTGACATTATGATGAAAGCGAACACTAAAAAAGTGGGTCGGGCAATTCTGTCTGTCTGTCTGTCTGTCTGTCTGTCGCTGCGACTACAGCCTAAACGGCTGGGCCGATTTTCTTTAAACTTGGTAGATATGGGTTTTGATTTTTTACCCCCACACGTTTTTTTCTTTTTTTTTTTAAGACCAAAAATAACGGTTCCTGCCATACGAATTTTTTTCGAAATTTTATAAATATTTTTTTTCTCAAAAACTGCTGAACAGATTTAAAAACAAAAAACACAAAAAATTTAATTTAGTTAAAACTAGGTAATGCTTGAAAAAAGTTTTACGAAAAATGGTTATTGAGGGTATCCCCCAAGGAACCATTTTTTTTTGTTTCTGATTTTCTCAAAAACTGTACCACCGATTTTGATCATTTTTTTTGCGAAGGCTCTTCAAAAATTTAAATAGAATTGTGTATTCAAATTTTCAAAACAAAATTTTTTGGATTTTTAAAAAAAACTTCAAAATTTTTTTTTCAAAACCCAATATTTCGAAAGCCCCATGCTTGCTTTTTTTAAACTTGATAAATAAAAGTTTCTCAATATAATCTACAAGACGTGATAAAAAAAATTTCATTTTACTTTAAAATAACGCTACCCACCATACAAATGTTAAAAAATTTAAAAAAATGGTTTTCAAAAATCGTATTTTTCTCGAAAACGGCACCTAGAATTTTGATAAAATTTTTTTTCTTTCAATTAATTTTTATGATCTTAAATTTATTAAAACAAATTTTGAAATTAAGATATTACAGCTTGTACCTACCATAGAACCATTTTTTCGAATTTGTAATTTTTCACTATCCACATAACGGTTCTTAATGAAATTTTTTATAGAGAAGCTTCTAAAAAGTCTAAAACACATTGCATTTCAAAACTTTAAAATAAATATTTTTTGAATTTTTGAAAAAAAAATCTATTTTTTTCTTTTTTTGAAAATTCGATATCTCAGAAACGGCTCAATACTTTTTTTTTAATTTAATTTTTATTCGAACAATAATAAAAACTTTAAATTGGCGTACCAAACTTTTTTCTTAAAAATCTTTTAAAAATTTTGTTAATATGTAAAAGCTTTTTTTAAGAACCCACTAAAACGACTTATAATTTTTGTTTTTGCATAAATTCATATTTGCATAGCATTCTGTTTTCGTCTCTTACTATTAAAAGAATTTAAAAAAATAATTTGATCTTTATGAACAGTTTTCTCTAATAACATTCGTTTTTAAAATTCCTAGTCTATTACATAGGAGCAAGTTCGTGCGACCCAGTCGTGCATTTTATTCTTACTCGTTTTTTATTAAATTATATAGATCGTAGGAACTAATCTAAAGAAAACAAATTTTAGCAAAAATCTCGGAACCGTTTTTGAGAAAAATACGATTTTCGAAAACTATTTTTTAACATTTGTATGGAGGGTACTGTTATTTTTAAGTAAAATAAATTTTGTTTTCTCGTTTCTTGTAGATTATATTGAGAAACTTTTATTTGTCAAGTTTTAAAAAAATCGAGCATGGAAGTTTAGAAATATTGAGTTTTCCAAAATGTACCGTTTTTGAGAAAATCAAAAACAAAAAAATGGTTCCAAGGGGTTACCACCCTTTGGAAAAATTTTTCAACCATTATCTAGCCCTAACTATATGAAATCTTATGAATTTTTTTTAAAAACTCTGTGGGACAGTTTTTGAGAAAAAAAAATATTTATAAAATTTCGAAAAAAAATTCGTATGGCAGGTACCTACCGTTATTTTTTTTTCTTAAAAAAAAAGGAAAAAACGTGTAGGGGGACAAAATTAAAAACCATATCTACCAAGTTTGAAGAAAATCGGCCGAGCCGTTTAGGCTGCAGTCGAACAGACAGACAGACAGACAGACAGAATTGCGAGATCCACTTTTTTGGTCTTCGCTATCATCGTAATGTCAATTTGCTTGTAGTACCTATAAGTCGCAAGTAAAAATTTCGTTAGCGCCTTTAAACCATTTTTCTTGTGTTTGACTTTATCAAAAACGGTACGACCGATTTTGATCATACTTAAGTGTATACTAGCTTCCCAAAAGTTTGGATAGTATTAGGTACTTGGATTAAAAAAAAAAAAATCTAAATTCTTTCTTCAAACACAATATTTCGAAAAATCCACGCTCTATTTTCTTAAATAATACATAAATAAATTTGTTGGTGCATCAGCTCGAAGAGAACCAGGACCTAGTGACTTACAACTCTCAACTATTCCTGTGTGCGTGTTACCAGGAACGGATGGGACCTAAAATTTTCTGCCGATTCCAAACGGCTAATGAGCAGCACTTTCCATGACAAGAGATACTCTTGGAGAATTTGTTAATTCTTCGCAAGAGGGGTACTCTCTGCAAGCTTATAGTTTTTTAATATTTATCTAAAACTAATTGTACTCATAAATGCTAAAAAATTGTTGTAGAAAATCGTATTTTTCTCGAAAAGAGCTCCTAGAATTTCAATACAATTTTGTTTCTTTCGATTAATGTTTACGATCTATAATTCAAACAAGAAAATATTTAAAATTAAAATCTTACTACTGTACAACCATAGAACAATTTTTTCGAATTTTGAATCTCTCACTATCGGCGCGGACCAAATTTTAGTGAAATTTGTTACAGAGAAGCTTATAAGAACTTTCGAGTTAATTGCATTTCAATACTTAAAAAAATAATTTTGTGAATTTTTGAATAGTTAAAAGTCAATATTTTTTTTTTAATTCAATATTTCAAAAATGGATTAATATTATTTTTCAAATTTAATTTTTATTCGTACCGTAATATCTACAAATTTAAGTTGGCGTTCCAAAATTTATTTTTAAAATTATTTATAAATTTTTTGTATAAAAGCTTTTTTTTTCAAACTGTTACAACGATTTATTATTTTCCTTCTTGCATAAGCTAATACTTGCTTGAGATATCACAGAGAATCCTGTTTTTATGTACAAAAACTAAAAGAGTTGTTTTACTAAACTAATCTTATGGCTATTACCATTTTTCTCTAGTTACATTTGTTCATGTATTTTTTTTTTAATTTTTACTTGCGACTTATAGGTACTATAAGGCGCTCGAATCGAACTCGAGATTTCGATCAAAGTTGACATAACGATGATAGCGAAGACTAAAAAAGTGAGTCTCGCAATTCTGTCTGTCTGTTCGACTACAGCCTAAACTTGGTAGATATGGGTTTTAATTCCCCCCCCTACCATTGTTTCTTTCTTTTTTTTTAAAACTAAAAATAACGGTACCTGCCATACGAATTTTTTTTCGAAATTTTATAAATATATTTTTTTTCTCAAAACTTATTCGACAGATTTTAAAAATAAAAATACAAAGAAAAATTCATTTAGTTAAAGCTAGGTAATGGTTAAAAAAAATTTCCGAAAATGGTTATTGAGGGTACCGGGTACTCCCCATGGAACCTTTTTTTTTTTGATTTTCCCAAAAACGGAACAACCGATTTTGATCAGTTTTTTTTTGCTAAGGCTCCCCAAAAACATAAATAGAATTGTGTACTCAAATTTTCAAACAAATTTTTTTTTGGATTTAAAAAACAAACTTCAATTCTTTTTTTTTCAAAACTCAATATTTCGAAAACCTCGTGCTAGATTTTTTTTAAACTTGATAAATAAAAGTTTCTCAATATAATGTACAAGATGTGAAAAAAAAAATTATTTTACCTAAAAATAAAGGTACCTTACAAATGCTAAAAAAATTAAAAAAATGCTTTTCAAAAATCGTATTTTTCTCGAAAACGGCGCCTAGAATTTTGATAAATTTTTTTTCTTTTAATTCATTTTTACGCTCTTTAATTTGATAAAAAAAGAATTGAAATTAAAATATTACAGCATGTGCCTACCATAGAACCATTTTTTCGAATTTTGATTTTCTCATTATCCACATAACGGATCTTAATAAAATTTTGTATGGAGAAGCTTCTAAAAAGTCTAAAACATATTGCATTTAAAAACTTTAGAATAAATATTTTTTGAATTTTTGAAAACAAAAAATGTTTTTTGTGGACTAAAGGCCAAAAAAAGCTAATTTGAATCAATAATTCAACAAGTCCAATAATAGTGCTAAGTCTTCTACTTGGCTGATTTATTTCAGTAGTATATAGAGTTTGTATTATAAAAACCTTCATATAAATATTCAATGCCAGGCCACGGGCAAAAAAAAAAAAAAATTCCAACATTAATGATTACAATCCTAATCTTTGTTGGATATAGTTCACATTGGATTTTTGTCAAAAAAAATCATGTAAGATGAACTGAACTTAACAAAAATTGCGTATTGACAAGGTCCTCACAAGTCAACTGATGAGTCCATGTGAGATCACCCGGACGAAACGCCAATTTTTGTGGACTAAAGGCCAAAAAAGCTAATTTGAAATGTTTTTTTCTTTTTTTGAAAATTCGATATCTCCGAAACAGCTCAATATTTTTTTTCTAAATTTAATTTTTATTCGAACAATAATAAAAAATTTAAATTGGCGTACCAACATTTTTTCTTAATAGCTTTCTTTTAAGAAACCACTACAACGACTTATAATTTTTGTTCTTGCATAAATTTATATTTGCATAGCATTCTTTTTTTTGTCTCTTACTACTAACAGAATTTACAGATTTAATTTTATGCTTATGAACAGTTTTCTCTAGTAACATTCGTTTTTAAAATTCCTAGTCTATTACATAGGAGCAAGTTCGTGCGACCCAGTCGTGCATTTTATTTATCAAAGCGTTAGAACCGACTTCGAGTTATGTAAATACTGGAAGGTACCGTCCTCTTGGGAATCACTGGAAAGTAGTACAATTTATGTTGCCCAATTTTTAAGTAGAAGCTTATATAAAGTTTAAGTATTATGTACAAAATTTTAAAAAAATATATTTTCTTTTTAAATAAAGATTTTTATTTTCAACGCAAAACTGAAATCTTTAAGGATAATATTTTTTTTCTTTTAAAGTCTTATGTATATACTTTAACTAGAACGATTTTGTTTGTGTGTGAAGATTAGAAGAAATTAGCTTACGAATTGTTTTCCTATAGGTATTATATGCCAAGCAGTGTTGCCGCAAGCCAAAAAAAAGAGTCGCTAGATCGACCTTAAAAATCCGCTAGATATGCTAAAATTTTGAAAAAAGTCACTAGAAAAAAATTTCAGTACACATATCAAAAAAAAATATATTCAGTTATAACAAAAAATTTATTTTGAATAGTAAAGAAAAACTTATAAACATTAAGTTAACATAAAAAATCTTTAAAAAAAAAAAACAAAAACAAATTCAGTCTAGAAAATATTACTATACTTTTCATTTTTTAAATGAAAAGTAAAGAAGTTTTAATAATAACTTCAAACACCTATTATAAAAATAATCAATCATAAATAATTTATAGCCATTATAGCATCTTCATCAATTTCATTGACTTCAATATCTAAAGCATTATTGAAATTTTTGAATTTTTTGAAAATAAGTTTAAATATACTTACAAAAAAAGTTAAGTTTACTCCCGAAATCTCCACTTTGGCCGATTCGACAAAACCAAACAAAAACAATTACAGTTAAAATTGTACACAAAATAAATCATATAAACAAAATGACCAGGTATTCTAGTTTTTAAAACATATACTTACCCGCTCACTCGCAATCACACTCCTTTTGGTCTTATTTTGTGTGGTGAAGTTTCAAATTCAGTTCAGTGGTCGTGGTAAAAAGAGAGTCAATCGAACATTCGTCCCCTTTCTGCGTTAACCTCGTATCTACAAAAACACAATTTTTCAGGAAACGAAAAAAACGTGTAGTTTCCGTCAATGGAACCTAATAACGATACTTTTTTTGTTTTCTATTTATATTTTACAGTTGTAAGTATTTCCTGGTTTTAATTTTGCTAGGACATCACAAAAGTACTTGTTTTAACTGTTTTTGTTACATACGAGTATCCGTCTCTTATGTTTTGATTTACCGAAATGCAGATACGAGGTTCTTTTTCTTACTTAAAATAAATTCAAATAATTGAAAATTTAAACTCAAGGTTAGAAAAATAGCTGAAGCATAAAAAAATACACAGATTAAACTGAAATACTGTTGTTTTAATTCATATAAAATCTTATATCTAAAATATATTAAATTTTAAAATTATTTGAAAAGCGAATTCAATGTTTGATGAAATGGTTTGTTAAATTAAATATCAAGATACAACTCAAAGCATATGTTATTTAAATACATATGCATGTTATTTATGTACATAATTTATAAGCATGTATTTACAAGTAACTTATGAACTAAAAAATATATTCAATAAAAGTAACAGATTTTATTCTTAAAAAAGGAACAAAATTAAATTTTAAAATCTTTCTATTCTTTATTAGAATTAAATTTAAGGTTATCATCAAATCCGTGATAATCTTTTGGAAGTAGTTTCTTTAAACTCTGTAAGTCGTTATATTTTTTAACGGCAAAGGTTTGGAATTTTCAAAAAGTGATTTTAAAATAGTTTTTGAAATATCTATTTTCGCTTTCCTTTGCGGAGATAATATCCAATCATTGTCGAAATCAAGTTTATAATACATACCCGTGGAATCATATCTTATGCATTTAAGATCTGTTACCTGCGGATCACAGAATGGACAGAATCACATTCCATCTGGGTATGTCCAACCGTCAAATACTTTTGATAAATCGTCGTATTAAGTTTTATCGCCACGAATTGTAGAAGATTAGCTAAGTTGACGTTTCGATTTTGTGCGCTACATCCATCGCTAAACAGGACTGTTGGAACACTAAGATCACAAACATTTTCCAAAACATGAAAAACACATGAAGCAAAAACATTAGAACCGATTCCACCTTCTCCTTCGTGCCATACGTAGCAATGAACTTCTGATGTTTTCAAATTAAAAAAAGTATACTGATGCACAGCAAGCTTTTGCTTAAAGTATGTAGCTGATGCAGCTATGAAAGGTACCGATTGGACAGCTTGAACGTCTAAAGTATAAGCATTTATTTCATTCTTTAACGCGTTTTCTTTGTCATTATCTTTTTCCAACCTTGCTTTATTTTTGTTGCTAACATGTTGACTATATCTGTCTTGGTCAATGTTTCCGTTCTTAAAACTATAGCATACATCACATTGATATTTTTTTGGCTTATGCAGTCCAATGTTAGAAGAATCTGCTGTCTTCAAAATGGATAAATACGATGATCTTTCATTATTTGGAATATTTGTATCCTTCGCAAACTGTTCATTCATTCTGTAAACATCTTTAAAAGATGTGTAGCTGAAATCAAAATATTGTTTGTCAGTTTTCTGCCTACAATAGTGAGATTCAAGCGTAGGTATCCCGCTAAAAAATCTTTGACATGTTCTTTTTTTTTAAGTTGATAGCGGATTCTTTCTTTTTCGACTTTTCTGTTTGAAAAGGAATTCCAAAGTCATTGGTTTCTAAAACCCAATTTCGTACCGTCCATTTTTTAAATGTATTTAAAAACATTTTTTTGCAGACTTTTAACTTATACTTTAAAGTTAAATTCCGTCTTGAATTATCACCACCTGTACGTGCCGTGGCACGATGGTTGTGTGCTCGCCTGTCAACCTCATGACCACAGGTTCGATCCCTGCCGTCGTCTATGTCGTTTTAATTCCATTAAAAACCTTCTAAGAATTGTCATCAATGGGTTGCTGATTTACTCACTACATGTTGTTCAGGCATAACACTAACAACATATAATTGAGTTAAACTAGTATGCCCAACAAGGATGAACACGAATAAAATAATGTGAATTATAAGCGACATAAAAATAAGACACGGCATTTCTCCGCTTTAGCTCAGCCGCCATCCCTGGAGATAAAAATATCTGAGACAACCACCAACAGTCTCAGAACATCGTGCCACACATCTTTCCTATCCTTCTTTCTCTTCATTAACTTCACGCCCGCGCCGTGTTGAAACATTTAATCAAAATCCCTTGAGCACGGGTAGATTATATAAAAAAAAAAAAAATGTTTTTCCAAAAAGAGTTAAATAATTGTTTTCTTTGCGATTCAGGTATTTCATAACATTTAAAATGCTTGCTCATTTTACACTTAGCGGAATCACAACGAGGCTTGAGCCCACGTTTTTGTCTTTTTTGTTTCCCGACTATCTTTCCTTTTTCTTTTTTTAACATTAGTATTGCTTTCCTTTTTGCGACTATATTCTTCTTCCATTCCTCCGGTCTACCCTGTCCTTTCTTCCTTCTTTTTTAGAAATAAGACACAAATTTTCATCTTGATCAAGGTTTCTGCGTTTAGACCTGTTATAATCAACAAAGGAAGATTTTGATGAGGCTTGATAAATCAGAAGTAATGGAATCTTGATTATCGTTTGTTTCAATAAATAGTCCGGTCTGATCATCAAGGATGAAGCCTTCGTGTTCGTAGTCTAATGTAGGAATATTGTCTTCGATTTCACATTCAATAAACTTCAGTTCACCTTTTGCTTCATCTAATACCAAAACATGTTTATTTAAAATTGCTGGTTTAGAAGTGCCTGGTTCAGTAATATTATTATTGTTGTTAAATTCGCCATCCAACAGGTGCCTTAAAGTTTAAAATTCTTTGTTAAGACTTTTAATTCAACACGATAACGAGAACATTTTGAAGAGTATTCATATAGAATTCATATACATAATATTATTTACCGATCCATATTGTGTTTTTTATTTTATATTTTTATTAAATTTATAACCTTAATACTAAGCCAAATCCAATATATATAAAACTGATGCTCAAAAAGCTTGCGCCACATACAAAGCTTAAATTCACTCCAAAGGTACCTAATTAATAATAATATTATCTGCCTCAAAGCTAAATCTGAATAACGGTACTTTTGACTTGTCGTTAACTGTGTAAAAAAGATTAACAATGAAGAAACTAAGGCCTCACCAAGTAGATACGAGGTTCTCATCGAAACTTAACAACATGAGAGTAGTTACGAGGAAAAAGAATTAACGGTAAAATAGATTAGATGAATCATTTTAACATTCATACTTAGCTCTATTATTCTGTGAGCCCTAGACAGTGTTTTTATATAAAAAAACGAATTTGCCGAAAAATGTAGTTACGAGGTTAACGCAGAAAGGGGACAATATGTAAGTGCCAAACTCGAATGCCAGGGATGTAACATCATCACATGTTCTTGCAAAAAGTCACTAGAAAAGTCGCTAGAATTATCTAGTGACAAAAAATAATTTTTTGTCGCTAAACTTTTGAAAATTCCGCTAAATATAGTGACAAAGTCACTAAAACGGCAGCACTGATGCCAAGTAATGCATTCGTGAACAAAATCGAACTTGATATTTTAAATAGGCTATGATAATGAAGACTTAAAACGTGGATCTCACAATTTTGTCCGTTTGTTCTATACTAAAGAATTTTTTCTTAGAAATTTTAGAAAATATTATTTTTTTTTCAAAAACTGTTGCACAGATTTACTTTTAAAAATTTCATTTTAGTATCGATTTTCTCAAAAACTGTTGCAGGAATTTTGATCTTTTTTTTTATTCTAATAACTTATTTCACATTCCTTACAAGCTTCTTTGATACAAATGAGTTCTGTTTTCAACGTAACCTAAAGCATTTTAAAAAACGATAGAAATAAACAAATTTAAGGCACTCAAGCTCTTGGGGAGCTTTTGTGAGTGCGTGTGTTTTTGGCAGAAGAATAAACTTATTTTCAAATGATAATCTTAAAACAAGTTTGTCATAAACAATTTTATAAATTTTGTTGTTGTATCAAGTTTGAAACCCCCCTTATAAGAAAAAATTCCATACACCAATAAACAGGAAGTAAATAGAAATATTTCAATGCTTCCGTTTGTCAGAGTTTCGGATGCTAAAACACTTTAGCAATATAAAACTTAAAAAGCAATTACCATTCATGAAAAGACTCATCTTTTTATAGCTCCATGGGATATGGATAAGTTTTGAATTTTTTTTTTTTGTTTCACAAATCGGAAGAACGCCGACATAACTATGGAGTAATAATGGAAGTTTTAATGTACTTTCGGTTTCCTTTCTTCATTTTTATACACCAGTCACTCCATCATCTATTCATATATTGCCAGGGGCGGATTAATTAAAAAAACCGGCCGTAAGTATTGCGAATGAAAAGTTTTTTAAAAATAATGTGTTTTTTGACATTGTTTTTTTTTTAACTTCAAAATTAGAAAGTTCTTGTCATTCCCAGCAAATTTATGAAACCATTGAAAGTTCTAATAAATATTTTGTACGCATAAATTGTAAGCCCCTTTAAATCTACAATCTAATCGAGATGTTTAAATGCCAATTCAATAGTTCAATAGTGCTGAGTAAGTTATCAAAAATTGACAATTCAAGACCTTTAACAGAGCTTGAGCCATATTGCGGAATAGGAGAAAACATTAGCATAGACAGGATTAAACGAGAAGAGCAGGTAAGTAGATCCAAAGAACTGGAAAGATCTCCCAAAGCTAAGTCCAGCGAAACTACTACTGGGCAATTACAACAGGAACTTTTCACAAACTGTACCTATAAGCTTAAGCAGGAATAACCTAAAAACAATAACATGCATCCTCACTGGACACTGAAAGCTTAGAAGACACCTAAGCTCATGTAGATTCTGCAACATGTATGAGGAAACGCCGGACTACATACGAGGACAATTTTGTCCACTCATGCACTTTTTCTCTCCGAAGGTGGCCCAAATACTAAGATTTGTAAGAGCAATAGATGACCAAGCTCATCCAGATTCAGGTGGGGACACATTGCAATACCCGAAATCCCCAATACATAATTCATTCATTCAAGTTAACTAATGCTACGTAAACCAAGGGTAATCTTATGAACAATTTACATAAGAGCGACTAACGACCGAGAAATAAAAGCACAAATGCGATTTAAAACATTTATAAGCCTAAATTCTTCATAAAAACTTAACAAAATGGTAGAAAACTTATTGAAATTAATATTAAAATATTCGAATTACGTTTTAATTTCTAACAAAAAAAGTAACATAAATTTGAGAAAATAAATTAGTCTTCACGAATTGCAATATGATTGGTACGAACTGTCAAACTCTATTCGCGTTCCACATACCATCCACACTGCAACAAATGAATTGTTCGAGCGCGATGAACCTCATCGTTCTTGTTTTTGTTTGCTTTGTTTGTTTTAATCGTCATTTGCGACGAATAAACAATAAATGCTATGTGAAGGAAATGTTAAAAAGAACGAATGTTGGTCGCTGTCATGTGAATAATCCTTCAGTTAATATTAAATAAATCTTTGTGTTTTTTTTATTTGGCACAAAAAGATAAAAAATAAAAAATGTTTTGGCATCACTTTTCAAAATGCAAATGGTATCTAAAATTTTCGAATGAAGTGGAAGGCGAGATAGCGCCACAATGCAAATGGCCTTTTCCACAGAGTGGTACTTCCGTAGATTTTTGACATGCATATCTATGTCACATTTACACTGAGTTACAAATAAGTGGCGCAGTCATACTTTTTGTGTTTTGTTTTTGCAAAGCTTTTTTTAATGGTATATTTGTGTGTCCATTTGCATAATCCTTGTGATATAATATGCAAATAACGGCAGAAGAAGTTCCCAGCTTGCTGGCTTCGGTTAAGGTTGAACGAAGGTTGCAGTATGTAGCTAATATGATTTGAAAACCGGAGACAGAGCTGAGAAGAGCCATTAACAGGTACAAGCAAACCAACTCCTTAACCCGTCGTCAAGGCTCAGTTCGCCTAACAGCAACATCTGCAAACAATGATCGATATTTTGTGCTTCAAAGACTTCGAGATCGTGGCCAACCAGCGGTTGATTTGTCTCACAGATTTTGATCCGTTAGAGGGATAGCTGTGAATGCTCAAGCTGCGATTAGTGGAGAGAGACCTGAGAGCAAGAAGACTTGCTCGTGTAACGAGACTCACGATACGGCACAATCGATGATGTCGGATGGAATTTGCTCGACTTCACTAATACTACGTTTTCACCGAAAGATAATCCGATATTTAAGGCAAGAGACTTATGTGGTGTTTTCACCGCACTAAAAAATTAAAAAGAAGATTAACTTTGACGGCATCTATCAAAATGCTAACGGTGAGACAAAGAAGTGCCCGTAGTGTCGAGAATATTGCTGCCGTTGAGGCTTCAGTTACAGAAAGCCCAAATGTGTCTCTCACACGTCGTTCTCAAGCGTTGGGCATCTCTGTGACGTCGTTGTGGCGAATTTTGCGAAAAGATCTTGGCCTACATCCTTACACGATTAAATTGACGCAAGAACTGAAGCCACTTGACCACCAGAAGCGTCGTATGTGCGTGAATTGGGCTGAGCAACAACTTGAAAATGATTCGGATTTTCATCGAAAAATCATCTTCAGCGATGAGACTCATTTCAGGCTGAATGGCTTCGCCAATAAACAAAATATGCGGTATTGGTCAGGCAGCAATCCACACGTACTCCATGAGTCATCATTGCATCCCGAAAAAATTACGGTTTGGTGTGGTTTATGGGCCGGCGGCGTCATTGGGCCGTACTTCCTCCGTGATGATCAAGACCGTTACGTTACTGTGAATGGGGATTGCTACCGTTCAATGATAACCGAATATTTTTGGCCCCAATTGGATAATATCGACTTGGAGGACATGTGGTTCTAACAGGACGGCGCCACAAGCCACACAGCGAATGTCACAATCAATTTATTGGAAACCAAGTTTGGAGAACGTGTTATCTCACGAAATGGTCCAGTCGCTTGGCCGCCTCGGTCGTGCGATTTGACGCCGTTAGACTATTTTCTGTGGGGCTACGTCAAGTCTATGGTTTATGCCAATAAGCCAGCGACGATTGATGAACTTCGTACGAATATCGAACGTGAAATTGCAGCAGTGTCCGCCGATTTATGCTTGAAAACCGTCGAAAATTGGGTTCAGCGTCTGGACTTCTGCAAGCGTGCCCGTGGTGGCCATGCAAAAAAAATCGAGTTTCATACATAATGGCATTGAACGTACTTTCACAGAAATAAAGAATTTCATTGATATCCAAAACCGTTTTTGTTTTATTTAAAAAAACTTTTGTAACGCTCTTATTGAAAAACCCGATATAAGATAAGACCGATCACGACTAGTGTATCTATAGTTCTTTTCACTGATGAGTCCAGGTTTTGTCTGCGCTCAACAGATGGACCTAACATAGTGTGGAGACAGACGATCAAGTGATAGATACTCTTCGTCAACTGTTTCCCAGCGGACAAATTTCTGGGGAGGTTCCGTCATGATGTTGGCAGGAATTTCCATGCGCGGAAAAACCGAGCTGTGCATCGTGGAAGGATCGGTGGATTCCGGATATTACATTAGCAACATTTTGGAGGAATATACGACGGTTCTATTCGCATTATTGGATAAAACTTTCTGCTAATGCAGGACAATGCTAGACAAGAAGTGGAAATCGAAGTGACCTGCTCGGAAAAGTGATAGGCGACCTGCCTTCCAGATACACTTACAAGCCTTATTCAAGGTATGCACAGAACAAAAAAAAACTTTGTTAGACGTTGGGGGATATACCCACTATTAATACCCACTATTAAAGAAACAAAAACTCATTTAAAAATATGTAAAATGTTAAGTTTAAAAATTATATGAATTTTTTGTAACTCAACTTATGCGTTCAGAGCTCAGAATTAAATTGACAAAGCAACATGTTTGTGGACAAAATCAGGCCTGAGCAGTGAAATTAAGTCGATCTCGCCCTGAAGTTGTCAATATTGAAGATCCGCTACTGTCGATACATATATCCACCATTATACCATCCTGCTGTGAATAATATGCGAATAAATTTTATTACATTTTCTAGATCATAAAATTATTAACGCTCCATACTCGCACTTGTTTGTCAATTCGGTTCCAGTAAGTTCCTCGTGTATAGACACTGATGTCTATTGAATCAAAGACAGTCGAAAATGTTCTCGCAGGATTTTCATTATTTAGGCAATTTATAGGTATAAACATAAAAGAACCCTTACATTTCATCCCTCACCCCATCTATTTCGTTCTGATGATAATTTGATCCTTGAGAGAAGAAAGTCAATGGAAGCATTTCGCAAAAAATTATTTCGCCATTGTGACATTGTAAATTGTACAAATATAGAAGACAAAAAAGTGATGTTTTGTTTTTTTTTGTTTTTTATTTGAAATGCCATCCCTGTTGGTAATAAATTATGATTAATGTTGTTTGAAGGAAGATTTCGATCATTAATTTTATTTGAATTCAATACGAAGTATGGAAAATTAAAACGCCACGAAGTCATTGTCATGAGTGCTCTCGAGTGCTCATACATTTTTTACGCGTTCTGATTTTTGTAAGGGTTGAATGGCAAACCTGTTGGAAAATCGTCGTTAAACAGAAATATTGAAAAAATAAAAATATATCTACCAAAGTGTCCTTTGATACAATATTTATTGCAGATATTTATTTTGAAGTTGTTTTTTTTTTGTTTGCTGTTGTAGCATCGACCTTTTTTAAAAAAAAAATTTTTTGCGTTGCTATCCTCGAGGGAGTCTATCAAAGAGTGATACGTTCTTATTATTTGTGTCCCCTTCGATTGGGTTGTGTGTGATGTAAGGGTAACCAACCGTCCTTGGGATTTATGATGAATATCAGATTTAAAAGCAGGGATTTTATTATATTTGTTTTTTTGTTCGTCCTCAAATGAATCGAAATAATTGAAGATTCGTTTTAAGTTAAGTTGTTTATTCATTCTTGGAATCATACGCTTTTGTATATTTTATGCACTCAATTATTAATAAGGGATACAAAATTTGTACATTTGTACAAGAAATGAAAAAGGTTCAGTGGAAAAGATATTTGTAATGATGTCGTATATTGGTGAGTCTTTTAAGTGAAAAGACAAATTTACACGGAAATAAATATTAATTAAAGGATTGATTATAAATGATTGACATAAGGACATGGGGAAATTATTTCTGAGAACTCATTGACGGGCAGATAAAATAGTAGGTACTTTCAGATAGCTTTCCTTATACAAACAAGAGGATACTTCAGTGAAAAACCCAGTTCACTAGACCTGGACGAAGTGGAGCTCTAAGCTTGAGTTCATCAAAACCGCCGCGTAATAAGATAACGCGTACTGATTCGATGATGTAGATGTGATGTCGACAGCACGACCATAAAAAATGTCGTCAACAATGGAAGTTTCAGGTCGGTTTAGGAGAGCCTTTATGTTCGTTCGTCAACAAGCTGATAAGTCAGTATGACCTAAAGCAAACGAATTTCCAACATCGATAATAGGTAACATTGCTGCAGATCTTGAAAACAAAACCCATCAACTTCAAGTTGACAACCAATAGCTTTTCATTGATAATACGGCTGCGTGTGAAAGCAAGTATTAAGGCTAACTTTATAGAGCAATGTTTAAGACGATTAAGAACGCATAAATGCTCTATGAAGCCATGCAGGTGGGCAAGTCTTTGATACTTTTAATGACAAAAATGGTATTAGATAAGACAATCCACTGAAACGTGACTTTTTAACATACGCTTAAAGGTCTGACCAACCATTCGCATAAAATACCAATTTGCAAAATCAGCAACTATAGTGCGTTACAGCTTTCAATCATTTCTGTCTGCGTCTTGCCGGCAGGAATAGAAGGAATGGATATCTCCAAAAACGGGTGATAATATTTTTTTTTAATTTTATTTTCATTTGCACGATAACAAAAACGTTCAATTGGCGAAGAAAATGTTTTTCTTAAACATTTTATCTATACTAAATTTGCTTAAGGAATTAAAATTTGGAATTTTTGCAAAAATTTCATATTTACTTATTTTAAAATTTTTCATTTAAAGACTTTTTCTAGGCTATCTAGAAAAATACAAGCAAATTGCTGTGTATTAAATTTGAAACAAATTCCTTCAGTAGTTCAGAATCTAGCACCAGCACGGTTTATGCAGGATGCTCAAACATATCTTAAAGTTAGACTTGAGCTCTGAAGTTATAATTTTTATTTAAATTTTAGACAACGTACGTTTGGTTTTTCCTTAGAATCCTGTAAGCTTGTTCATTCGTATCTTAGCGGAAGGCAACAATGCGTGGTGACAAGTGAACGTTCTTCCACCTTTCTTAATGTCTTAGCTGGAGTGCCTCAGGGATCTATCCTTGGACCAATCCTCTTCTCACTATATATAAACGAGCTGCCACATGTTGTTAAAAATTGTCTGATTCATCTTTATGCTGATGATGTACAGCTCCTTATAAGTCGACCTTTTGTAGCAAAAAATGATGCCGTTGCCTTAATGAATGAGGATCTGCTCTTCATTCTACAATGGTCCAAAAAGAACCATCTTTACTTAAATCCTCTCAAATCAACAGCTCTTCCGATCCATCGCAAAACATTTGATCTTACGACCCTGAGCCCCTTAAAGCTTGAAGGCGAAATCATAGACTATGTCAGTACTGCCAGAAATTTAGGGATAATTTTCAATCGTACCCTTACATGGAACGACCACCTTAATAGTGCAATTGGAAAAGTCTATGGTAGTCTTCGTGCTATTCAGTTCACTCGAAGTTTCATCCCTACAAAAACTAAATTGCTACTTGCCAAAACTCTTTTACTACCTATTATGTTATATGCATGCGAAGTTTTTTGCAACTTGGACTCTGCCACTAGCCGCAAATTAAATGTTGCATATAATAACATTACTCGCTACGTCTATAATCTGCGACGGTATGACCACATATCGAACTTTGCACTACGTATATCTGGCTGTAGTCTCGACAATTTAATAAACTTCCGATCGGTGAGCTATCTGCATGAAATCATTCAAACTCAACAACCGGATTATCTACATAACAGGCTGAACTTCCCTAGTTCATCAAGGTCTTTTGTCCTTATACAACCTCGATTTAAGTATCTCATTACTGAGCGTCAATTTTTTGTCCATGTTATACGCCTTTGGAACTCCCTGCCCACTGCGATGAGAAGTATAAGAAGCGCGAATAGGTTTAAATCTTTAGTTTTCAATTATTTGGCAAATCGTTGACAATATTAATTAGGAGAGTTCTCATCTTTTTAATTTTTCTTTTCTCTTGTTTTATCTTTCTTTTTTTTAACATTTTCATATTTATTTTATACATATGTAAATAGAATCTATCTTTTTTTTCTATCTTTAATTAAATTTTAAATTCCTGAATTAATTTAAAGGCTTCAACACTTTATAAGACTTAAGTCTTACTTTGTAAGCGATTTTGAAATAAATAAATACAATACAATACAATACAATACGTTCGAAAAAGATTTTTTAAAATCGTATTTTTAAAATTATGAGAATCATATTACAATAGTTTTAAAATCATACTGATTCTATTAAAATTTCGCGCTATTGTTGTTATTAGAGTATGAAACGTTTAAATTTTAAATTGTTAAAATAATTTCGTTAACAGTTTTGAGTTAAATCAAATTATTGTATTTGTATTTGTATTTTTTATTTCTAGATCAATTTTAAATTTTGTAATATTGTGCAAATAGAAAATAAATATCAAAAAATCATTGACCCATTTTTGAGATACCAAATTTTCAAAAAAATTAAATTTTGATTTTTACTTCATAAGAAAAGTTATGCATTCGTAAAAATCGAACTCGAGATTTTGATCAAAGTTGACATTACGATGATAGCGACTACCCAAAAAGTGGGTCTCGCTATGTCTGTCTGTCTATCGGTTCGACTACAGCCTAAACGGCTCGGCCGATTTTCTATGAACTTGGTACATATCATTTTTAATTTTTTTCCCCCCACAATTTTTTTTCTTTTTTTTTAAATATTCTTTTTTTTTTGAAATTTTATAAATATTTTTTTTCTCAAAAAGTGTTCTACAGTTTTTAAAAATGAAAGTACAAACAAATTTCATTTAGTTAAAGCTAGGTAATGGTTGAAAACAATTTTCCGAAAAATGGTTATTGAGGGTACCCCCCATGGAAAAAATGGTTTTCAAAAATCGTATTTTTCTCAAAAATGGCGCCTAGAATTTTGAATTTTTTTTCTGTCCATTAGTTTTTACGATCTATAATTTAATAAAAATAAAAAGAAATCACTTCAACGACTTATAATTTTTGTTCTGAAATAAGCTAATATTTGCTTGAATCACATGGCATCCGGTTTTTGACTCCAACTACTGTAAAGTGGGTTGATGGGCTGTTATGATGGCAAGATCGCCATGTAAAGTGTGAAGGGTGTTATGATGGCAAGATCGCCATGTAAAGTGAAGTAAAATTGGTTGATGCTTTTGAGTGGTCTTGGATACAAAAGAACAAATCGCTTGGCAATGAATGCCTCAGCTCGGACCTCTGGCTAATGCACTCGAGGTTTTATTCAGTTGTATTTTAAAAAAGTATTTTTCAAATTCTTCTTAGCTCGCAAGCTGCACAAAAGAATAATAAAAAGATCTTTTTAGTTTGGTGTTCTGTGAGAGAAGACAACTTTATTAAAAAATGCTATGGCTATTTATACATAATTTTTAATGTTATCGAAATCAAATCCATACTTCGATTATTGGCCCACTTACAATCGATATCCACAAGTCAGCATAATTATAAGGCTAAGGGTAAATAACCAGCTATCTTAAGTGACATAATTCACTCGGCATAATGCTTAGTTGAAATATTATGGTGCCCAAGCCGATGACCGCTGAGCAACCCATTAAAGTTCTATGTGTATGCACTTTGTTTACTTTCGCCGTTCATGCCATCAGGGTAATATGATACTTATGGTTTTTTGTTATTCATTGACTACGACTACGAGTCGGATATATGTGTATCTTTTTATTACCCAGAAGTGGAAGGCAAATCAATGAATCGTATTTTGATTGTTATGTAGGTATCTGGTGCTTAAGGCAATGCATATGCTGGGAAGTAAGTGTCAAGTATCGAAGTATGGTTTGATATAAAACAATTAATTAAGTGGTCGCTGGTGTGCTCCCTTCACACTACTAAAGGAGATGTTCTATTCATTTAAAAAATGAATTTTATGCTTATGAACATTTATCTCATCATCATCATCATCGGCTCGACAACCGGGTTCCGGTCCTGGCCTCTTTCAACAAGTCTCTCCACCTATCCCGGTCTCTAGCCGACGCCATCCAGTTGCGCACCCCAAGGCTTCGGGCGTCCTGGTCTACGCCATCTCTCCAGCGCAAGCATGGTCTACCACGCTGTCGTCTACCATAGAATGTACCACAAAGAACTTTCCGAGCAGGTTCCTCTTCGCTCATGCGAGCTAGGTGCCCTGCCCACTGGAGTCTACCGAGCTTAATTTTTGTCACGATATCTGCTTCAAGGTAGATTGCGTACAGTTCATGATTGTACCGTCTCCGGAATCGTCATTTTTCTCGAGTAACATTAATTTTTGACATTTTTAATCTTTAACATAAGAGTAAATTCGTGCGATCCACTCATGCACTTTATTTTAGTTGAATTAAAGATCTAAAAATTAGGAGGATCAGAGAAAAAATTATCAAAATTTGAGATATACAAAATTTTCGAAAAACGTTTTTTTACATTTGTGTGGTAGGTACCAACCATTTTTGGTTTTTCTCTTTATTGTAGATAGTATTGAAAAAAAAACTGTTGTTTCTCAAGTTTCAAAAAAATTAACCCCGAGTTCTGCAAAATATTGGTTTTTCAAAAACTATTTTTTCCATTTGTATTGCTTACTCAAATTAACTTAATATTTTTTTTTAAATTGTGTCATTAAATTTTGGGTATTTTATATTATAAACTTTATGCCTGATCATTCAGAATTAGAATTATTGAAAATTGGACCACTGGCACTCGTGCAGAATGTGCACCCATTTATGCCTTTGCCTGCTTCTTCTGAATTCCTCCATATTTAAGGGATGATCCATGAGCTTAGTAGTTTCATCCTACAAATCTTTGAATAAAAGAATAATAGAAAATAAATTTCAGCAACTATCAAAATGGAGTACTTCAGTGCTAAGTGGGCCAGTGCTAGACTGCCAGTGGTCGCCATTTCTACCTACATTTCAACAAAATTATTTATTTAATTTAATTTTTATTAAGAAAATTTTTAAATATGTGTTATCTTTAATTTTTAAGAAGACCTGGGTCTTATGATTTTACCAGTTTTCAAACCTCCCTACCCACAACTTTCAATGTAACTAACACTTGTTTCTAAGTTCCAAGCATCTTTCACACACTGTGGGATGGTAGTTTTAGCTTCCAAGATATTAAAAAAAAAATACTCGAACCCTCGAATTCCAGGATGAATAAGCAATAATTCATGTTGCTCCTTATGTCCCTTCAAAATAAAACAACAACTACAACAAAAAGACATAAAAAAGGCCAAAACGATAGAAAAACCATCCAACAAACCACGATGTGAACTTGGATGTGGTGGGTGGTTTGTGGTTAAATTAAAGGCAAAGCCCAACCAGTTGGAAAGTCAAGTAAGACAAATCGAATTCTTTTTTCATTTCACTTCGTCTTATGGATGTTACACGACCCCACATTGGAATTGGACGCGTTCTTTATCGAGGTCTGGGGACATAAATCATATCTCAAAGGATATTTTTCTCACATGACTTAAAACCAACAAGGGAGACCAAGAGAGAGAGAGAGAGAAGATAGAGAAAAAGATACAAACAAAAAAAAAAACTTAGTGGGCCGAGGCAACAAACTCCACAATATCCACCCATCGACTATCATCAAAAGCCCTTCTACCCTTCTATCCTTCTATGTGTCAAATTTATGGATTCTTTTTCGCAGGAGTCGAAATGGCGTGGGGTGTGCAGCTAATTTACCCTAAGTAGGAACATTTCCATCAATGATTTATTGAACTCGTACTATTTATCCCGACTTTGCCTTGCCGTTGTTTCAATTTGTTTATCAATTTGTTGTTTTTTTTCAACTTTTCCGGTTTGTGTTTGGCAAAATTATTTTCTACTAGCACTTGTAAAAAACACGGCGGCGCTACAACGCTACGTAGCAAGAATATTAGTCTCGCATCATCCTTGACATCATATTATGGTTACATATATATTTTGTTGTGTATGAAAATTCCGCCGGAAATCATTTCCGCGATATAGAAAGTCCTTGAACACATCTTCGTGCTTTATTTGCTGGCAGGGGGTGTCAAATTTTATTATGACTTTTGCTCTTTTTGAATTTTCACATTTTGATTTACTTAAACATTTGTTCGAACAAGGACATTCCGTGTTTGAGTTAAGGGCGGAAGGGGGACGAGTAAAAGTAAGGGATTTATTAAAATTTAACACCGACACAAACATGGCATGTGGAATGATACAAAAAAATACACCGGGAAGCGTTAGCACACATCAAGTGACTGAAGAGTATAATTGACTTCGGAGTGATTCCTTGACGAATTTAGGCATCGTATCGTAATAATCCCGAACCAATCGGTTGGAAATCATTTGTGCTCTCTGCAACGAATTATGTTTTATGGAATTGGGAAGTAGTGATGTTGTTGATTATGCTCTGATGTCTCACTACGATATACATACGTACGAGTATATGCTGGTAGGGTATTAGGGAAGTTGGCTTTGGATAAGTTTATGACATCGTATAAATAAAATTTCAGTTTGTAGTCTTATTTTGACATTTATTGCTAGGAATAAACAACATACAGTTTGTTGATGAATAAAAAAAAAATACTCATAAAATCCAAGAAACTGTGATGACATAAATATTTTATTTGGTTTCAAATTTTTATGTTCATCTGGGCAAATTTTAAATTTCCTGTTTGGAAAATTCAAAGTCAACTATAACCACACGCAAGAGCTTTTCTGGAAAATCTGGTCAACTAAGATAAGGATTTTCAACTTTCAATTGATCAAAATAATGTGTGTGGTAAATAGGTGTCATAAAATAGAACATTATTCATTTAATTGAGCTGAAAATATTGTTACAAGACAGAAATACACTTTCTGTTTATTTCACTTTCTTAGTCTCCTTAAGGATAAACCTTGGCTGTTAACTACACATGCCCGAAAATCTTAGTCAAAGACACTAAAATTCTAAAGCATTAAATTTCAAAGTAGAATATTTGACTTAGCGTAATAAGTAATAATAAAGATTAGAAGCTATCCCAACCATGGTTCTTTGTTTCGATGCACTAAATAGAAAACATTCGTTCTTGTTGATTCTCACTCTCTCTATTGAACTCTTTTTGGTTTATTTTATGATGTCAAATTCGTTTTTAAATCAAATAATCTCCGAAAGCTTACAAATTACATAGCTGCTGCAGGTATTTTTTTTTTATTTCTATTCCAATAAAAGTTACGTTTTTTTTTCGAATTGATCAAATAGTGAAATCAAAATCTCTACAAAAAAAAAAATTATTATATCGGTGATCTTAATATATTTGAAACTTTATTTCTTGCATGGGTTTAAATAGTCTGGGTGAGTTAATATTCAATTTAAATGATCTAATGTCTATATCGTATTCTTTTAACGGTCTTATAGCGGTAACCATCATCAGCTAGAATGGCAGATTGTTCAGCAGGGACATCAGTTACCTCAGCTACTTCCTCAACTGGTGGTAAGTACTCTGAGGCAGATTTTTCAATTGGTGGCAGGTATTCGGGAGCAATAATTTCGGAGACATCACGACGTTGGCGGTACTTCAGTTTGCGGATGGTCTTGTAACGGTATCCATCATCGGCAAGAACAGCTGAGTCTTCGGGGACTTCAGTAGCTTCAACAGTTTCTTTTACCTCTGCAGGTGCAACTTCTTCTGCTACTGGTGGAAGGTATTCAGGAGCAACAATTTCGGAAACATCGCGGCGTTGACGGTATTTCAACTTACGTATGGTCTTGTAACGGTATCCGTCATCGGCAAGAACGGCTGATTCTTCAGGGACTTCGGTTTCTTCAACAGCTTCTTTAACCTCTGCAGATGGAATTTCTTCTGCTGCTGGTGGAAGATATTCGGGAGCAATAATTTCGGAGACATCACGACGTTGACGGAACTTAAGTTTGCGGATGGTCTTGTAACGGTATCCGTCATCGGCAAGAACAGCCGATTCTTCAGGGACTTCGGTTTCTTCAACAGCTTCTTTAACCTCTGCAGATTGAATTTCTTCTGCTGCTGGTGGAAGATATTCGGGAGCAATAATTTCGGAGACATCACGACGTTGACGGTATTTCAATTTTCGGATTGTTTTGTAACGATATCCGTCATCGGCAAGAACGGCAGAGTCTTCAGGGACTTCGGTTTCTTCAACAGCTTCTTTAACCTCTGCAGATGGAATTTCTTCTGCTGCTGGTGGAAGATATTCGGGAGCAATAATTTCGGAGACATCACGACGTTGACGGTATTTCAATTTTCGGATTGTTTTGTAACGATATCCGTCATCGGCAAGAACGGCAGAGTCTTCAGGGACTTCGGTTTCTTCAACAGCTTCTTTAAGTTCTGCAGGTGCAACTTCTTCTGCTACTGGTGGAAGGTATTCAGGAGCAGCAATTTCGGAGACATCACGACGTTGACGGTATTTCAATTTACGGATCGTCTTGTAACGATATCCATCTTCTGCCAGAGCAGCAGACTCTAAAGGTTCTTCTATGGCTTCTTTCACTTCTGCTACTTCCTCTGATGGCGGGAGGTATTCAGTGGAAAGTTTTTCCCCAGGCGGAAGATAACCTTCTTCGGGTAAGACCGCAGCAGTTGCTGCCACAGCAAACAAACAAACCAATACAATTGTCCTCTACATAAAAAAAAGGAAATAAATGTACAAAAAAAATTAATTAATCAACTAATTGTTTAAATTTACTCGTACCATTTTGCAAATTCAACTATAACTCGCAAGCAAGCCCCAGTTGAGAATGATTCGTAAATTCA
This sequence comes from Philhelius festivus, assembly GCA_963931855.1. Classification (NCBI taxonomy): domain Eukaryota; kingdom Metazoa; phylum Arthropoda; class Insecta; order Diptera; family Syrphidae; genus Philhelius; species Philhelius festivus. The sequence goes on from OZ007556.1 coordinate 182,660,020, forward strand.
AATCACTGGTATTTATATCGCGAAATTATAACCGTTTATCCATTTAGCACATCGTTTTCATTACATACGTTTATTCGCCAATTCATATTTATCCCCCACCCTCACTCTCTTCATAGGCAAAACTCTTTAAAAAAGCTCAAGTGGTGATGGTCAAAACTTATCACACTTCTTGGCAGCTTTGAAAGAGGCTGTTCATACAAAAAAAAAAATAATAAACAAAAAAAAAACTATCTGAAGTGTTGTTGATACATGAAGGTTATTTAAGCCAAACCAATAGGCATAGGTGTATCTATGAGATACACGAAGCGGAAATACACGTAACTTCAATCAATAAGACCCTAGACAGAGTCTAGACGAACATAGTTTCGTGTGCGCTCTAAGTATTTGGAGATGACAAGCCTCAATATAGCCTGAGGATTGATGTATAAATAATTGCTGTCACTGAGTTGATGATAATTTGGCATAAATGCGTACATACACAATTCCGCTTTGGGACTAATAGTTGTTTTCGTTTTTTTTGATTTCTAATTGATCCGTGAAATATGTGTTAAAAAGTTTAGTTTTATTAGCTGACAAAAAGTTCAAAACGAAATTATTGTTATTTTATCTGTCGAGGCAAATATATATTTCAAATCAAAGTTTCAATTAATAAATTTCCCTGATAAAATTATACGGATAGATTGATTTAATGAAAAAAAAGTGTTGAAATACAAATTGAATTTTTTTGGTTTTGAGTTGAGGTCCCAGTTTGATAAAAAAAAATTATAAATTTTGTGGACGTTATTTATTTATTGATAGAAAGATGAATTATCTGAAATAAATGATGTTATTTTGTGATGTTGAAAGTGAAACTTCAAAATAAGATAACTAAATATTAAGACACACATTTTAAACTGAATATTTGCGACATTAGATGCTCGATGTTTATAATGTTATTTTTCATGTTTTTTTCAGAATTGAACTAGCAAAAAATTCAACTCAAAGGATCTGTTTTCGAGATATACATGTACGATTTTTCATAATCACTGTATGGCAGGTACCTTTAGTTTTGGAGCTTAAATTTCAATTTTTACTCTAGGGAATAACCGAAGATCTTTAAGTACCAAGTCTGAAGGTTTAGTCATTCTATCCACTAATACTGTAGGCAGTCGTACAGTAATACAAGCATACAGGCGTATTGGTAGACAAACGGAATTGCGGGTCACACTGAAACTGAAACTAAAACTATTTCTTATGTTCTTTATCATCGTAATTTCAACTTGATCCAATTCTCAAGTTCGATTACGTTCCAAAACTTGCCCTATAGTACCTACATGTATGGCAAGCTCACAAGCTAATCTTGTTGGCCTAAACTTCTAACCTACTAACCTTCGTTCTAGCGTTGGTCTAAAGAACTTTACAACCCTTTCGTTAAAAAGAAACTCTTCAACAACTTTGTTAAACCTTGTCTTAAGCACGCTAATCAGGTTTTGGTCTACTCCCAAATCACTTAGAACTTAAGACTTGGTTGATTTTCATATCTACCCAATTTGAATGTCAACTTCAATTAATGCTAGAAAACTATTATATGAGAAAACAATCATGCGAGTAAACTGTCATGGGAGGAAACTATCATGCGAGGAAACTATGTGGGAAATCTAACATGGGAGAAAATTATCATACATAAAACTATCATCCGAGAAATACCATGCGAGAAAACTATCATAAAAGTAACCAATACTATGGAGCGAGAAAACCACAATGCGAGAAAACTATCATGCGGCAAAGATTTCATGCGATAAAAAAACGTTACAATACTAGAAAATTAACCATTGCAAAAAATACACCACAATCTAACAAAGTACAAATTTAACGAAGCCAAAGCTTGAGGGCAAGTAGAAAAATTATGTTGATTCAAAATTTAAACTAACAAGTGTTATGGATATCTGTTGGTTTGCATGAATTACAACACAGTTGGTAATCATCTCTGAGTTATGTGTTACAAGCTACGTCAGTCTTATCATCGTTCCAATTTTCTGTGCGAACAGAATCCTATTCGCACAGCAGCCATGACCTATGACCTGACTCACGCAACAACTAATCCGTTTTAAATACAAAAAATGTGGTTATGTCACAAAAACGCAGAAGGAATAGATAAACATTTTAAAAATAATATCACCTCAGTTTAATAAACAACTACATACTTACCTTGTTCATGCAAGACAAAAAACCTAAACTTGGTCAAACCACCCCTGAAGTATTTTGTACTAACAAGAAAAATCTCTCTAAACACAAGAAGGTATTTCAATGGACTGAGATGACATAAACTTCACTTGAACAGTTGAAGGGGAAGATACTTTGAATCACTTCATACTTCAAATTGCCAAAAACGAGAAGCTTACAGTAAGAGTGGGTTGCGTGCTTTCTAGAAAAGTCAAAAGAATGAATGCAAATCAATAATCTCGAAAAAAAACTTATTCTATACGTATGCCGAATGTCCAAGTAGGGCAATGCACGGAGAAAGAGAAAAGTATCTGCACTGATCTTCTGCAGCTTTCCTCCAGAATGCAGATATTCTGCAGAGTGAACCAAGTTCGCCAACTGCCTGCAAATCCGAGTAATAATGGAACCATCAAAAGCACAGTGTCTCGAGCGCCTTGAAAGGAGCCAAAAACCTTCAATCAACTGGTATCGCTGTCCAAAAAGACCTCACATATTCAATTAAAATAAAAAGAAGTAGGTTGCTTCATATTCGAAAGACAATCAAAAATCATGCTATCAATGCAAAGGTCGGTCTTGATGACGACAAGATGTAGTTCGGTGGGAAAGTCCTCAGCTGGAATCCAGAGCTGGAGATGTGGAGATGAGAAAGGTTACCACATTTTGATGGAAACACTCGTGGCGGAACGCATTTCTTTGTAGTTTCAACAAATCAGGGAAGATCTTTCAATTTCAACTTTTGTTTCTTTAACTCAATTTCATATTAATGCAAGAGACGCACGTGAGAAAGAAAATAAAATGCACGACTGGGTCGCACGAACTTGCTCCTATGTAATAGACTATAGGAATTTTAAAAACGAATGTTATTAGAGAAAACTGTTCATAAGGATAAAATGAATTTCTTAAATTCTTTTAGTAGTAAGAGATAAAAACAGAATGCTATGCAAATATGAATTTAAGCAGGAACAAAAATTATAAGTCGTTGTAGTGGTTCCTTAAAAAAATAAGCTTTAATGTACAAAATTTTTAAAACATTTTTAAGAAAAAAATTTGGTACGCCAACCTTAATTTTTTATTATTGTACGAATAAAAGTCTAATTTCCAAAAAAAATACTAAGCCGTTCTTGAGATATCGAATTTTTCAAAAAAAAAAAAATGACTTTTTTTCTAAAAATTGAAAAAATATTTTTTCTTAAGTTTTTAAATGCAATGTTTTTTTAACTTTTTAGGAGCTTCTTTATAAATTTTTTTATTAAAATCCGTTTTGTCATAATGAGAAATTCAAAATTCGAAAAAATCGTTCTATGGTAGGTACAGTCAGTAATATCTAGATTTCAATTTTTTTTATTAAATTATAGATCGTAAGGATTAATCAAAAGAAAAAAAAATGTTAGCAAAATTCTCGGAACCGTTTTTGAGAAAAATACGATTTTCGAAAACCATTTTTTTAAATTTGTATAGAAAGTACTGTTAGTTTTCGATAAAACAAAAGTTTTTTTCTCAAATCTTGTAGAATATGATAAGAAAGTTTTATTTGTCAAGTTTGAAAAAAATCGAGCATGGGGTTTTCGAAATATTGAGTTTCTAAAAAAAAAATTTAATTTTTTTTTTAAAAATCCAAAAAATAAAAAATTGAAAATTTGAATATGTAATAATATTCAAAATTTGGAGGAGCTTTGGCATAAAAAAAATGATTTAAATCGGCTCTACCGTTTTCGAGAAAATCAAAAACAAAAAAATGGACCCGGGGGGCTACCAAAAATAACAATTTTTTGAAAAATTTTTTTCAACCATTAGCTAGATTTAACCAAATGAAATTTTTCAATTTTTTTTTTTTAAATTCTGTGGGACAGTTTTTGAGAAAAAAAATATTTATAAAATTTCGAAACAAAATCGTATGGTCTTAAAAAAAAACAAAAAAAAACATCCAGGGGGAAAAAATTAAAACATATATCTACCAAGTTTGAAGAAAATCGGCCGAGCCGTTTAGGCTGTAGTCGAACCGACAGACAGACAGACAGACAGAATTGCCAGACCCACTTTTTTGGTCTTCGCTATCATCGTTATGTCAACTTTGATCAAAATCTCGAGTTCGATTTTTTTTTACGAATGCATAACTTGCTTTATAGTACCTATAAGTCGCAAGTAAAAAATTTGCAGCCTAAAAGCATTCTAGAGTGTAAGAATTTCAATCAGAACTAGGAAGTTGCCGTTTGCTTTAATGAAATTGTTTTTGTAAAAAGTTCGTTAGATTTAAATGGAAAAGAAATTTTGAATAACTTTACTGAACCTATAGTTGACGAAAAGCAGATAAGATGCAGAAGCGTTCACTTATAGAGAAATGTACAACACCTTGGAATTTAATTTGAGCTTTTATAACTATTTTCAGGATTGTCATCTCATACCACCCCAAGGGTTTCACATATCTTTAGAGCTAGAAAATAGGTGTTTTCGTTAAACTTCGTGCCCCATAGAAATGATCTACCACTCTTTTGCTCAATATGCAACATGGTACAACGAGATAATTCTGTACATCTCATAGGAGAACGCTAAACGTTTAATAACCTGAGCAGGAGTTGCTTTGGGTACCCATTATGAAAGTCGAAGAGGTAAAAAATGCCCTAAATGGACCGATTGGGAAGCTATCGACAAATTTTGTAAGACTGCATTAAACTACTGATTATTTCCTTTCATATTTGCATCTCTGGGTCAAAAATGATGAATTGATTTGGTGAGCAAATGGCTTCTGTTCCTGAATCTCTGGAAGCTGTTGAATCCATAGATTGGCACCTCTATTAAAATCAATGTTGAATTTCGTGAGGTAGGTATTCCTTGAATTCAAACCCCACCTTATCACAGATTCTTACATTATTCTGCGAACATAATTCAATTAAAACTATTCAATATTAAGTCTTTGAAGCCTCCTGTCAAAATTCAAACGTATTCCATTCACTAACCAATTCAGCTTTGTCCCTGTAACAAAAGTAGACTAAGTCCTAGTAACCGAATTACATCGCAATTTCGCAACATCAATGCATCCTGTCACTATAAGCATTATTCAAAGTCTTGAACATTCGCTAATAACAAACAAGCAAATCAATAAATATTTTGGAATCATTTCTGAACAATGTGATTTTGATTGATCCTCGTTCGGCTCCCGTGGTGTTGCAAATTGCGTTTGGCCCCGTCAAGCTACATACATAAGTGGTGGCAGTGGCACCTCCCCGTTGTCCTGGTATTGATTAATAAAGCACAAACCAAAAGGAAATAAATTCGCAAATCAAGAGGAAGAGGTAATAGATGAATGAGTTAAAACACTAAATAAAGGTCCTAGCCCGCCATGAAAGCAAACACTTTGTTGAATAGTTGCTAGGTTGTACACGAGAACCCAGCGTGTGGTCAATCCCTCTCATCATGATTTATGTGAGATTGGCAACGATTTAAGCTAAATTGTTTAATATCATGCAGGACATTATTATAATCAACTTCAACTGATGGCGGGGACAGCATTATAATGGAACCAATGCAGTGGCTTCACTATGCCAATGTGTGTCAATGTGAATTGCGGAGTGAAAACAAGTTTTAAGGGAGGCGGGTAGGTGCACTATCATGGCTGCGGAATTAGTGAAATTATATTCATTCAGGTTGTAGCTATAATAATAATAAAGTTGTAGATCAGACTCGGGATATAATCGGAAATTACCAGCGATAAAATGAATAATATTCAATAGACTTTGCAATTAAGTCATTGTGTTAACATGGCAGAGCGTAAAAGCCGGATTGGCGGGACTCTGGGTGCCAGCATAAGGTTCTATTGTAAACTTGAATGCATGTTTGAACAATGGAGGGACCACTTTCCCATAACGAACGCGTGGCGGCAATGTTTGTTGTGACGAAGTCTTTTGTGTTACTATGTAAAAGCTGATTTATTATCGAAGCTATTATAAATGACATTTTGTATTCTCTTTCAACCAACTATTTGGGTGCCATTTTGAATGGATAATGATCCAGAATGTGAGACTATCGGATTATAATTTTGTGGAGTTGACAAAACACGCAATTGGATAAACATTAGTAAGGGGTTCTTTGAATTTCATTTGCATGTTGGTCAAAACCACAATTAAAGGCTAAATTTAAAATTATCTAAGCTTTAAGCTACAAAATAATTTTATATCGATAAGAAAGTAGTTCATTAAAATTACTTACAGTTTTTATGTAAAAAAAATATAAAATGGCTTCAGATCTGGATCGACGAAGCAAGACCAATAGGAAGATTGTCACAATTTCTTCCATTTTTTGTCTTAAGTGTTGTGATCAATTAAGAGCTCAAGTTACCTCAACTCAAAGGTGCGTTTCGCCCAGGTACGACAGTGGGCGCATCAGTTAGATGGTGCCGTAAATATTGGTCGATGTTTACCGACTCTTATAAAATTTACAGCTTAAATAGACTGTGAATTTTCTTCTTCTAGGGGTATTTGATTAAATTCAGACACCTAGAATAATAATGTACGTGGTCAGACCATTAAATCAATGAAGATATGAAAATAATTTCTGTTAAGTGGAGTGATTGAATCAAAATCAATTAAAAGCTCAAGTGACCTCAAATCCAAGGTGCACAGTCTATTAAAGCTGTAAATTTTATAAGAGTCGGTAAACATCGACCAATATTTGCGTCTTAGAAGGGTACAGCAGCATCTAACTGATGAGTCCACTGTCGTACCTGGTCGGAACGCACCTTGGAGTTGAGGTCACTTGAGCTTTTAATTGATTTTAATTCAAACTTAAATTTAATTCATTAATATACTTGTTTGCATGGGACTGAAGTCTTCTTAGGCCCCGGAGACAACTTCTACGTTTACTCTTCCGTTTCTGAAGGAAAGGTCACACTGATCAACATTTCTGACACAACACGAAAAACTAAGAAGCATTATTGGACTCATGACTTTATAGAAATGAATGATTTCAATATTTAAAAAAAAAAAAATAAAGTTCACAAGAACATATAAACAAAAAATATAAAATATTCAATAAATTTTTTTAACTAGCTACCTATTATTTTTTTAAACGTAGATTACATATGCGCAGATAAAATAAATAGCATGACTGGGGCACTCGTATTTGTTGTTATGTTTAAGAGGCTTAAAATTTTGAAAATTAATGTTATTAGAGAAAAATGTACATAAGCATAAAATAGATTTTTAATTGCGAGTTATAGGTATTATAAGGCAAATTATGCATTCGTAAAAAAAATTGAACTCGAGAAAACACGAAGAAAGTGGGCCTCGCAGTTCTGTCTGTCAGCCTGTCTGTCTGTTCAACTACAGCCTAAACGGCTCGGCTGATTTTCTTTAAACTATTCTTTTTTCCCCATAGGGTGATGGCACCTAAGGTCGGCCACCTCCAGTAGTCGGCCACTTCGTCGTAAAGTACAGCGTAATAGTAAAGGCCTTCGTTCAACTTCCAGGCAAAAAATATTTTCTAATAGGCTAACGGTTTTTGTTCCTGGGTGCAAAATGTCATTTAATTGCAGCTGCTGGTTTTCTTGTAGAAAATAAAAGTTTGCGTCGAGATTTCGTTCGTTGTGTTTTTATGCTTTTTCGAAGAAAAAGGTTTTATTGGCAAGTTATTGAAGGTAGGTGCACTATGTGTTCATTTTTAGTTTGTTTATTGTTTATATTTGAGTATTTTCGCTAAAAACCTTAAAAAATAATTTTTTGTTATTAACTACAAGGGGGGCCGCCCTCAGAAGACATTTTTTTTTTTTGATTCTTCTTAGCTCGGCCCCCCCGGCCGACTACTAAAAACTACTCATATTTAGTTTTTTTTCAACTGAGTATGCAAAGTGAAGGGAAATTGTATTCTCTTTTAATTCCCACAAACACTTTGAACAAATATTTCATGGTTTCATTAGTCGGCCGCCTGTTAGCGTAAAGGGTGAAGGGGTGGCCGACTATAGACAACCAGTATTCTTAGGTCGGCCTATTATGATTTGTATGTACGGCTATAGGATTACACATGTAAGATTTACTTAAATAACTTACAAGTGTTATTAAATTCTTGACAAAAAACTTGAATTAATAAGTTATTAACAGTATATTTCTTGCCGCTATGGTAGATCCGTCAGGGAGTTTCAGGACCTGATTTCTGCAAATTGTTGCGAGGCAAGGTTGAGTGTTTTTCTCGAAAGCCGATTTGCATATCAGGGATGATGGAATTTTCACAGCAGAATTTCTTCAGTCTTCGGAGGACTACTTCTTCCAGTAAATTGCTGTTGTTGTTGAGAATTGATATCAGCCTGTACTTGGAAACTAGGTTGAAAGCACCTGCCTTCGGAATTGGAACTATTTTCGCTGTTTTTCCCTTCTGGGAGAAGTAACAGTAATTCAAGCAGCTGTTTAAACTGGTTGTGAGGAAAGTCATTACTGCATAAGCAACCTTTTCAGGATGTAGTAGGAGACACCATCTGGCCCATTAGACTTTTTTGGCCTAGAGATGCTGATGATTTCGACAACCTTCTCTAGATTGGATAAATTTGGAACATCGGTGGAATCATTTGCTGGATTGATGATATTAAAATTGATCGGTCTAAATGTTTGTTGAACTGTTGCCTCAACTTCTTGTAAGAAAGTTGAGTCAGTAAGTGGATAGGGAGTGTAGTTTCCTTCAAAGTAGTCGGCTTCCACCTTGTCTTGGGCCGAGGTAGCTTCAGTATCACTGCTGATTATGGTTTCCTTTATTTATGGCTGTTTTCCTATTGATCCTATTGATATATGGTTTTCAAGCGTGCTTGAATTCAAGAGGTAAGAGATAAGCCTCGCTGTGCAAGAAGTGTGCACATGCTGCAACATGTTGCAACAAATTGCCACTGAACAGCTTCGGCTGACTCGGGGTTAATGGTCAGGACTTAATCTGACTCTGATGAAGGTAGGCCTTCCGTGGAATTAGGCAATAACGGCAGGCGTCCACGTTAAACTAAACTCGGTTCTGATCCTATTGATGTTTTAAAAGCATCTCGTCCTGGTTTGCAATCTTTTCTGGTATTGGATATTATTGTGGTATTGAATAGAGTTCCGGAACATGATGTTGACTTGCGGTAGCTCATTATAAACTATCTGATGATAGTTTCTGTTGGTTGTATTCAGTTCACTTTGATGGATCTCCTAGAGATGTTTTCTTATACATACCAATGAAGATATGAAAATTATTTCGGTTTAAGTGGAGTGATTGAATTTAAGGTGCGTTTCGCCTTGGAGTTGTGGTTACTTGGTTTTTTAATTGATTCGTTTTCTTAGAAGCTGGCAGTGAGCATAGAGACTCTGAAAGTACTCGGGAAGGTGCTGGTACCTATCCTTTGATGTTCTAGACTGTTTTTGCTTGTCCAAGGCATCAGATAAGGCATGTTAAAATTGACAATCGCTGCATCGATTTGGGTAGCCAGAAGATTCCTGTCTGAAGGTATAAGAGTTAAGATGTCTTCGATGTCCCTGTGAAGTCTATCAATATCCATCCGTCTGAAATTCTCACGAACTTCTGTTGTAAGGTTTACTGGTTGGTTGAGATTGATCGACAGTTGAACAGCTTCATGGTCTGTGTCACTGTGCAATAATGTACACATATAATTCATGAACAGTGTGCACTAGGTTCGAGGAAGCCAGGAAGAATTCCAGCGTTGAGGGTGTTCTGAGAAAAGTGGGTTTGTGTTGTGAAACAATCACTAAAAAGTGCTGGTCATTGTTGCCGAACATGTTCCTGTTCTATTAAAATTGTGTTTTGATAGTTATTAAGTGCTAAAATGCTTCTTAGATACTTTTTACTATTGCAAATAGTATGAAAATATGAATTGTCGAATAGAGGCCGACTACTAGATACCTATGCGGCCGACTACTGAAACTGAAAGGGCCGACTACTCAAGAATCACACTTTCATCTCCATAAAGGTAAATAATTTGTTTCATGTAGTAAATATACTTAATTCGTCTAGAATTTCCCAATCTACACATTTCCATTAATCATTAAAACTGATAACTCTATCAAAAACTTAAATAAGTGATTTTTAAACGCTAATCAAAGATAAAAAAAAAGTTAACTGGCCGACTACTGGTGCCATCACCCTATGTTTTTTTTTTTTTTTTTTTTTTGTTTAACCCTAGTTTACAGCCCCAAAAAACTTACTACTTTTCTTGCCTGGGGTGTGTTACACCCCAACAGTTTTAAGCGCATCTAATTGTTTAAATTAATGTTCTGGTGCATTGTTTACGTTTTTTTTCCAATCGAGTTGACATTGTAATTGTTGCTGTTTATGAACACGTGTATTGTTCGTCAAAATTTAAAACGATTTTGTAGAGAAGTGAAAAAAATTTTGCAATTTATCAAAAAGTAAGTATAAAAATATTGTTTTCTAACATAAATGTTAAAAGAAAGAACTTTGTAAATGTATAATTTGTTTTAGTGTCTAATTTAGATAAATTATTGAAAAACTATAATAAAGGTGATGAAGAAGAGAGGGCAATAGCGTTGAGAGCAATGCTAGACTTAAGCTAAGAGCAGACGGCATATAAAAAGCCGCATACGTTTGCGGTGCTGACGTCACGTAAAAAGTTTAAAAAGCAGAGCAAATGCTATACGTAAATCAGTGTACGCGAACTCGCATAAAAGGGTGTTCAGACGATGTGCAGAATCTGTCCCAAAAGCCGCACATTTGTTTGCGTTGATTTACTCGCACATCAAGTGTACGCAAATGAGTGCGCAAATTTTGCGATCAATGTGCGACGTGTTCACACGATATGCGGAAAAATCCGCACATCACCCATTTGCGATCATATGCAGGTTTGCGATAATTCAATAGATAGTTTAATATTGTGTTTTGCTCATAGTTTGTGATTGTTGGCGAACGTTCATATGTATGTAAATTATTTAATAAAGTGCTGAAATTAGTTGAAAATGTCGAAAAGAAAGTGGGCTGCTATTGTTGTTTTGGCATTAGATATTGAAGAAGATGAAGTTGGAAAAAGTCGTGAAGAATTTGGTGTGGAGCAATTACGAGTACGCAGTGTGTGGGAGGAAGGATTCGTCGACCACCTCACGCCAAAAATCCGGCTTTCCGAGTTTGTATTCTACCTGTATCCCAAAGACTAGGGCGCTTTTCCACAGCAGTAATCAAAGATTTAACTTCGTCAGGCATCCAATTGTCTGCACTATTCGACTACAAGACTCAGATTTTATTATGCGGCGTATGTTATTTTGCCGAGGCTCCTCGATATCTATTTGTGCTGATTCGCTCATTTCTTTTTTACTTGCGACTTATAGGTACTATAAGGCAAGTTATGCATTCGTAAAAAAAATCGAACTCGAGATTTTGATCAAAGTTGACATTACGATGATAGCGAACACTAAAAAAGTGGGTCTGGCAATTCTGTCTGTCTGTCTGTCTGTCTGTCTGTCTGTCTGTCGCTGCGACTACAGCCTAAACGGCTCGGCCGATTTTCTTTAAACTTGGTAGATATGGGTTTTGATTTTTTACCCCCACACGTTTTTTTCTTTTTTTTTTTAAGACCAAAAATAACGGTACCTGCCATACGATTTTTTTTCGAAATTTTATAAACATTTTTTTTTCTCAAAAACTGTTCGACTAATTTCAAAAATAAAAACACAGAAAAATTTCATTTAATTAGAGCTAGGTATTGGTTGAAAAAAATTTTCCGAAAAATGGTTATTGAGGGTACCCCCCAAGGAACCATTTTTTTTGTTTTTGATTTTCTCAAAAACGGTTCAACCGATTTTGATAATTTTTTTTTTGCTAAAGCTCCCCAAAAACATTAATAGAATTGTGTACTCAAATTTTCAAAACAAAATTTTTTGGATTTTTAAAAAAAACTTCAAAATTTTTTTTTCAAAACTCAATATTTCGAAAACCCCATGCTAGATTTTTTCTAAAATTGATAAATAAAAGTTTCTCAATATAGTCTACAAAGTGTGAGAAAAATTTTATTATTTTACTTAAAAATAAAGGTACCTACCATACAAATGCTAAAAATTTAAAAAAAATGGTTTTCAAAAATCGTATATTTCTCGAAAACGGCACCTAGAATTTTGATAAAAATTTTTTTCTTTCAATTAATTTTTATGATCTTTAATTTAATAAAAAAAATTTTGAAATTAAGATATTACAGCTTGTACCTACCATAGAACCATTTTAATTTTGAATTTCTCTTATCCACATAACGGATCTTAATGAAAATTTTTATAGAGAAGCTTCTAAAAAGTCTAAAACACATTGCATTTTAAAACTTTAAAATAAATATTTTTTGAATTTTTGAAGAAAAAAATCTATTTTTTCTTTTTTTTTGAAAATTCGATATCTCCGAAATAGGTCAATATTTCTTTTCGTAAATTTAATTTTTATTCGAACAATAATAAAAACTTTAAATTGGCTTACCTAAATTTTTTCTTAAAAAGCTTTTAAAAAGTTTGTATATAAAAGTTTTTTTTTAAGAAACCACTACAACGACTTATAATTTTTGTTCTTGCATAAATTCATAGTTGGATAGTATTCTGTTTTTTTCTCTTACTACTAAAAGAATTTAAAAATTCATTTTATCCTTATGAACAGTTTTCTTTAATAACATCCGTTTTTAAAATTCCTAGTCGATTACATAGGAGCAAGTTCGTGCGACCCAGTCGTGCATTTTATTTTTCTTGAAATTGAACACCAATGCTATGACAACTTCACAATTAGTACTGGAAATATGCACATTTGCGTGGTCTTGTTTTCGTGTCATCGCAAATGAATGGGACGGTCGCACATGCTCTCACATGCACGCAAACTGTCACAAAAAATGTGCGAGGGTGTTCAGACGATATGCAATAACGCCGCACATTTATGTGCGATCTGGCCGTCGCACATCGTCTGCAAACCATTTGCGTGCATTTGTTGAATGTCCCAAAAGAGTGTTCAGATGATAAGCGTCAATAGTCGCAAATGATGACGTAAAAATGACGTCAGAACCGCAAACATTTGCGGCTTTTATATGTCGTCTGCTCTTAGCTTTAGAATCAGATAAAGAAGGCGAGACTGATCCATTTTATGCTGGTGGAGATGATGAACAAAATGATCCAGATTTTTTTCCAAATGATGAATTCGATCGTAAATATTTTGTTTTGATATTCTGTATAAATCGTTCTTTGCATAAGTTTATTCCCTAGCGGATTATGAAGACATCGATGAAACTGCCGCAGAGATGTTGGGACCAATTGAAAGTTTGCCTGAACCCGATGAAGTTGGAAGTGATATTGATCAAGAATCAACGACGCCAAGTTTTGTTTACGGTTCCTTTCGTAAATAAAAAATAATATATATTGTATTCTCTTGTGAGAATACCACCATTAAATAAAACACTAGTGATTGTTTTTTAATAATATAAATTTATTAAGAGCTTCAGATCCCTTACCACTGGTGGGGGGAAATCTTCAGCTATACGTTGTAATTACTAATTAGAACTGATCTTTTCAGTGATCGAAGAAACCCTTTTATACTTTATATTTGTCTACTCAGCAGTATGATTGAAGATCATATGCTGCTCTTTGTTTAATAAAATTGCTGATATGCAGTTTATGTTTATAATATCGGATTTCATCATTCGCTATGAGATGAAATCATAAATTATGAATTATTGTGTGAGCTACATTTGGTATATGGAAAGATACTTTGTATCTTTCTTCATTATCATAGGGTGTTTAATATTATTATAAAATTATGTGAGGGTGTTCTGATAATGTAACCCCTCCCTCCTTAAGTTTGATGCTCTCCTGAGTATCTATAATTCTATTTTCAATTTTAATTTTTTGGGTTTCTTTACGCTTACAATATAATAATAATATTGCAATTACAACAATTATGATTGTTATACTTGTATATGATATAATATGTTTTACATTGTTCTGATATTTTAATTCTTGTAATTCTTTTAAATTTTCGATTTGATTTATATGTATATTTTCTAAAGTAACATTTATTTTTGTGAAGTTTAGTGTATTATATAATGGAATTACAATATTTTGCTTGAAAGTTTCTTTTTGATTTGAATACAAAGTTGCATTTATTTTGATATTGCAATCTTTAAAATGTATTAGGTTATTTTTAGTAATTTTATATTCAATATTATTACAATAGTCATTTAGACTTGTTTCTACTAAATTTTTTGTTAATATAAGGCCATCTTCTATTTCTATTAATTCTTGATCTTTATTAGATCTAATCTTACAATTTTCGTATTTTGTTTCATATAAATTTTGTATACATATTGGACTTTTTCTTAAATGTTTAACATATTTAATTGCATTATTTTCATACAATGTTTTGTTATAAATTATATAATTATACTTTGATATTTCGATTTCTAGTCCTTGTTCATTTGGAACAGGTAAAATAATTATGGTTTCATATTTATATGTAAATACTGGTATTTTTAAAATAAAAACTAAATTGTTATTTCTAGTTACTAAACTACTTTCTATATGTTCTAGTTTTTGTACGGATATATTAAATCTTTTATTTTCTTCTTTTGTAAGAATATTTCTTCCTAGAATTCCTAATCTTGAAAAGACTATATTGTCTTGTAATTTCTCAACTTCATTGTTTAACAACATTATATCGGTATTTATTTGTAAAGATAATATACTTTTAGCTAAATTTTCTTGTTTTACTTCTTTCAAATTTTATTTTCTCTGGATTTCTATCATGTTTCGCTGTTTGACATACAGTACAATTGTTTATGTATCTTCTTATTAATTCCCTTAATTTTGGAAAATAGAATTCATTTTTAATTTCAAGATATGTTTCTTGTATTCCTCGGTGATTATATTGTTCATGAATCTTTTCAATGAGATTCAACGCATCATTTGTATTACTTAAATCTTTTAAAAGCGTAATGCATCTTAGTAATATCAGTTTACTTTGATTGCTATAAAGCTCAACATATTTTTCCTGAATTTTGCAAAATAAATTATCACTTGGACAATATAATGCCACTTTTCCGTGATCGGGTAAAAATTCCCTTAATGCTTCAGTAAAGTAATCGCCTACATCTTTTGATTTAATAGTTAGTCTTCTTACACCTTGGTATATACATTTTATATTTTTATTTTCATCTTCTGACTCTATAACTTCTATTTGATGCTTAAACATATTTGTAGGTAATTCTGAAATTCCTATATGATCATTTCTTTCTTCTATACCACTATGATTTGTGGCTAACGATGTATCTTTATTTGCATTGATTGCATTGATTTCAAGTCGACTAAGGTAATCTGCTACACGATTTTCTTTTCCTTTTAAATATTCGATATCAAAGTCATATTCATTTAAACTTATTTTCCATCTCTGGAGTTTTGAATTTGGTTCTTTTAGGTTACTTAACCAAATTAAAGGTCTGTGATCGGTTCGTATTTTAAATTTGCGACCGTAGAGATATGATCGAAAATATTTTACTGACCATACAATACTTAATAATTCCTTCTCAATAGTGCTATATCTACGTTCATGTTCGTTAAGGGTTCGAGATGCATAGCATAATGGATGATTTGATTGTGAAAGGACAGACCCAATTGCATAATTTGATGCATCTGTTGTTAACACGAATTCTTTAGTGTAATCAGGATATTTTAAAACAGGGTCACTAGATATGAGTAATTTCAGTTCTTCAAAAGCCGTAATATAATCTGGGTCTTTAATATTTATCTTTGTTCCTTTTTTCAGGTATTTTGTCATAGGCACTGCTACCTTTGAATAATCTCTTATAAATTTCCTATAATAACCTGTTAGTCCTAAAAACGATTTTATTTGTTTAGTTGTGCATGGAATGGGTATTTTTTCGATAGCTTTTATTTTATCTGGATTTGGCTTTATTCCATTTGTAGTAATAACATGACCTAAGTATTCTGTTTCTTTGTTAAAAAATTTGCATTTATCTATTTGTATTTTTAAATTATTTTCCTTGAGTTTCTGAAATACTTTATTTATTGAAGAAATATGTTCTTCTAATGATGTGCTAAATATAAGGATGTCGTCTAAATAGACAACACATATTTTTCCTACAAGTCCTTCTAATACGTGATTTATCATTCGCTGAAAAGTAGCGGGGGCATTTTTTAATCCGAATGGCATTCGATTAAATTCGTAATGATTATTAGCTGTTGAAAAAGCAGTTTTATGCCTGTCTTCAGGGTTCACCAATATCTGATGAAAGCCTTTCGCTAAGTCAAGAGTAGTAAAATATTGGGCTCTCCCCAATTTACTGAATATTTCGTCAATATTTGGAATAGGAAACTTGTCTTCCACGGTTATTTCGTTAAGTTTTCTATAATCTATGACAATACGCCATTTCTTGATTCCTGAACTATCTATCTTTTTGGGTACAACCCAGATAGGTGCATTATATGGGCTACTACTTTCTTTTATTATACCTTGATCTAACATTTCAATTATTTGGTTTTCTACTTCATTTTTGTGTATTTCTGGGTATCTATACAATCGTGTATATATTGGTTTATTATTTTTCGTTTCAATTTTATGAGTAACTTCTTTAACATTAGTTAAAATATCTCCTTCCTTATAAAATAATTTCTTATTATTCTTGAGTATTTGAATTAGTGCTTTCTTTTCTTCCGCGTTCATATAAGGTTTAATTAATTTATTTATTAAATTTTCATTTTCATCAATTCTACATAAGTTTATTTGTGTATTTGATAACTCTAGAATATAATTTTCTAGAGGATAATCATCCTTGGGTTTTGATAGTAATGGTATTTCTATATTATTAATTTTCACAGTATGAGTATAGTATGATAATTCGGCTTGTAATGGTATAAGTATATTGTTTCCTAAAATTCCGTCGAATGTACTATTCGTAATTGGAGTAATTAAAAATTCCATGGTCGATTCTTTTTTATTAAATTCACTTGGTAATGGCAAAATTATTTTTGTACGTATTAAATTTTCTCTAAATAATGTTTTAATGGTATGTGGTTTATCTAGTTTAGTTTCAAAATGTTTTGGAAATATATTTTCTTTCAAAATAGAAGTTGCAGCTCCTGTGTCTACTAATAATTTAAGCTTTTTATTTAAAATATGGACATCTATGCAGGGTAATGGTCTGCTGAGGCATGTATTTGAAAATTTGATGTATTTTGGGTTAAATGATCCACTTCCATTGGTTCTGGAATATTTCTTTGCCTAACAAATGTATTATGATTTTGATTGGAAAAATTACCACTTCTGTTCGGTTGCCTATAATACTGTTCGTTTTGATTTTGATTTCTATTAAAGTGTTTACCATTGTTATTAAAATTTCTCTTGTTATTATTCCTATAATTAAAATTTTTGAAATCATTTTTGTAATTTCTATCGTTTCTATAGTTTGGATTAAAATTATTAGGTTTATAATTATTATTAAAATTATTATTGTTATTAAAATTATTTTTGTACTCATTATTTTTAATGTTTCTATCGTTCCTATTATGAATATCTTCTTTTGTCCAATGACAAGATTCTAATTTATAGAATGCTTCGCTAAAGGTTGTTATGTTATGATTGATTATTATTGAACTTGCGTTCGGGGGTATTCTTTCACAAAATTTAGATAATAATGACGCTTCATTATTGAAAGGATTGTATTCTTCCGGTTTATTTTCAGATAAATAATATTTATTATTTAGTCTACAGAGGATTTCTGAGAATGTATTATATAGTTGAGAAATGTTTTTTGAATAAACTTTATCTGCTAGTTCTTTTAATTTTAGAAAAGATTCTTTCTCACCAAAATTCTTTACTAGAATATTTTTTATGTCTTGCCAATTATTAGGGTCGCCACTCCTTAATACTACCTCTAGGGCGAAATCTGTTATTTTTGATTTTATTTCACTCACTATAAATTCTTGTGAACCTTCGTTATACAAACTACATGAATTTATTACAAATTCTGCTTTTTTAATAAATATAATTAAATTACAATTCTTCCCATTATAGGTTGGTAAATTTTTTAATAATTTTAGGGGGTCAAGGTTGATTGAAGCCATTTTTACCTGATTTTCTACTCTTAATACTGGTTCACTGTTTCGTTGATCTGCTGCTACTGGATCTGTTGATTTGATTTCCTTTTCGTCGGGTTTTAATGCTGGTGGAATCCTATATGGATTATATTTCCTCATTTAATTATTCGATCTCGTTGGGGCTTTCGACTTAGATTATTATTTTTGCTACGTAAAGTTGTTCTTCCTTCTTTTTACACGTTGGGGCTTTCGACTTGGATAGTTCTGCCTCGTAAAGTTGTTCTTCCTTCTTTCACTTTTTCAATTTAGGTTATATACATATATTTTTGTTTAAACTTTTTCTTCTGTCCCAGTTTTGTTTTTAATTAATTCTCCATTTTAGTTGGAGTGAGCTACTAATTAGTATTTTTTTCGATTTTAGTTCGAAATTCGATTTTCACTCGAATATATATTTTTTTTATTTCACTTTGTGTGTAGTATTTCTGCGGTGCTCTGCTCCCTTTTGAGTTTTAATTTCCTCTAGTTGCATTCAATATATTATATTATTTTTTTTTTTTTTTCTTCCAGTCCAACATTCCCTCTATGAGATTTCGTGAAATTGTCCTTCGCGGATCTGTATTCACTATGTTTTTCACTGAATATTATTAATTTATTGTCCTATACCTTTTTTGTTATATCACTTAACCGGTATTTAACTATTTCAATTAGTACGGACGATTATTTTTTAAATCCCGAATAAAACTTTAATAAGTACGATTCATTGATCTTTCGAGATCCTACCGACTGCGCCAGTTTTGTTTACGGTTCCTTTCGTAAATAAAAAATAATATATATTGTATTCTCTTGTGAGAATACCACCATTAAATAAAACACTAGTGATTGTTTTTTAATAATATAAATTTATTAAGAGCTTCAGATCCCTTACCACTGGTGGGGGGAAATCTTCAGCTATACGTTGTAATTACTAATTAGAACTGATCTTTTCAGTGATCGAAGAAACCCTTTTATACTTTATATTTGTCTACTCAGCAGTATGATTGAAGATCATATGCTGCTCTTTGTTTAATAAAATTGCTGATATGCAGTTTATGTTTATAATATCGGATTTCATCATTCGCTATGAGATGAAATCATAAATTATGAATTATTGTGTAAGCATTACATTTGGTAAGTTTATGTTTATAATATCGGATTTCATCATTCGCTATGAGATGAAATCATAAATTATGAATTATTGTGTGAGCTACATTTGGTATATGGAAAGATACTTTGTATCTTTCTTCATTATCATAGGGTGTTTAATATTATTATAAAATTATGTGAGGGTGTTCTGATAATGTAACCGCCAGACGACAGGAAATCGAGATCAACTTGCGATATTTTTGAAAAACACATTTGTCATTGCCACATCAATACAGTTTGCACTAAATGTCTCCCAGAACTTCCATCTTTACCAGAATAATGTTAAGCATCGAAATGTTAATTATAATTTACTTATAATTCATGAAAAATAAAATAAACACTAAAAAAAAAGATTTATTTCACATTTTGATCATTGGGGTGTAACACACCCCAGGCAAGTGTGGACGACCTTTTTTTACACGAAATTTCCAAAAAATCAAGTTGAAGCTTCTTGATAAAATAAAGAAGAAAAATATACAGAAAAAAGAATTTTGGTCACTGATTTTTTATCCCAAGTCGAAAAACTGATTTTCAAAAAAGTTACAAGCATTTAAAAGTCGCCTGGGGTGTATCACACCCCAGGATGTAAACTAGGGTTAAGACCAAAAAAAACGAAATTTTCGAATGTTTTTAAATACTTATTTTCTCAAAAAGTGTTCGACAGATTTGTTTAAAAAATTCGAATTAAAGCTAGGTAATGGTTGAAAAAAATTCCGAGAAATGGTTAATAATGATACCCCCTATGGAACCATTTGTTTGTTTTTGATTTTCTCAAAAACGATCATTTTTCTTATGCTAAAGCTGCCTAAAATTTTAAATATTACTAGCGGCCCGGTACGTGCTTCGCTACGTATGAAGTGAAATAATAAAACAATTTAATTGTAACATCAAATTATTCATTTATTCAAACAAAAAAATATTTTATTAATTGCTAGCTATTTTAAAACTTAATCCAAAACATTTGGATAAACAATATTTTTTGTTTTTCCATATCAGTTGGAATCGTAGGGATACGCGGTATCAAACAAACTTCTCCTTTTGATTTAGCAGTTAGGATCGTAGCTTCAATCAAATTTGGCAATAACTTTTTCACTGCCAATCTGGTGCCATTTTGGTGGATTAATATTTCGCAATTATATAATCAAAGAACCAACTTTCAGATTCAAGCAATGCGGTGGCATACCAGCCGGTTCCAATGAATTTAAAAATTCAATTGGATAATTCATCTTGATTCATAACACTGTCAATTGGCAACTGGTAGTTTCGCTTGAATTTGAAAATTAGTGGCATTGATATGAATGTTCTTGGGTGCTAAAATGGCGCGTTTTCTCAACCAATCATAATTTCTGTAATTCTGAAGAATATTCGGAAAAACACATTCAATCGATTCATCTATCGATTGCGCAATTGTACAAAAAATGTTTGGTACAGCGATCAATCCGTTGGTACTGTCGATTTATATTTTGCCATCACCAATTTCTAACAATTGTTTTGAAAATTCATGGGCAGCTAGATCATTTTGTAGGTGAATACGCATATTAATGTTCAGTGTCAATTTTTGTACATACATATCTCCAAAGAATTGATGACTTCAAACAGGCATTTATTTCATCAGCAGGAGTTGATCGAGGAATGACAGGTAATATTTGACGAAAATCCCCTGACAGTATTATCAAAGCACCGCCAAAAAGCTGTTGATTACCACGTAAATCTTGCATTGTTCGATTAAATGCTTCTAGTGATTTTTTATTCGCCATTGTACACTCATCCCATAAAATAATTGACGTTAATGCAGAACTTTTGCCATAACAGAATTTCTCGAAATATTGCAAGTTGTAGTTTCAATCGCTTGTACATTCAATGGCAATTTTAATGTAGAGTGTGCAAAAATTGATTATCAGCGTCGGGGTATGGCAATAACGAACCAGCTTGATGATAAATCTGGCCCTGAATCTGTAACATGTATGCAATTTTAGGTAGATGTGTGATCGGAATTTTTAAAACTATCGAATACTTTATGATTCAGATTGATATAAACATGGGACAGTCCTGTTGAAGTATTTACCTTAAACGTCGGCATAAAATTATCTCTAATAATTTTAGTAGCACCAAAAGAAGTCATTTGAAATGCCGAATTGTATAGTTCAATATGACTAAAAAAGTGATTCAACGTTTGAGATGTCGCAAAAATAAATAAATACAATGATTCGGGTGGAGTTTCTAATGCTGGCAATCTCACTTTGCCATTAACACAACACATACCGGGCAGGGTTCAAACCTAAATCTACTCCTACGCTCCGATTTTTCCAGATTTACTCCACTTTTTCCACACAGACAAACTGTCTAATTTATATACAAAAATTCTTTCTGAATTTGTAATTTGTTTATTTTTACAAAGCAATTTTTGAAAATAATACTAAGTTTTCCAATGAAACCTGTGATTTATTTTTCTTTTTTGCTAATACTATTTTTTTGTGTTCATACATAATATGTAAGTTTTAATTTTCCTGAAAAGTAAGGATTTTCTTTTTGTTTCAAATCTACTCCGAAAATCTTGCATTTGCTCGACTTTTTTTCAAACTTACTCCGACATTTCATGATTCAGGTTCGAACCCTGATGCCGGGCGCTTCACCTGGAAAGTTAGCTGCATCACAATGTGGACATATTGCGTCCATCATTCCAATGTATCCGTACATACTATAATTAATTTGACTGTTGTAATTAAAAGCAGAACGCGTCATTTCAGCCAAAGGAGCACGACATATTCGTGATCGCGGTGCAAGATTCAGTACAGGTACAGGGTCAACAGATCTATTTCGTGCATTACGTTTACACTGCGATGCATTAGCTTGTGCGCGTTCATCTGCAGTCTGTGATCGTCTTAGTAATGCCACATCATTTGCATTACGGCATTATTCCTTCATATAAAAAAGAATAAATCAAATTGCTACATTAATAGTGGTGTATCAGTATCGCTAAAAAACTGAGAAAAGTACACGCACACATATACATAGTACATTTGAACAATTCAATTTGACAGCACAATCCATTTATGAAAAAAGTTTCAATTTGACAGCAAAATCCCTTCTATAAAGTTTTAAAATAAAAAACATTGCATTTCAAAACTTCAAAAAATATGTATTCTTGAAAAATTTTAAAATTTTGTATCGTTTAATTTTTTAAGAAACCACTACAACGACTTAAAATTTTTGTTATTGCATAGATTTATATTTGCTTTGTTTAATCTTTGATTTTCTCTTTTAATCTTTCACTACTGAAAGAGTCTTAAAAATTAATTTTACGCTTATGAACAGTTTTCTCTTATAACATTCGTTTTTGAAATTCGTCTTCTACACAAGAGCAAGTTCGTGCGACCCAGTCATGCATTTTATTTAAATAGTTAAAATAACTCTTTAAGTAGTTCGAACTAGGAACAGAGTGTCAAGTAAATATGAATTTATATAAGAACAAAAATTATGTGTCGTGGGTTGCACGTACTTGTTGTGATGTAAAATTAAGGTGAAATTTATTTTTTTTTTAATTTTCTAGAAAACAATAAATTCATGGTAACAAAGTTTAAAAATCGTTTTATTATTAAATACATTTTTTTAAATAAGCGATTCCATTAAAATTTTTCTAAAAAAAAATGGCATGTCAGTTTTAAGTATTTAATAATGTACATTTAGGGAAAAAACTGCAAGAACTAATCAATCACTCGTTTTCAAGATATCGATCTTGGACTTTTTTTTAAAATCGAAAACAAAAAATCATTCCTTGGAAAAATTGTGTGTACAACATTATTTCAAATTCAAAGGAGCTCCTGTACAAAAATGTGGTTTAAAACTGTTGGTGCTGTTATTGAGAAAGTCGAAAATAATAATAAATGGTTATATGATACGTATACCGTTAATAACATATTTTCTTAAATTTTTTAGATTAAAATGTAGTCCATTTAGCTATTTTTTTTTATTCAAAACCACTTAGGCCATTTTCGAGATAAAAATATTTTGCATAACGTCTGCAGGTATCGTTAGTCTTGGAGCTAAAAAAAATCTCTCTTTAAGGGAATGTCCGAAGAACCTTAAATGCAGCAAGTTTGAAGAAAATCGTTTCAGCGGTTTGGGCTGGTGGTCAAGGTACAGACATACAAAAGACAGTCATACAAACATACCGACATACAGTAATACAAAAAGCAGACATACACACATATTGGCAGACAGACGAAATTGAGGAAACCACTATTATCGTTTTTGTATTGCTGATTTTCTTCTGTATGACTGGATGAATTAATTGTTTTTTTTATAAAACTCCTATGAACGCAACTTTGGCTCCATTTTGTGAAGATCGAGTTATAAAATTCAGTTTTGTGTGCTAAGTCATCTTGGAAGTTATCCTAGGATCCCAATCCCAGCAAATCCCTATAACATTTTCTTGGAGACAGAAGCCGTAGCGTACACCCTACGTCAAAGATAAAGCCATTTGGAGCGGATAGTCCTCCTCCAGAAAAACCTCTAGGGTACCACGTTTGAAACTAATCTAATCGACGAACGTCTTTTAATTTAAAGAGTTAGAGTAGGACCTTCTACGTCCTTGGTTGACTACTTGACGTTCGTGGATTATTGATCCCTAAAAAAAGACGTTAAGTTTTTTTTTGATTAAAATATTTGCTACATTCTTACTTGATTTTTTTTAATATAAATATTTCATATTATTATAACATAAAGTGTGAGTGAAAAATTTTATTTTCAAGGTCTGTCATTTGGGATTACTCCTTTGTTTGTTTATCTTTTTTCGTTTTGCGTATAGTCCACCTCCATAGAGCTGTTAGAAAATAGGAAGTTGTTGTTTACTGCACGTAGTCCTTCATGTTAAAAAAGGTACTTTTGGGAGTTTGGATGATAGGCCTTTCGAGAATAGAGTGTAGTTATTAGATTTTTCTATTTTTGTTTTTAATTTACTTTGCTATAATTCAAATTTTTTCAGTTACATTTATTTCAAGTTAACTTAAATTTAAATATTCAAAATAATAAAATTTTTTAAAAAGACAAATGAAAATTTTTTAATCTTTGATTTCTCAATTGAAATCATAAATTATTAAATGAAAATTTACAGGGGTGTGGATGGTACGAGTACCAAAGCTATTTCGGTGAAGATGGAGTGACCGGAACGCGAGCATTGTCCCATTTAGGGAGAATTCAAAACTGCAACACTGCATCGACACCAGTAGTGCCTTGAAGATGGTGATCGTCCGTCCGCTGTCAATTTCGTTGATATTATTTTTCATATGCCTGATTTATGATATAATAATAAGTTAAATTTCGGTGACAAGATCTCTCCCATTCCGGCGAGCTAAGCTGTGCATCGCAAGTAGGCCGTGTCACTCGGAACTCATACCCTTCTCTGAACTGTTCCTTTTCCAATTTTCTTAACTTCTCTTATTTATCCCACCCTACCGCCTTACCGACCATACCAATTTTCCCCTTGCCACGCAACAAATATGGCTTTTTAGAAGCTTCCATTTAGAAAATTTCATTTAAATCCATTATCCCGATAGTGAGAAAGTCAAAATTCAAAAAACAAATTGTTCTATTGTAGATATAAATATAGTACAAACAAAAATTTGAAAACTTTTTTAGAACCCAACAATCAGTGGCGTAGCGTACCATCTCGGCGCCCGGGGCGGGAGATTCATTTTGCCGCCCCCATTCAATACTAAATAAAAATTAAATTTCGGGACATCATTTCACAGGCAATGAAGTATCTTTTATTGAAAGTAAAATAGGATCAGCGGTTCCATAAACGGATTCTACGGGCCTTACGAATGAGGCTCGTGAGACAAATCTGCATCTGCGGATTCATCGCCATGCATGCGTTTTTTCCTGCGAATTCTTCTCGTTTTGAGTTCGATTCCGAGTTTTTTCCAAAGAGTCTTAGAAAAGTCGATTGTGGCTTGGACTAGGAGAGCTTTTAAAACGCAGAGTTTCTGAGCACACTTATCCACACTCAGTCCACGTTGCTGCAGGTAAATCTGTGCGTCATCTTCTTCAGGTAGCTCTGCAGCTCAAGAGCCAAGAAAAGTGAGGAAGTTTAATGACTGCATGACTGTCAGAAGAAGACTGAGTACTGATCCGTCAATTCTTCCAGTACCTCAAGAACTTCCACAAACTTATTTTTAAGCGTCTTTACAGCTTCACGAGGTTCACTTCTTCTGCAGGCTTATGACTAGATGCTTGAGGTACTTCTGGTGAGTCGACTTCGTCTTCGTCTGCACGTCTTCTTCTTCTGCCTGTAAAATAAGTTATGCATTCCCATGAATATTGGCCGCAGGACAATTCTAGGCCACTCACGATTGTAGATGGAGAAATCTTACTTACATTGGAATCACTTCCGCTGCTGCTGAATGCCGCCGAAGACATTAAGGTAGCTTTTGAACCAGAACTAGAACGTTTCCGTCGAATCCTAGTTATCTTATCATATCTCGCATGTGCATATCATATGTTTCGGAACACTTCCTTTCATTTTCGCGAGAGTTTCGGAACGTTTTGTTTGACGATACGGAATGCACTCTTACGGCCCTACTCACCGTCTACGAATTCACGAAAATCAGCCGAGAGCGGTCAACGACGAACCACAGATAGGGTGGCAAATTTCAAATTTACATCATTGTTGTTTGTTGACTTGTCAAACGATCTTTCATGAAACATATGATTTCTACTCTATACCCGCATCACCGGCGACATTTTGCCGCCCCCCTAGGCCTGCCGCCAACAATATATTTTTGTTTGAAAATTTGAAAACACTACACTTTTTAAACTTTTAAGAACCTTTAACGCGAAAAAATTGATCGAAATCAGTTGTAACGTTTTCGAGAAAATTGAAAACAAAAAAATTTTCTACGGGAGGTACCATTCTTTGGAATTTTTTTCAACCACTAGCTAGCTTTTACTAAGTTAATTTTTTGATTTTTTTTTATCTGTAGAAAAAAAGAGGATCCTCTAAAATACACTTATTTTTGGTCTTCAAAAAAAAAGGAAAAAAAAAGATCGGACGGACAGACAGACAGATGGATTTTCGAGTTCCACTTTTTTCGTCTTCCCTATCATCTTAATTAATTTCAGTTCTGATCAAAATCTCGAGTTCGATATTTATACGAATGGATAACTTATCATATAGGTATTCAGAATCTAGCTAGGAATTGGCGACACGAACACAAAAGACTCTTTTGCACTTATAAACATCGCTAAAAAAAGACCACAGATGAGCCACACTCCAGGCAGTACTCCGTGGAAATAAATGGCAACGCCTGAAATGTCCGATAAAATCCACAAAGTCGTCCTAGAAAACCGCAGATTAAAATTATTTGAGATGAGAAATTGTAAGGAAATCAACAAAAAAATGTTTAGGGTCTTAGATTATATAAAGACTTTCCCCAAGATGGGAAGCTCTGAGCTTACTAAAAAATAGTTTGAGCTAAGAAGTCGTCCATCGCGTCCTTAGACGATATCTTGGTGAATTCAACTTCTCGCATGATTAGAATTTTATTCATAACTACCCTCCAAACTACTTCAAGTGCCTTAGAATTTTGAATTTATATCCATAAAAAATTTTAAGTGTTGGAGTTGTTTTTTTAAAATCACATTTTAAAACAAACATTTTTTTTTTGTAGTTTTAAATTTTTATTATTGTAAAAATGTCCGTATCGATTTTCAAATAACATATTAATTTATGTACTCGTATGGAGGTATTTTAAAATTTCAAAAATTCGAAAATGCATGATGGCGACTGAAACAACAATATAGAACCACGGCTGTTAGAATCATTCCTTTACCGAAATCTGAAATCTTGTAGATTATGTTTAGAAACTTTTATTTGTCAAGTTTGAAAAAAATCGAGCATGGGGTTTTCGAAATATTGAGTTTCCAGAAAAAAAATTTGATTTTTTTTTTAAATCCAAAAAATAAAAAATTCGAAATTTGAATATGTAATAATATTCAAACTTTGGAGGAGCTTTGGCATAAAAAAAATTATTTAAATCGGCTGTACCATTTTCGAGAAAATCAAAAACAAAAAAAATGGACCCAGGGGGGCTACCAAAAATAACAATTTTTTGTAAAATTTTTTTCAACCAAATGAAATTTTTCAAATTTTTTTTTTTAAATTCTGTTGGACAGTTTTTGAAAAAAAAAATATTTATAAAATTGCGAAAAAAATTGTATGGCAGGTACCGTTATTTTTGGTCTTAAAAAAAAACAGAAAAAAACTTCCGGGGGAAAAAATTAAAACCCATATCTACCAAGTTTGAAGAAAATCGGCCTAGCCGTTTAGGCTGTAGTCGAACCGACAGACAGACAGACAGACAGATAGAATTGCGAGACCCACATTTTTGGTCTTCGCTATCATCGTAATGTCAACTTTGATCAATCGATCGATTTTTTTTACGAATGCATAACTTTCCTTATAGTACCAATAAGTCGCAAGTAAAATGATCAAAATCGGTCATACCGTTTTTGAGAAAATCAAAAACAAAAAAATGGTTCTTTTGGGGGGTACCCTCTATAACCATTTTTCGGAAAATTTTTTTCAACTAGTACCTAGCTTTAACTAAATGAATTTTTTTTGTATCTTTTTTTTAAATCTGTAGAACAGTTTTTGAGAAAAAAAATTTACAAAATTTCGAAAAAATTCGTATGGCAGGTACCGATATTTTGATCTTAAAAAAAGAAGAAAAAAACATTTTTATTTATTTATTTATTTCGAAAGGCTATACACATTAAGATATATATCTTATAAACTAGTGTTAACCTATAAAATTAAACAATGAGAGCATTTCAAAACATGTGGGGGGGGAAAATTAAAAATGATAAATGTTTAGGCTATAGTCGAACCGACAGACATAATCGCAAGACCCACGTTTTTAGTCTTCGCTATCATCGTAATGTCAACTTTGATCAAAACCTCGAGTTCGATTTTTTTTACGAATGCATAACTTGCCGCACGAACTTGCTCCTATGTAATAGACTAGGAATTTTAAAAACGAATGTTATTAGAAAAAACTGCTCATAAGGGTAAAATTATCATCATTTTTTAAATTCTCTTAGTAGTAAGAGACAAAAACAGAATGCTATGCAAATATGAATGTATGCAAGAACAAAAATTATACATATGTAAGTCGTTCTAGTGGTTTCTTAATAAAATAAGGTTTTATACATAAAATTTTTAAAATATTAAAAAAAAAATTAGTACGTAAACATTAGGTTTTTATTACTGTAC
This sequence comes from Philhelius festivus, assembly GCA_963931855.1. Lineage (NCBI taxonomy): Eukaryota > Metazoa > Arthropoda > Insecta > Diptera > Syrphidae > Philhelius > Philhelius festivus. The sequence continues at coordinate 182,688,715 of OZ007556.1, forward strand.
GAATGAAAATTAAATTTCCAAAAAAAATATTGACCCATTTTTGAGATATCGAATTTTCCAAGAAAAAAATGATTTTTTTTTTTCAAAAATACAAAAAAATATTTTTTTTTAAGTTTTGAAATGCAATGTTTCTTAAAGATTTTAGAAGAATCTCTTTAAAAAATTTCATTAAAATCCATTATGTCGATAATGAGAAATTCAAAATTTTCAAAAATCGTTCTATGGTAGGTACAGTGACTAATGTCTTGTTTTCAAAATCTTTTGTATTAAATTATAGACCTTTAAAATTAATCGAAAGACTAAAAATTTAAGCAAAATTCTCGGAACCGTTTTCGAGAAAAATACGATTTTCCGTTATTTTTAAGTAAAATATTTTTTTTTCTCATATCTTGTAGATTATTTTAAGAAACTTTTCTTTATTAAGTTTTAAGAAAATCGAGCATCGGGTTTTCGAAATATTGAGTTTTCAAAAAAAATTTTGAAAATTTGAACACACAATAATATTGAAACTGCTGGGGAGTCTTAACATTAAAAAATTATCAAAATCGATTGTACCGTTTTTGAGAAAATCAAAAACAAAAAAATGGTTCCAAAGGGGGTACCAAAAATAATAATTTTTTGGAATTTTTTTTTCATTCATTACCTAGGTTTAACTAAATGAAATCTTATGAATTTTTTTTTTTAAATCTGTAGGATAGTTTTTGATAAAAAAAATATTTATAAAATTTCGAAAAAATCGTATGGCAGGTACCGTTATTTTTGGTCTTAAAAAATCAAATCAAAAAACATCCGGGGGAAAAAAATAAAACCCATATCTACCAAGTTTAAAGAAAATCGGCCTAGCCGTTTGGGCTGTAGTCGAATCGACAGACAGACAGAATTGCGAGACCCACTTTTTTGGTCTTCGCTATTATCGTAATGTCAACTTTGATCAAAATCTCGAGTTCAATTTTTGTTCCGAATGTATAACCTGCCTTATAGGACCTACATATAAGTCGCAAGTAAAAAGAAAAAAGTGTTATGGATTTTATAATTGTGAAACGAAGAACTGCCCAGGGGGGGCAATTGCACCCATTGCCCTCCCCCTGTATCCGCGCTGATATGTAGTTTTTTTTTTTTGCAACTAACATTAATAACCTTTTTTCGGAAATAAAGATATTACTACCAAAATTAAAATTTTCTTCATTGTAGTTTTTGAATTTATTATTCTTAAAAGACAGGTAGACAAACTTGAAAGCTCCACCACTTTTTTCATCTTCCGAATCATTTCAAGGCGCAAGGTTGCAACAGAATAGAATCTTTTGTGAATGCATTCCTTAAAAATTATCTTATGAATTCAATTAATAGATTGCATTCATTGACTTCATTTTGAGATTTAAATTTCAAATTATTTAATAATCATTGAATACATGTTGTATTGGACAGCGTTGGAATGGTTTCTGACTTGTTTATACTTTTCCCGATTTTCCTCAGTTGAATTTGTAAGAGTGGGAGATTTTCTTCAGGATTAATGCTCTTGTTTCTATTAGGAATAAAATTTAGCATCACACTTCTGTAATCATATCAGCATTGGCATCAACGCCACTATCGAGGAAACATAGTGACCAGTTAAAAATTAGAAAAAAGTAATTTAGAACCAGCTGGCTTTCTCGTATTGCCAAACGGTCCTAGTAGTTGGGTGCTTCCCTTTTACTGGATGAATGCGACACGAGAAATTGGCTGATATTACACAATCGTCCGAAGTTCCGAATGGAGAGTTTAACGCTATAGTATACTAATCAGGTTTAGAAGTAAGAAACACGTCAAGAGAGTAGGCGTTTTGCCCACCAACATCTGGTATTCGAATGGGCTTATCTACAAGCTGAGTAAGGTGTTGCATCTCAGCAAAGATCTCAACACATCTTCCTTTGGATGTTTTTTGTCCTGAATAGCGGAGCCAACAATAACGACATCAGTGTGAGTGTACAAGGAAAAAATTCGGAAAATGGAATCAGACAGGGTATCAAACTCATTAAGAGTTGAATTGCTGTAAAGATTTGGACTCCTATAAATGAATCAATAATGGATGATGTGTTTGTGGACAGTAAATTTAAGCCACATGAAGTTAAAGTTCGTATTAGAACAAAGTCCGTATTGAGGAAGGCTCCGGCAAGCAATATCATATCTTATATAGACTAAGAGGCCGTGGAAGCGAAAGATTAATGGCATTGGGTTATAGCTAGGCAGGTGAAATTCTGAAAGATCAGTATTTGCAGCAACCTGTGGACAGCAATCTGAAAGATTTCCGATTCAACTGCATGTATCTAATTCACTGAAGTCGCAAAAGATTACATTCTTTAGAATTCCTGGTACAAGAACGTATTCTACTGCTTTTTTGAAAGGTGATCAACAACCAAAGATAACTCTTAAGAATTTCTCGCATATTTTGTGTAATTTAACTAAACATGACTAAACGTCCCATCTCCAGAGTCTAAAGACTCACTAAATCTTCGAGGACTTCCTTAAGTTATGTCATAATTTAGTAAATAATATTTCAATACTCTTATAGCCGAAAACGAACAACCCAAACACTTTATTATTTCAATGAAATATTCATCCGACTAGAGCAATAAAGTTTTCCCCAAAAGGGAACCAAAAAAATAATAATTTCTTAAACGATAAATTTATTAGAAGATAACCCTGGAATTGTCATGTTCAACTTCATGTTCATTCGGTTTTTCGTTTTGTCAAGGCAAAAAATTGTATCTTTTATTTCTGTTTTATGTCCGTCCACTGGAATACAGTTAGGTACCTACACCAGCACATTTACTGTGCATACATAATAAATTTTCGAATAAACTTTCAAACGTTATGGATGGGTATAGGTACCTGTCCCCATCCATTAGGACTTATGTAGGACTAAAGCAATGATCGAAATTGTATTTTACAGACGTCCACCTGACGGAGTGTGTGCGTCAATAAGCATCATGCTTTGAGTTAAAAGTAGGTTCATACATATTTATATAGTTCTTTGGGACCGAATGTATCACCTACAGTCCACAGACTAGACGTAAGCAATAGTCTGCTATAATATTTATGAACAACTTAATACTTTATCGATGCAAAAATTAAATATCCCAGCACTATACTATGGAGACAGTGGGGGGGGGGGGGGGGGGGATCAAGCTAACACCTCTTCTATACTTGTAAACACACCGACACCATACCGGAAGGATAGTATTTAATCCTTTTTTGAAGCCTTGGACACACAGGACAAACAAACCGACAAACAAGAACAACGAGCCTGAGACTCAACACAACACACACGTCCTCCTCCCTCATCATCTCTAAACTTATTGTTAGTGCGATGATGGCGGAGCAAAAGAGGATGTTCAAAAGCCTCTAATACCGTATTCCCCGCACTTGAATGTGTAGCTATAAAATTGAATGTAAGGGTCATTCTATAGACGTATAAACATAAGCCGGAGAGAACCAGTATCCGGGGAATTCAATCGATTCACCGAAGCATAACGTTTCACACAGGTTAATTTATTTTATGGAACGATGCTTAAATATCCTTTTTTGTATAGCTCGAGCTCGCCTCCATCTACCTACTTGTAGCTATATATTTTGTTCCATAAACTAGAAAGGTGATTGTGTGTGTCTGGCATGTGTTTATCTATTGACCAGCGCATCCTTTATAACGTTTTTCGTACATGGCTGCCAAGTGTAGTTTTGTTTTGTGTTTTTGTTGAAATTGATACCTATCTTTCTATTTAATTTTTTTAATTTTTTTTTATGTCTCAACATTTTCAAGAAATTGGAACCTTAATATTTCAAATACGTTTCAGTTGATTTTCTTTAAACTTGATACGAGTACTTAGCGAGTGTTGAAAATTATACAAGCGATTTTCAGAAAATGTCTAAATATTCTATGTATTAATAGTAGTTCTTTTAAGAAACATTTATACAAAACTTGTTAGTGGTAATATACATCCAATAGAACTGTTTGCTTTCTATCTCTATCGACAATCCGACGCAGGACTATATCGATTTGAGTGAAATTTAATTTGCAGAAGCTTTTAAACTTCCATTTTACTTATACATATGTAAAAAAAATAATAATTAAGAATATAACATTGTTGAAAAATCTCCTTACATTCGCCCATCAGTTTTTGTTTTTATATCGGAGTATTCTCCCTATTCGCGGTAAGTTGAAATTTCAAAATTTGGTACTCTCTTTTTCTGAGCAATAGGAATGTGGTGGCACTGCTAAGCTTGCAGAGTGGTAGCTCTCTTTCTAGAATTTTACCGATTAAAATGTATGTGAAGGTAGCGATTTCGACCATGTTTTATGAAATCTAAAATTTTAATAAATAATTTCGTTTTTTCAATGTTAATTGCTTTATAATCCTGTTATTTTTAGTCATGTTAAGTCTTATACTATATTTAATTTAAATAAAAAAAGTCTTTACCGATACTGAAACTCCAACCTACGACGAGGCTGATAAGAAGCTGATGAAGGCAAATAGTCGTACCGAATCCACTTGATCATCTCAATATGACAATTCAGGTATTATTGTGAAAAAATTAGTCTGGGATCAAGGAGAGCTTTATTCGAAATATAGTGAATCCATAAAATAGCTACTGAAAAAAATACCAAAGCCCTGACCTTCAGACTTACCATTCCCTATTGAAATGGTAAGTCTTGCATTGGTAAAAAATATCGAACTCGAGGTTTTCATCAGACTTGACATAACGATGATAGAGAAGACGAAAAGAGTGGGTCCCGCAGTTCTGTCTGTCTTTCTGTCTGTTCCTCGTAATTCTGTCTGTCTGTCTGTTCGGCTACAGCTTAAGATACGATTTTTTTAAGACTTCGTAAATAGCATTTTTAACTTTTTCCACCTAAACGTGTTTTTTTTTTTTTTTTTTTTTTTTTTTTTTAAGATCAAAAATAACGATCCCTGCCGTATGAATTTTCTTCAAAATTTTATAGAATATTTTTTTCTCAAAAATTGATTCACAGATTTAAAAAAATTTCCCAAAATTGGTTATTTATTGTACCCATCTTAGAACCATTTTTTCCGTTTTGATTTGCCTAAAAACGGTACAACCGATTTTATTCATTTCTTTTATGAGATACCTCTCCAAAAGTTTCGATAGAATTATGTATTCACATTAAAAAATTGGATCTTTAAAAAAAATTTCAATTTTTTTTTAAGTCAATATTTAAAAAACCTCAAACCCGACTTTTTTAACACTTGACAACTAAAAGTTTTTCAATACAATCTACAAGATATAAGAAAACAAAAATAATTTTATTTAAAAATAGCGGTATCCACCATAAAAATGTTGAAAATGGTTTTCGAAAATCGCATTTTTCATTTTTCTCGAAAACGCCCCTAAAATTTTATTACATTTTTTTCTTTCGATTAAAAGAACCAGGCAGGGGCGAACGGAGGTAGGGGTTTTGGGGGTTCAAACGCCCTCCAAAACATGTGAAATAAAAAAATAAGGATTCATTTTCTCAAAGAAAAAAAAAAACAAAGTGTTATTTTCTTGCCACAAATTCTTCTATATCTTTTCATAAAAAAATTCCATAATTCAAATATTATTAACGTACGGTCGTACGGCCCAAGAATAGGAGTTCCTGGAAATGAATCGGTCATTTCAAAAATCTCTTAAGTCACATTTTTTTCCAAAATGCTTTTTTTGCTGAAAATGGTTTCTTAAAGGGAGATTCGTATTCTGGGTAAGAACCACGTAAGCCTGTACATTCCTTCCTCTTCAAATAATACCGTGGGAAAGACGTTAATTGCATAAACAACATTAGTCAGTGACTTAAGAGGTTTTTGCATGCACTACTAATTGAATGACTTATGAGGTTTTTGAAATGACCGATTCAAATAAAAATTGAGGCAATTTTCTTTGAAATTCGGCAAAATTTGAAGTTTTGGTCAATACTTGTACTTACTTAAACAGGGATATTAAACAAAAGTAAACAACTTTATTTATATTATATTCATACCACAATTGCTTTAATGTCTAGTCAAGTATATGCAATAAGTAACTAGTTATAAGTAATTAAATGAAAAGCAGCCATATTGCCCCCAGATTTGCCCCCGTGTCACAAGGAAATTGTTTTGAATTTTCCCCTTACAGGTTTTTTCTTTATTTTTAGACCAAAAATAACGGTACCTACCCATACGATTTTTTTCGAAATTTTATATGTAAATATTATTTTTTCTCAGAAACTGTCCCACAGAATCAAAAAAAAAAATCACAAAATTTCTTTGAGTTTTATCTAGGCAGTGGTTAAAAAAATAGTTATTTTTTGGAAGCCCCAAAATGTTTGTAACCTAAAAATAAAAATGTAAAAAAATTGTTTTCGAAAATCGTATTTTTTTTTAAACAGCTTCGAAAATTTTGATAAAGTTTTTTTATTTCGATTAATTTTTACGATCTATAATTTAATGACAATAATTTTTAAATTAAGATATAACTGACTGTATCTACAATAAATCATTTTTTCGAATTTTGAATTTCTCATCATAGACAGAACGGATTTGAATGATATTTTTCAGGAAAAAGCTTCTAAAAAGTTTAAAAAACATTGCATTTCAAAATTGGTTATCTCAAAAACGGCTTAATATTTTTTTTTTGGAAATTTATTTTTTATTCGTACAATAATGAATACTACAAGTTGGCGTACCAAAATTTTTTCTTAAAAATGTTTTAAGAATTTTGATGATATTATATGAACCAAATAATGGCCTCTATGTCTAAGAATTAATAAAAAAGAATATTTGTCAACTTTTGGTAACATTATTTAAATTTGCCAAATATTGGTATCCGTTGCAACATCCATATCTCTAAGAGCCAATATTGTTTAGTTATAACCAGTGTTGTTCCATGTAAACAAAAAATGTAGACTACATGATTGTCTACGTGTAGACAATTCAACGTAGACAATTCATGATTGTCTACATGTCAATGTCAACAATGTAGACAACGTAGACATTAAATTTTTTTATTATGTTTCGTCTAATAAATCATAAAATTAAAACAAATTTTATATTAATTCAATCTTTCAATCAGAAATTGTATTTATTCGAACATTGAAACAAAACCTGTAGTCTTCAAGAAAAAAAAACTTATTATGAATAACATAAGGAACAAAAAATCAACTATCGCTATACTGTACAAAATACTATATAATACATATATGTACATAAATATACACTTGAAATCTTATTCATATTCGTCCTCAACGTCTTCATCAAAATATCCATATTGAGTATCCTCGATTCTAAGTGAATAGTAAAGGTGAAGTAGTTTCTTGGATCGTTCAAATGTCAAACGGTTTCTCGACATGGAATGAACATACGAACAATACGAACAACTTGAAAAAAGTCTCTCGATTTGAGCGGAAGAGGCAGGAATAAGAAGAAGTTTTTTTTTGCCAAATTTGCCAGGTTTGGATGTTTTATGGCGGCCATATTCCAAAAAACGATTGGCTTTTGAATGTCTTTTTCGTAAAGCATTTTAAAAAAGTTAATTTTCTATTAAAACAGTCCCAATCTTCAATGCCATCACTGTTAAGATGATTAAACAAAAACTGGCATACTACTTCGTTTTGACTGGCCGTCAGCTTGCTATTGTCATAATGAGGGTGCAAATAATAAGAAGAGAGAGCATATTTGTTAAGAGCCATATCTACGCGCGATTTCAGTGATGATTTATGTATGTTTCACCTTAAATCTAGTTGGGACTTCTAAACTCAACCAAAGATTAACTGATTCTCCAGCAGAACAATCAACCGCTTGACATCTATTTATCAAATTACAGACTGGATCAAAAAGCTCGATATACTTAACTCTTAACATCATCAATGAATTATTGTTCATCAAAAATCAATGAAGCCACATTCTGTTTAATTTTAATAATAATTCTTTCCAAATCTGCTTGTTTGAACTCTTTTAAAATCAAAGCAACCTTATCATTAATATTTTTGTCAACGATGTCTTTAGCAAAAAGATTTCCAATATGACTGCTACAAGTGCTATGCCAAATAAAATGTGCTGCATTTTTTCCCATTTTCTTCATGGTGCTGGCATTATCAGAGACAACAGCGTAAACTTGGGTAGAGTATATTATTTGCTTTGCAAGGTCCACAGATTCTAAAAGAATATTTGTCAGCTTTTCTGCTGTCACGGATTCTCCAGTAAGGTCCCAAGCCTGAAGAAATGCTTGTTCTCCTTCAGCATTATGTAGCATTGAGACCACAGTCTTGCTGTTGCTAGAACAATTCTTCCAGCCGTCAATCAGCAAAACAGATTCCGAGCTGATGAATGCCTTCGTCGAAGAAACATAATTATCATAGGCTTTGTCCAAAAGCGTTGTTGAAAGTTTCTTACGACCGGGAACCTTATCTGCATATGCAGGTCGAATTTTTTTATAAAATTTTTAAAGTAAGTTGACTCCACAATTCGTAATGAAATATTGCATTCAAATACAAGCTTACCCAAAGCTTCGTTCAACTCGTCCTCTTCTCTTTCTGACAATCGGTCCATAAATTTGGAAACAGAGTTTGATTGGGCTGAAGAACGTTTCGATCGTTGTATGTTCTCGTTAAAAGTTGGTGCAGGTGAGGCCAATGACCGTGATGAGGAACCGTAACTGTTCGAGTTCAATGAAAATGACGAACTTGTTGTTGATGCAACTCGGGATTGGACTTCGCTTGAAGAATCCGTAACCAAACGAGTTCGTGCTCTTGGAGCATGACCTAAACCACTGTTTAATGGGTTGTCGTCGACGACTTCCTGTAGAAAATGTGTCAGATTCAAATGCATCAATTCTTGCACAGAAAATACTTACAAGGTTATTTGAAACTATAACGTTACTGTTTTCACCTTCATTGATATTTGTTAAAGAGACAGACATCTAAAAAATATTAACATTGATTGCTAATTTTATGCAAAAACATAACTTTCTTACGGCGTTCTCAGAGATTTTATTGCCAGAGCTCGAGCCAAAATCATTGTCATCAATCAAAACAATCATAGAGACATCGCCGGATTCAGATGTTGCAGGTGATTGGGATGACTTACAGGCATTCCTTTCGTAAATGAATGTGAAGGCATTATTATTAGGATATGAATATGCTTTTTTAACAAATTTTTATTTACCTGTGGCTGCGAAGACGGCTTTCTGCAGTATTTTGTAGATTTTTTTTGCACACTGTACAATATGCTACATATTTGTTATTGTTTTTCATTAAAAGAAAACCTAATTGATCGAAACCTTTATTTTTTCGTCGACCAGACATATTTTATTCACAAAGAGACAATATTTGAATAGAAACTTAAATCATCACCTTAAATAAAGTAAACAATGTGACAGAGAAATCAAGAATGACAGATGACAGATTGGCCTGGCATGCTTTGTCTTGATTGTGTACATTGTCTACATTGTCGACATCATAGTCGACATTGTCTACATTGTCGACACAATTGTTACGCATTAATGTAGACAATCAAAGTCGACACGTAGAGAAACAACACTGGTTATAACATATTTATGTTAATAACAATAAAGATTATGTAATTAAAGTAATAAAATAATATATTTATAAAAATTTGATAGTTTTTTCTAAAACCCCCTCCGAAATTATTTTCTGCGTCCGCACCTGGAACCAGGACATAATGACTTCCCAGGACATAATGACTTACAACTCTTAACAATTTCTGAGTATCAGAGTTGTAAAAGAATGCAATATTATGGTATTGCATTCCGAAAAGTTCCACTCATTTAACTGATTCTTCGGGAATGCAATAGAATTTATCATCTCATTCTTTTAACTTCAGAAATCCATTCCCATTCTATTTTGAAGTCTTAAATAATGCAATCCTCAAAAGCAGTCAAAAGACTTTAAATAAAAAGAATGCATTCGTTTTTTACTGCTTGCAGTCTTTGAAGTCTTTGAAAAGTCTTTTACATTATTTGCAGTCTTAAAGTCTTTTAAATGCATTCAATGTATTAAAGTCTTTTTGCGGCTTTGAAGTCTTTTTATTGATTGAATACTTTTTACTGCTGAATGCTTTTCAACTGCTTTTAAGTCGGTTATCTTTAATAAAGATATATAGTCATAAAGAAAAACTGTGCGAAAACCGTTTAACTCTTATAATGACTTCTGTTTTGGCAAAATTTTGATTTTAAGTGGAGATTTAAGATAATTGCTGAAGTTTGCTACTTTTAACCGACTTGAAAGCAGTTAAAAAGCTTTCAGCAGTTAAAACGAGTCAATCAATAAAAAGATTTCAAAGCCGTAAAAAGACTTCAATACATTGAATGTATTGAAAAGACTTTAAGAATGCAAAGAATGTAAAAGACTTTTGAAAGACTTCAAAGACTGCAAGCAGTCCAAAAAGAATGCATTCTTCTGATTTGAATTCATTTGATTGCTTCAGATGATTTTTAAATAAAAGACTGCAAAATTGACTGGGACTTTAGTTTAAAAGTCACAGTACTGAGGTTAAATCAAAAAACTTAAAAAAAAAGTCTTTCCATTCAATTGACTGCAATACTAAAAAGACTGCATTCTTTCACATCTCTGCTGAGTATATGTTACAAGGACTGGAGTGAACCTGCAATTTTTCGCCGATTCCAAACGACTAATGAGTTCAAAAGCAATTTATTAAGAAAATAACTTTAGTACGATACTAATTAGAAAATGTTTAAAATTAAGAATGGGTTAGTAAACTACTCTTAAGTTAACAAAATGTTAATTAGTATCATACCAATACGTTAATAATAGGCTGTTTGAAATTTTGCGCCATTATAATTTGAATTTTTGAACAAAAAAATCAACTTAAATTTAAAATTCTTCAGCAACATTAATTTTCAAATTTTTGGTCTTTTACATAAGAGCAAGATCGTACGATCCAGTCTTGCAATTGATATTGCATTGTTTTGCAATATAAGCAATTTCTTGTCCTCCAGGACTTTACCTGACATTTAATATGATTTAAAAAATTACAAGAGAATGCAGAGACTGATTGCTGTATAATGGATGCATGGAAAAAAAAATGATTGCAATATTTTAAGTATCAAATGAATCCCTATTGCAATATTTGAAGTCAAACTGTTAAAGTGAAATCAACGAATTTAATCTTTTTATTTAAGAAATGAAAGATTTCATTCACAAAAAAATGCATTTATTTAATACTCCGTTGGTATTAAGGCTATTTCAAGGGTGTCAAGTTAATCAGGAGAATCCTTTAGGCCTCTTTTTAAGTGCTTGATTATTCGAAATTTCGGGATGAATCCGAAATTTCGAAACCTCTTTAAGCACATTTTTCAGATGCATGATTGTTCAAATTTCTGGGTTAAGCCCGATTTAACCTATTTAGGTAAGCTGTACAACAAGAAGTTGCACCTATTTGTTTTTTCCTCGGTAACCTATATACCAATAGGTTACGGAGCAATGTTAAATTTCGTGTGGAACAGGTGGTCCGAAAATCCACGATTCTATTAATTATGAAGAAGACCGGTCTCATATTGATATACCAGCGGATGAGCTCACGAAGTAATTTAGTCAGACGGACTCTTACTTGCATCTATATTTTTGTAACCAAAATGGTTAGCTTTGTCGTTAATTCTTAAAAAAGCGAACTAAGTAAATTTCAAAATTTAACGAAACAGCTTCCTCTCTCGTTTCGATAGATTGGTTTTGAAAGATTGCTTCAAGCTTCGAATCACTCGCCATTTTCTCGAAAAATTTAGTTGAAAGTTGCATTTGTGAGTGAGTAAGGTATCGATGAGATTCGACAACGGAGGTTTTCGAGGAGAGTGTAGTTTTCCTAGGAAACCATATGGGTTTTGGCTATAATATTTTAAAAATAATTTAAATTCAATTTGAATTCATTTCTGTCTTTGAAGGTTCAGGAAAATTTAGTTTTGGAATTTCGTAATTGTTTAACATACAAAATTCCTGGCGACCACTTTAAGTAGATACGAGTGCATTTCTCAACATTTTTGATCATTTTTATTAGAAATTCTTTTCTATTAATTAAATTCGATTAATAAAATTAATCTATATATTGCGGCCACCCTATTGCTGAGCTTCTGGATGACAGTACTTTATGTAGTGTCAGTTATTACCGCATTCATATTTAATGCGCGCATCGTTTGACAGCTAATCGATTCTGATTTTGTATCGTGTTTTAGTTGTCGCTGTTGATAAATTTTTTCACTACAAACCTCAAAACATGTTTTGAACTTAATTGAGTTCCTTACGTTAATTCAGCAAATATGGCGAGTAAACTCTCGAATTAAATGAAGAAGTATTTCTGAGAGATACGTGTAAAAATACAATGGAAGTGCAACACTATGGAATATCCTTAAATCGAAGTGCGACTATATGGATAAGCTCAATTTCAATACTGTACTGGCCAAACGTTCAATTGTTCCATATATTTTTTATTTGAGTTATTATTTCAGATTGTTCAAAACATAACAAATGCGATTTGAGATCATTCTAATTACAGGTCTAAGGACTTTGTTTTTGAAGGATTTTGTAGTTTTTGGGTGGTTAAATATTTTCAAACGTAAAAATGAAAATCTTTTAGTTATCGATCAAAAAATATCGAAATCCTTAGATACACATTCAAATTTTGGGAAAAAAAATATATTCGTTTCGAAAGGAAATATTCCTTCTTGTGAATGGTTCACCCAAAAGGCCTTTTGAAATGTGGCAACCATTATCCTTTCCCAAGCAACAAACGTACAGGTGAGGTTCAAGAATACCCAGGCACACCGGCATTTCTATGAACCATTGTGTTAGTGTATCATGCAACAATACCTTTCCTATTGCCTGTATGGGTGGGCCAGTATTCCTAGATATTGGCATTTATTTTATTCTCTGACCGTTTTTTTAATTGTTTTCACTCTGATGGAATTTTTTTTAGACTTCCCATTTCGATCTTGCCGAGTTATCCTTCCTGGCCGGTATGTGTGTTTTTGCTGTTCATATTATTGTCTAGGCCTAGAGAACCGCTAGAGTCTCGCTTAGATGCAATTTATTTGATATAGTTTATAGGAGGAAATTTATAAGGACTGACTCTTTATGGAGGTACAGGTGTGTGTGGGTCGGACAGAGTTTTTGCTCGATTCTGCTTTTCCGTTATTTTTTTTTTACTATTATAACTAACGCGTGTGTATAAAATGAAATATTTAAAATTATTCGACAGACCATATACGAGTATAGGCTAGCTAAGGTATACTTTGAAATATAGGAATTGCTAGAGCGGTTCATGGGGTGTACTGATGGTACAGTTGTACACACAAGCCAAATTGAGGTTATCGTCTCTCCGGTAAATGATGATGTTTCAGTTCAATACTTTGCTTTGGCGTTGGCGGAATATATTGCCTCTCCTGTCGGCTCATCGATTGGCGAGTATTTGTAGTCAAGCGCAGCCATATATATCCTCGTGAACGGATGAGCTGTGCTGCCAAATTTGATATATGATATTGTTGCATTTCACACAATGATGATGCATGATGCTATGAACATATTTGCTTGTCTAAACACAATACCTAACATGCTGGAGTTTGATGTGAAGTTTCTAATATCATTCATTCTGATGGATGATTGCTCGAAATAATTGGGTTTCGAATTCGTATAGCTTCGAATTCGTCACTTCTTGAGTTGAAAATAAAGTTTTTTATTATGATTTATCAAAAACTTGGGTTTTTAGCTAAAACTTCATCAAGCGGAAAAATTCTTACATTGAATGCTTTCTATTGTTCATGAATTCTCTGCAAGTGTTGTTTATTGATTTTAATAGATAGGTATGCCTAAAATAAGCTGATTGATAGCAAAGTCTAGTTGAACTCAAATTATTAAGCCGGTTGATTTTAAGGTATACATATGTATGTCCTATTGCTTTGTGATGTGATCCTAGGCGTGTGCGAGAACTAAGCCGACTTACTGAAATATTCAGACTATGTTCCTATTAGAGATGGGAAGTGGATTTAGTAAAATTCGCCCCTTTCACGCCTGCTTCGTGCATGTACGTTTTATCTTCATAGATTGCTGGGTAGTTTATTGGTATCTTACACCTTCTTCAAGCTCAAGATAACTTAGATATATTTTTTCAGCATTTTCAGAACGTTAAATAAGGATTAAAGCACTTTATTCGTATTTTTCTGATAAGTCACAGATTTCTCTAGTAAATTACGGATTTCTCTAGTACGTTCCGATATTTTATTCAGTCAAGAATAACTGCAATGTTTTGCTCGACAGAAATATTCTAGTTATAACCTCCTACCACTTTTAAGCAGAAAATCAGTAATTTTCTTGCCTATTACTGGAACTGGAAGTTGTTGAGGAGTTTTCTGTATTGGTAAACTGGACTATGTATACTTTTCGATAAAATTGATACTTCGGAAATGGGTTTCATGTTTCCATAACCTTTACTACTGACATACTTATTTTCCTACTTATGATAAGACAAGATGAGTGATGTGGAGGAATAGAAATAGGGTGTGAAGTGTTATGCTTCATAACACAAGGAAAACATCGCCATATCAATCTCCAATCATCAAGAACAAGGAAGGTTCCCACTATTAAATTGAAATGGATGTTTCCTTAAAAATCTGAGACATCGTTAAGAAAAAGAAAAAAAATGGTTTCAAGTTTAGATAAATGTATTTGCGATGGATCGTTACTTAAATAACAGTGAGTCCAACAAACTGTAGGCTTAGCGCTAGAATTCTGCGGATCGCAGAGTTTTATTTTTATGGGTATTCGTCTGGTATATAGCGTTCCATTGATAGGACCCTTGTGGTGAACCAAAACTTAAAGACCTAATTTTTGTATGATAATTTTTCGTCGAAAATTCGAACCAAGATTTCATTCGTGGATTTAATGTTTATCCCGGTGAAGATGAATTCCTCAACTACTTCGAAGTTGCTGCTAAAAATTGTAAGGATTTATTTTAGCATGGACTTGATCTTGCACTCGCTTTTTCCAAGACCACTAAATATCAAGACCACTAAATATCATTTGTTCTTAAATCTTTCCGAAAGACTCTATTGGAGTACCGTTGAATATCACTTTCTTACCCAAGAACTTGTGAGCGCCTGAACTGCTCACAATTTGTTCGAAAACGAATTTAAAAAGTCGCATGATAGCGTATTTGCCGAAACGCTGTGCATATTTGGAACATTTCTGTGAAGCTATTCCATATATTTGTGCATCTTTTGTCAATTTTTCCAGATGAACGCATTCATAAACATACCACAGGTTCTTTCTCTGGGGTATATTAACGGCTGATTTCTTAGTGGTCTTGCAATACTGGAATCCTTGTTCGATGAATTCTTGATAGAGAGCTTCCCGATCAGGTATTTTCTGAAAATTCTTCTTTCTTCTTCTCCCTTATTTTCCTGAATAATTCCTTTCCGTTTGACAATCAAGTTGTTAATATTATCCTAACTACAAAGGAACTGGCCAGAGTCTACATGTAGCTTTGTTGAAACTTTTTTTTTTAAAAACCTGGTTCTACGTATCACATTACGAGCACTGTTATCTGTTTTCCCTTCGTAGAGCTTATCGGATTACCAACCAAATCCTTGAAAATGTCTTCCTTACCAACTTCAGCAGTGAAGCTCCCAAGCATAATTTTGATATCATACCCCGGGCCAGGCTCCGTAGGCACCGCACAGGATATCCTACCACACCTACTTGATAGGTCTTTAAATTCATCGACAGGGCCGATGGTATCTCCTGATTTTCGGTAATATCTGCCTTATGCTTCGTGAGGACACACTCAAGCTTTTGACTAGTACCTAGGGTTTTTAGGTTCAATCACAAGCCAGGTACAAGCTCTAAGATCGTTTTGCATCGTCTTGTTGTCATTTAAGGGTAATATGTAAACATCCGCTGTTCCTCGTGGGGTTCTCAAAACTGATTTTTTACTTGCAACTTATAGGTACTATAAGGCAAGTTATGCATTCGCAAAAAAAATCGAACTCGAGATTTTGATCAAAGTTGACATTACGATGATAATGAAGACCAAAAAAGTGGGTCTCGCAATTCTGTCTGTCTGTCGGTTCGACTACAGCCTAAACGGCTTGGCCGATTTTCTTCAAACTTGGTATATATGGCTTTTGATTTTTCTCCCCCGCACGTTTTTTTTCTTTTTTTTTTTAAGACCAAAAATAGCGGTACCTGCCATACGAATTTTTTTCTAAACCTTATAAATATTTTTTTTCTCAAAAACTGTTCCACAGATTTTTAAAAATACAATTGAAAAAATTTCATTTAGTTAAAGCTAGATAATAGTTGAAAAAAATTTTCCAAAAATGATTATTTTTGGTAGCCTCCTTGGAACCATTTTTTTGTTTTTGATTTTCTCAAAAACGGTACCACCGATTTTGATCTTTTTTTATGTTAAGGCTCCCCAGCAGTTTCAATATTATTGTGTATTTTTTTAATTTTTAAAAAAAATTTCAAATTTTTTTTTTTGAAAACTCAATATTTCGATTTTTTTAAAACTTGATAAAATAAAATTTTTTTTAATATAAATTATAAGATGTAAGAAAAAAAATTATTTTACCTAAAAATAACGGTACCCTCCATACAAATGTTAAAAAATGATTTTCGAAAATCGTATTTTTCTCGAAAACGGTTCCGAGAATTTTGCTAAAATTTTTTTGTCTTTTGATTAATTCTTACGATCTATAATCAAATAAAAAAAAAATTGAAATCAAGATGCTACCGACTGTACATACCATAGAACCATTTTTTTTTCAAATTTAGAATTTCTCATTATCGACAAACGGATTTTAATGAAATTTCTTATAGAGAAGCTTCTAAAAAGTTTGAAAAACATTGCATCTCAAAACTTAAAAAAAAATAATATCTGAGTTTTTGAAAAAAAAAAAATCTATTTTTTTTTTTGAAAAATTCGATATCTCAGAAACGGCTCAATATTTTTGTTTGTAGATTTAATTTTTATTTGAAAAATAATAAAAACTTTAAATTGGCGTACCAAAATTTTTTCTTATAAATGTTTTAAAAATTTTGTATATAAAAGGTTATTTTCTTAAGAAACCAGTACAGACTTGTAATTTTTGTTCTTGCATAAACTAATATTTGCTTGAATCACATGGCATCCTGTTCTTAGTTTCAACTACTACTAAAGGAGTTGTTTTAGTCTTTTAAAAAATGAATTTTATGCTTATGAACAGTTTTTCTCTAATAACATTCATTTTTGAAGTTCTTAGTCGTTTACATAAGAGCAAGTTCGTGCGACCCAGTCGTGCATTTTATTTTAACCTAACGGCACGACCCGAGGCCCGAAAGACAAGCCTCTAGCTTTGTATTAGAGCAGCAGGCCGGAAAACCGAAGGTATGAAAGCAACTTGCTAGCAATTGACAAATCCTCTAAGAGTATTTTTTGTTATGAAAAGTGCTGCTCTGCTCATAAGCCGTTTAGAATCGGCAGAAGATTATAGGTCACATTCAATTCTGGTAACACGTGCAGTCGTGCACACAAGAATATGGTTGAAAGGTAAAAGTCTATAGGCCCTGGTTCCCTTCGAGCTGTTACACCACCAGATTTTAGCATAGTGTAACACTAAAGACACACATGTTGATTCTATCCATAGGATTCTTCCATTAACATTATATGGGGGCGCGGAGCACTGTTATCTTGCAAGGTTATCAGTAGGTTTATGTTACTCCACTCAATATTGACAAAACCGTCAGGGGTCATTCTGTAGGAAGGAGGTCCGGCATCATTTAGCTTTATGTTTCATATTCATCGTAGCAGTCTTCGTGGGGAACCAGGGCATACTGACTTAAATCTTCCTAAAATTTCTGTGGTCAAATAGCCCTACGAATTTTATACCAAGATGAGGGAAACTTTTCATACATACTGTTGGAGGATTTGTCACTTTTTCGCAAGAAGGGGTATCACTGATATTATTTATCTTATTTTGAGGTGGCGTGGACTGGAATTAGGTTTCCAGAACTCTTGCATGACAGTTAAATAACACAATCACCTTAATCAATAAGCTAAGTTCATTCTTCCCAATCCCCATAGTCGTCTTTAAAGACTTCAAAACTATCATCCTGCAACATTATTACTGTCGGTTCATTTCGTAAATATTTCATAAGCACTATGTCATTGATAGAACCAACCAAGTACCCCATTTTCCCTGGTTAGGTTCGTCGAGCCCTCTTGTCACCTGCCAACGGACCCGATTACAATTTCCTGGGCTTCCCACGTTCCTTCAGCTTTCATAGATGGATAAAAGTCAAAACACAATGCTGGCATACATCTACAATGTTTGACTTGTAATATTATATTTTTTTTTCTTTTGTATGCAACCAACCATCTCCAACACTGTTATGGTTGTATTTTTTGCATTCATATCCTCGAAACCTCATAGTTCCGAACAAGGTAAAAGAATTTGAATTGACTTCGGCACGGTTTCATAAATGTTTACTCTTGCCCCAACAGAATAAGCTAAAAGTTATGCAAACGAAAAAAAAAATTGAAGTAAAGATGGAGAGTGAGATGGGTTAAAAAAAAAAAACCCTCTGGGAACTGTTGAATAGGGCACCAGGGTAAAAACCTGTTCCTGGATATTCTAGTGGCGTTCTTTTCTACAAATAGCTTCAATTATTTATTCATCAAACATCTGTGATGGGGATGAATACACCCGGGTGGGTGTCCAGAATAGTGTACTTGCTAAAGAGTCAGACAGAGTACGAAAAATAAACAGCAGAAGCAGATTATGTAGAAGAGTTATGTGATACCCTATTTATTCAATCGCATTTTACATAGTAAGTTAATGGATCGTCATGCATGTTGAACAAAAGTGTTTGACAGTTTTCTGGATAATCCAGAGAAATTATTACAAATACAAAAAAACTGACAAATTTGTCAAATATTCTTCCAATGTTGTCTCAACTCGAGTGATGTGGTGTGGTGGTGAAGTGGTATGTTGTTACATTAATTGCGCACACTAACCAATCTTGCTCTGTTACAAGCGCTTCGTCTTGAACAAAATTGTATCTCTTTTGGAAAACATTATCTTTTTTCCATACACTGAACAAAACTGCTCGGTATACAGCAATAACAACACGAAAAATTTTGACACAACACACCACTCCACTAAACACCACACCACTAAACACCACTCCACAAAACACCATATCACATATGAACGCCTATAAAATAAAGAGTTTTCCAAAGGGTATTTCTAAGCTTTGATAGGTAATACATACTGACATACTGCTGAAGCGCCATCTGTAAAATTGGGCGTCCTTTCTTAAATCTGTCCTGCCAAATCAACATGGAGAGTTCAACAACATTTGAAAATGATTAAATTATTTTATGAAAGTGGGTTTTGGGTTCGAGCAACATTTAAAGGGCTTCGCCCATATTTTAAGGTTGTCATAGTGGTCCTTCCAAGAAGACTATTAGCAACGCTGTGGATAAATTCGAGTACAGCAGTTCAGTATAAAAAATCCGTACAAAACAAACCAGTACGTCAACGAAACGCAAGATCTACTGAAAATATCGCCACTGTCCGTTCAAGTGTTCGGCAGATTCCGAGTCAGTAATTCCGCACCGGACACAAGAACTCGGCCATTCGTAGACTACAACTTTGCGTCACTTATACAAACTTCGACTGACCCAGGAACTCAGAGCTGACGACCATAGACAAAAACGTGGGCTCTTTAGCACGTTTTCATATTCATGGCCAAGCAAAATTGTCGAATTTGCTACGATCACAAGCCACATGAGATCCACCAATTGCAATGCATCCAGACAAAGCCACTGTTTGATATGGATTTTCGGCTAACGGAATGATGTTTGTTTTCACCACTCCCTAACACACCACACAAAATAACTGTCGTTCCGGCTTCAGGCTATTCATTTTGGTTGAAAGATGTCCTTTCAAAAAAAAATTAAATGTTTATTCTTCGAACCAACAAACCGCAACACACCCTATTTCGAGCAAGAGTTACAAGGGACATCAGTTCCAGCATTCCTACCTCAGGTGGGCTTTTTAAAATTCACTGCACAGAATCGGAACCTTGTGTGTGGCGGCGGCGGAATCAACGCTGCAGCTGAAATTTATGAATGAGTTGTAGCGGCGACGGCAAAGCTATTGTACAAAAGAACTGAATGGCTCAGCTAGGGCAACGGCAATGTTAACGTTAACTCTAAAGGTACTGGCAACGGAACCAAGTCGCGCTAGTTTTTCTTCTTTATTGCTTTATTCTGTGAGGTGGCTAATAGAGACAGATGGCAAAGACGTTAGCTATACCTTCACCGCACAGAGATCCTACATCCTGTCTCACGCTTTTTCTCCAATGCAGTTTTGGCTACAATATTCAAATTTATAACCTGCAAGCTTAGTATAGGTAAAACGAGAACGAACGCATTTCTTGTTCGGTTGGTTTCTCGGTTGAAAAGCAACCAGCCAACCAACCAACATTATGCGTGGTTCGTTGGAAGGAGTACAAAGGAAGTTTACCCAACGTGATACACTCTTTTGAAGGGCGGTGGTAGTGGTCGTGAGAGGGGGGTTTTGTGGTCCTGCTCGTTTTTAATGTAGGTGGCCTGTCAAATATCATAGAATATACACTGGCATCGTTAGTTACCTTTGAATAAAATATATTCTAACCTAGATGGAGCTGACTGCATCCTTTTTTAAAACTTTTTTTACTTCCATAGTTTTTTTGTTAGGTATATTCCTTTTGTGTGAGTGATGGTTGCACAAGCTTTATAAAGGAGAGCAAATGAAAGAAATGCAGCAGTGCAGTGTATTTAAGTCTGTCCCATGAAATATTGCAATTTTTTCGATTTCCCCAAAGAAGAATATACCTAGATGTAATTTTGAATAAGGAAGGATAGCGGTGCAACAGGACCGAGAGCAGAAGGTTGGGTAGGTTGTTAGGAAGAATATAAATTCAACCAAACGACAACCACAATGGTATTTTGTTATAAGGTTGTAAGGGAACTTAATCAATGATAGAAAATATAATGTCGATCGATTCTAGTTCTGGTTTGAATTCATATACGGGTACGTTGTGGTATTACGTTTGTATGAAAAGCGATTATTACTTTTGCTGAAGTTCTTCCAAGGACGAAAAATAACAATGTCTATTCGTACGAAGGTATAATTATTATCATTTGAATCACAACCATGAATTATTTTGAATTGACTTTAATAGTTGAATTGGGAGGTGGAAACTTTATTTTGTAATTCAAAAAATACAATTTCAATTCTAATACATTGTTGCATAACTTTATACCTACTTCACGGAGTAGATCTCGGAAGGAGTATACCTACGAGTAAAAGGTATTGCTATAATGATAAATAATAATTATTTAATTACTGGATAACTATCTAAGAATGAAGACTAACTATACAAAAATATTGCCATTTTGTAAGTCTTCTAAAATTCTTCCACAATTCCAAAGCCATCACCATGACAAATGGCATACATTTCAATAAGACTATAGTGATATGATGTACTGGGTTTGAGCAAACCAGCACGCTGGACTTACGAGGAATACCGTCCAGAACACGCAAAAGAACAAGAAGCATACAAAGCGGCACTAAAGAGAGGGACAAAATCTTCCAACGAGTGACAAAGATTGTAGGAATTTCGGCCTAAACTTATGAAAAAGAAAAAGAACAACAAAAGTGCGCTCGGGGAAATGAAGAAAATAAAGAAATATACAAATTCTAAAGTCCAAGAAAGTAGTTGGCTTCGATGGTGGCTTGTCTTTCAAACTTTTTGAAGAGAAGCAATACCTATGTAGTTTTGACGAATTATTAACGACAGTTTCTGAACTCCCAAAAGTTGATTCTTAGAAAAGTGAGAACAGTGTATGCTCGATGACTGGAATCTCGGAACAATTTTCCGATCTACAAAAACGGTTATGGAGAGATTGATCCCATTTTGTTTCAGACTATACATACCAACACATCATTATTGGACATTTTGCCATAAGAACCGATCTTATATTAACTGCCTTATTTAAAAAAAAAAAAAACTCACTACCCGTAAAGACCTCAGGCTGACGCACGGTAGCTTTCCATAATTTAAAGATTTTGAATCGCACACTGCATCTAACATGTAAGAAGTTTTGAACCCATTTAGGTAGGCAGAAATGGCGATCACTGACAGCTTAGCCCTATGGCCAATTTGTGATGAAGTGCGTTATTTTAATACCATAACTCGTGTTAACCAGTGGATGGAGTTGATATAGGGAATTGAGGATATTTTCATGGAATCAGCTAGTTTGTATTGAGTTCAAAAAGTGAAAAGTTTTGATGTCTCTTATTGTGTTTTTGCTTTTGCACAATCATCCGAAATTTGGATCAGTCACTCAAACACACTCATCCCAAGCCATCTACAATGTGCCAAGTTAGGCAGCTTGTTGACTGGTGCTGAAACAGTAGCCAATCCGATTGGGTGATCATCATCCAACCCCACGCATCGTAAACTTCCGTCAAAGCCTTCAGTCAGCTAGATCGGGATCTAAAAAATCGAACGAAGGGCACGACAGAGAAGTAACCGCAGCTCATCCTAGAGCCATTGCGTTCCATTGTGAAAACAGATCAAGTCCTTGATCCTTCAAAAGCGCGTTAATGTCGTCAAAAAATGTCTTAATTATTGTGACAGTGACTTTTGTGAGGAATGCCTAGGTCCGCTGCATGCGCTCGTATTGGTCAGTTTCTGCTACAGGTGGCTACGATCCTAACTAGGTCTTGTCTCGGACTGCATATAAGACCAAGTGTTCAAGTATTATTATAGATGGGTCAAATCTTCATTGATATAATGCAGTAAGTTAAAGTGCTCCACCTACAGCTTGGTCCTTTAAGAAAAATTGAGAGAAAATTAAAAAACAAAACATATAAAATTCAGAAAAACACATAAAATCTTTATTTGAATCGATAGTACTGTTGATATAATTTAATGTTTGAAGATTATTTCATGCAAATGTTGGCCGCGGCTGCGCCTCAAATGGTCCATCCTCTTAGTCCAATTTTGGCATACTCTTTCTAACATTTCGGCCGAATAACGAATAAATGCTTCAATGTTGGCTTTCGGTGCATTAACCGAAGCAGGCTTATCGCTATAGACATGAGCCTTAACATAGCCCCACAAAAAATAGTCTAGAGCTAAATCGCACGATCTAGGCGGCCAATTGACCAGCCGCAAACGAAACGGAAAATAAACTGTTCACCGAACTCGCCTCTCAATTGGTCCATTGTTATGTGTGCTGTGTGGCATGTGGCTCCGTCTTGTTGAAACCACATGTAAGTCAAGCTCTTATATTCTGCGCAAAAAAAAAGTTTGTTATCATCGCACCGTAGCGCTCACCATTCACAGTAACGATAACGTTGCGATTCGCATCATCTTTGAAGAAATACGGCCCAATAATTCCGCCTGCCCATAATCCGCACCAAACAGTGACTTTTTGTAGCTGCATTGGTAGCTCTTGCAATGCTTCTGGCTGCTCTTCACTCCAAATACGGCAGTTTTGCTTGTTCACGTATCCATTCAACCAGGAATGAGCTTCGTCGCTGAACACAACTTTTCGATAAAAAAGTGGATCTTCGGCCAACTTTTCAATTGCCTATTCACCAAAAATTCGACGTTATGGTAGGTCGTTCGGCTTCAATTCTTGCACCAGCTGTATTTTGAAATGCTTCACACCTAAATCCTTTCGCAAAATTTTCAACGTAGTGGAGTAACAGAGGCCCAATTGCTGCGAATGGCGGCGAATCGATAATTCACGTTCATCACTAACACTGGCCGATACAGCTGCGATATTTTCCTCAGTTCGCAATCTACGTAAGCGTGTTGGTGGTTTAATGTCCAACAATGTTAATTTGGTACGAAATTTAGTCACGATATCCCTAATAGCCGCCTCAGTAGGTCGATTAAACTGACCATAAAATGGAAGAAGCGCGCGATGAACTTTCTTCACAGAGCACGCATTTTGATATTAAAATTCAATAATTCGCAAGCGTTGTTCGTTTGTAGGATGATTCATGGTTAAATAATAGACCAAACTGAGTATGTTTGACAGTGACACAAAACACGAAACGTGCGTGAGCTGTCAAAACCAGTGATGCCAAAAAGAAAATAGCAAAAAAAAAATCACCCTACTGTGGCAACACTTCCAAAGGAGAGAATAAAGAAAAAGAAATCAATGTTCTGAAAGAAGATATAATGAAAAAAAGATATAATGATTGTATTCAATAGAAAGAGAGAGAGACTACCGGTTAGGTAGAAGAATATACTGACACTGAGAGAATATGATCAGTTGTTGTGGATCTGTTGACGAGGAAAGACCTTTTATTTGTTTAACCGAATATTGTTTTAGTTTTGTATTAAGCAAAAGTTAAACTGCTTACACTACTTAGGTTCCTAGACGTTGGAAGGAAGAGGCCTTAGGTAGGTTCGGTGAATATTTTCGGTGTAAACAAGATTTGACTTCTTTAAGGATCAAGTGGACAAATTCTGCATAAGTAAGACAGCTAAAATGCAAAATCTTTTTCATTAACTTTCAAGCAGTTTCGCGGAACATAATACAGAACAGGGGGTGAAACATTCTGACTGTTAAATATTATTCGTTCTATGAAATCCGTTACGCCATTTTCATTTCTGACAACCTCCAGTTATCAAAAAATAAATAAATAATAGGCACAATAGCTCGTAAAGAACCTAAACCTATTGACTTACAACTGTTAGCCAATCATGTGCGCATGCGTTTCTGCCTGCAGGAATGTAATAGACCTACAATTTTTGCCGAGTCCAAGGCGATGTTAAGATGCCAAGATATAATCTTGGTCACTTCCTCGAAAGAGGCAGTAGATATCCCTGGAAAAGTATTGAATGTTGTTTTTAAAGGTGGTAATGGCTGGATCTGAATCAATAGCAAACTGCAACAACTGAGCAGTCTGACCTATAAAGTTCCGTTGAACATGACCTTGAGTATATCAAGCGAAGTTGAGAAATCACGAAAAACATTCCCAGCTTTGGGACTTTATAGTGTATTTTTCCTAGTTTATATTTTTGAAATGAAAATGCGAATATATTGTTTCGTTCCATCGCTTAACTACTTATTTACCATTTTTTTCATACTTCAAAAGTACTCTATAGAAATTGTCAAAATCTGTGAAAAAACTTCCTAAAGCAATTTCAAATGGCTCCCCTTTGTGTGCGATTCGACGACATGAAACAAAAAACTTTTAATTGCACACAATTTCAAGCCAACCCAAGCTAACTTATATGTAGGTACCCAAGTATTATAAGAGACAACCTCATGCCATCGTCCCGCCCAAAATACAAAGAACAACTTCATAACTTTATTTTATCTACAAAAACATATAACATATTCAATCAAAATAAACATTTTCAAACTATCACGGGTACGCAGGACGACGACGAACGTCGTCAACGTGACGTATAGTATAGCTGAGAATAACGACGGCGACGACGCGGACGCAACGGTAGGAGGTAGGACACAAGTAGGTAGTTATAGATGAGAAAAATAGTTTCCCTCTAACGCAATTATTTAACTTGCTGGAAAAATGTTTTATCCTTGGGGTTTGGCCAAAACAACAAAAATCCTCATTAAACTTTTACGTTTTCGAAAATTATTATAAACTCGAACAATGTATGTTTTGTATGTACATAAAAAGTATCTCAGTGTTTTAGTTAGATGTGTGTTAGGATGTGTAGTATGGGAGTGTTCGTCCTTTTAGAAGGATTTTTTCTGGTTTGACAATGTTTTTCTTTTTTAAATTAAACATAAATGAGTTTTTGTTTTCATATGATTGTGCAAGTGTGTGTCCTTCGGACATGCATTGCAATCAGTATAGACCTGTGCCAGTTAGTTGTGATACATAAATGCCCGCATGGCAGAAAACTATATGTTAAAAGCCACTCACATGAGAGCAGAAAAAAAATAATAAAAATGGCCGAGTGTAACCCGAAAGATATGACTTAAAAGGGTTTCTGGCCAGACAATGTTATCTTCAATTAGTCATCTTCTCAAACTTCGGGATATGATGTAGGTAGGGTTTCCGTTTGTGCGAGGAACTTCATTGGCCTCTTTTCAGATACTCGTACATATGTTCGTACTGACTGACCATTTGCCAAGAAGATAAAGTTTCACAACTCTTGCAATCTAAAAAGTTGGATTTTTGAGGTCAAAAGCTGGGAGTAATTATAATGGACGTTGCAGAAATCGGTCAGAAAGCAAGCAAGTAAATTGCAGATAGAAAGATGAAATGTAACAATCTCAAATGAGAATTGCTGATCCATCTCTATGACAGATTTTTATTAAGAAGGAATACAAAACTGAAACTGATTAGAACTTTTAGCCTCTTGGACCAGCGTTTTATATGCGGTCGTTTGGACTGTGGGGATAACTACCTTCTCATTAATACATTTGGTTCGTTCATGGTAGTTATATTTTTTGAAAACCTTAAGAAATTAGCTCGTGAGTCAGTTGTACCCCATTAAAAAATGACTTACTGGTGTCAGTGGCTCCTCATAAAAAATAAAATCCATTGAAAAAGTTCAGCAAAGCTGACTAAGAAGATATCAAATGGTAGCACTGTTGTTTCAACTTACCTCGACTTACTTAACAGTGAGTTGTAGCATAGGCTACGAGCTTGCGAGCTTGAATACTAACCTAAATGCCAATTTTATCTGAGTTCCGAGTCAGAGTGGAATATAGGGAAATTGACTGGCTGCCGAGCTAGCCAGGCGGGGACCATACCTTCATAGTTCACTTGCGGAAAGAGTTAGCATTCCTCTTAGTGTTATAAAGGACAAGATCTTCTCAATTTTTGTCACTGAATGCAACCGTTGGTGGAGCAGTTTAAACAAACGCATTACATCTAAAAGGAAGAGGCCTATCTACATATCATAAGTCCAGAACAAATGACCAGGCAAGCTAGGGTAGTTGCAACATACATCGGACAGTGGCCATAGGGGATGCGAAGCTGGGCATATTCATTGTCGTAGTTGTTAGAATCAGCAGGACAACAAAACAGTCATTATTTCGTCGGTAAATGTCTTGCTCTGGCCAGAACTTCTATATCGGCTGCCCCTCGATCTCAGGACTGCAACCTAGCAAACTTCTGACAGAGGGTGCTCATGAATCCCGCATAATATCCCATTCTATTGACAGGTCAAACGAGCTTATGGTATGATATCGGCACACTCTAGCGCTATTTGGTTCTCAGCAAATCGGCTTTTTCAGCCACTTCTACCTATTAACATTATGTATAAAATATGATGTTGGTCAAATCGGTGCCTTTGGCCGTGGCGCAAAAGGGAGCTGTTTAACGCACATTTGGCATATAAATTTACGGGTAGCAGACTTCTGACGTAATTTCAGCAATTTCGTTTCTAATGTTCTCCTCTAGCATCAAGCTTATAGTTGATTTGTTGATGCACACGTTTTAACTTCATGGGGAGCTGTGTGTGGTGTGGCACCGTGCGAGCGTTTACGTAAATTGGAGAGAAGATACCGATCCACATTGGTCTCAAAAGCCTGCCCATCATATTCAGGGACGACAATCGAGAAGGAAAATAATATTCAACGCTATAGTAGTGTGGATAAAGAAAGAACCTCTATATTTGACAGTACGTCCGAAGTTAGGCTCAATGATAAACTGAGGAGCATTCCTAGCTTGACGAGTAATTCGGCACTTCGGCAGTATTGTTTAAGTTTTAAGGCTATGTTCTGGATTCTATCCAATAGATTCAAATGAGTAGGTAATAAGAGATTTGAGCGCGTATGTATGCTTCAAAGATGTTAGCCAGAGCAAAAAAGAAAAACAATGTCTTGCATCTTTCAAAAAAACCTAAGTACTTAAATTTTCAACGAAAACAAAAAAAAATGTAAAACAATTTTAAAGTAAGACATTATTACAAATTTCTAAGTACCGTTCACTTGGATATTGATTGTATTAATATTGGCATACGAGATTTAAATTAAATTTTTTTACACAAAAAAATATCAAAAAATAAAATTGTATAACAAAACGTTCAAAGATTTACTTAAGAAGATTAAATTCGGTATTTTAAAATCTAGTGATTTTTTTTTAAATTTTAATTTTATTTGAACAAAATAAAAAGTTAAAATTGGAGTTCCAAAATTTTTACAACTTGCGACTTATAGGTACTATAAGGGAAGCTATGCATTCATTAAAAAAAATCGAACTGGAGATCTTGATCAAAGTTGACATTTCTATGATATCGCTAAAGACGAAAGAAGTAGGTCTCGCAATTCTGTCTGTCTGTCTTTTTAACTACAGTCTGTGCGGCCCCCACACGTTTTAAGTCCAAAAGTAACGATACCTGCCACACGACTTTTTTTCTAAATTTCTTAAATAATTTTATTTCTCAAAAAATTAAAAAAAAAACATTTGAAAAATTTCATTTAGTAGAAAATCGTTGAAAAAAAAACTTTCCGAAAAATGATTATTAATTGATAAATATATATGTAATTGTTCCCACAAATTTAAAGAGTATTGTATGTATATTCAAATGTTTCAAAAAAATTGTTTCGGAATTAAAAAAAGAAATAATTTTTTTTTTAACTCAATATTTCGATAACCCCATGCTCGATTTTTTTTTAAACTTGACAATTAAAAGTTTCTTAATACATTTTACAAGACGTGAGAATGTTTTTTATATTTTACCCAAAAATAATGGCGCAAACCCTACAAATGATAAAAAATGGTTTTCGAAAATCGTAGTTTTCTCAAAAACGGCGCCTAGAATATTGATACATAATTTTTTCTCACAATTAATTTTTAAGATCTATAATTCAATAAAACAAATTTTAAAATTAAGATATTACTGACTTTACCTACCATAGAGGGAATCAGTTTTTGTTTTTAAAGATATCTATAAAACGGGTCAAAATATTTTTTTGGAAACTTAATTTTTATTTTTACAGTAATATAAACTTAAAGCTATTGTACCAAAAATTTATCTTAAAAATGTTTTTAAAATTTTGTATATACAAGTTTATTTTTTTAAGAAACCGCTAAAACGACTTACAATTTTTGACCTTGCATAAATTCATATTTGCTTAATTAATCACGTTGCATTCTATCTTTAACTCTCTAAGGTCTAAAAAATAAAATGTATGCTTATGAACAGCTTTCTCTAATTACGTCCAATTTTAAAATTCTTAGTCTATCACTTAAAAGCAAGTTCGTGTGACCCATTCGTCCATTTTGTTTTTTTTTTTATAAATTTATATAATCAGATGGTATTAGTTTTTTGACCTTATTTACAGAGTTTTTTTAGCAAGTAAACATAAGAATTTTATGAATAGGTAGTTCTAAAGTTATGTTTTCTTTTAACTCAGTCACTATGATGTTTCGTTGATGTTATCGTTCCAACAGTGAAGAGACTGCGTTTGCCGTCGATTTTTAAAAGTATGTTGATCACAACCTAGCGCTTCACTGAAGTCCTGCTAGACCCTGTCTTTTCCATTACCATCGGCACAAACGTCCCAGAAGACTGATATTATATTTATGCATAGACAGAACATGCACCGCACTGCGCTGCCGAACAATAAATCAATGGCCTTTGCATTTACGAGTACATAAAGTCATACTGATGCGATTAATTTTTTCAGGTGGGATTGTTGTTCCCTGCTTTTTACTTGCGACTTATAGGGTACTATATAGCAAGTTCTGCATGCGTAACATTACGATGGTAAAGAAGACCTAAAAAGTGGGTCTCGCAATTCTGTCTGCCTGTTCGACTACAGCGTAAACGTCTCGGCCGATTTACTTAAAGCTTGGTATATACCATTTTTAATTTCCCTCAACCCCCAAAAACTTTTTTTCCTAAGTGATGCAGACCGGTATATGAACATGATTAAATTTTTGTCAAAGACTTTATGAATTGTGTTCCAACAGAACCCAGCCACGGCCACACTTAATGGGGATCGATGGATGGAAATATTATACAAAAAATATATAATATCTCACTTACAGTTTGCTTTGTTCAAATTTGAAGACAAGACATTTTTAATGAAAAGAGCTCTATATTAAAAAAAAATTAAACCTTTGAATCACATGAGCAATTTCGTGTGACCAAGTCGTGGGCTTTTTGTTTTTAGAAATTGTACCAGAATTTCGCAATCAATTTCTACCAAATCTGTTTCAACTGGGTGTCTTAGTGTCGAACCCAGGACATTCCACATGATTAGGTATGTCGCCCATAGGCGCCAATAAACAAGAAACAACATTTCTGCTGTTTTATGAACCGAAAGAGTACAAAGAACTATCCGAGAACTCCTTTATTTCCGAAAGTCAATAATTTTATAACCAAAACATCCTCGACATACGCACATACATATATTATCATTAACATTTCTCTCTGTCTCCGAATCCGTGTCGGGAACGAGATATTGGGACTATTCCAACGTACCTACAGTAGATAGTTCAAGGGAAAAAGATAGACAATCGTAATTATGATTCATTCGTACAAGTCAGCCGGAACTAATGTCTATAACACGACAGAAACAGGGAGAGAGAGATAACAGAAAATCAACAATAAAATGAAATTGAAACCAATATGAAATATCTATATGAGAACCATATAAATCTACCCTTGCCATCAAAAGCCAAAGAAAGGACATTCGCATTACCATTAGAATCGGGATCAAGACCAATTCAATAGCAACTTTCAACAGTCCATTTGCGCCATAAGCCCCCTCCCCTGTCCTTTCCGATAAGTCCAATTTTTGAGAACGACAACACACCCCAAATCCTCCCACATCCATTGAATCCTTAATATCCTTGTTGAGTGTGTTATAAAGCCGAATGATGCGAATGGAACCCCTCGGGTGATTGTTTTCAAAATTCACAAAGGATTTTCGTCACATATTGTTTTATATGAATTCTATGATGATGACGCAATGACAACTACTCGTGGCTGGACCCTCGCAATTTGAACATACTGACGGTTATAGTGTAGTTAGTTATAGTGCTAAGGAGGACGAACGCATCCGTTTTTATTGAAGTGTATTTTTATTGCGGTTGAAAATAATAATTCGCACTTTATTATTTCCCTTGTCGAATTTGAACATTGATAGTATAAATTGGCAGAACGTGCTCAAGGCCAGTAAGCACAGAATTATGCATGAATGCGGTCCGGTTCGTCCATGGGTGTGGACTTCAGAACTCTCCACAAATAGAAGAAAACAGAAGCCAACAAAACTTCGGCCAAGTTTTGAGTTAATTTTGAATTCATTCGGAAAACTTTTATCTGGTCATAAAGTTTTTTTTTCGGAGGTTGGAATTTCGTCGAAACTGAAAGGGAACACTAACTGTTTCGAGGAGACTCCATTTTGCCATATTTAATGATGTGGACTTAATAGATTTTTGAAAGTTGTAAGAGAAAGTTAAAAAGACGCATTATGCATAATATGAGTGATATTATAATATGGTCCTCCTCGACGACCGACGACGACGTAGTCATAGTCGAAGTCGTCGTCGTATCATTTTGTCAACTTTGGGGGCTGGAAGTCGTGTAATTTTTTTTTTTTCATTATGTTTTTCTTTTTCTTAATTTTTTGCTTTTTTATTTTTGATGATATTTTGTTCTGAAGGTTGATTGTTGTGAATATGAAATTAGGCCCGAAGTTGGGATTCTATATAAAAAAGATGGAAATAAATTGAGAATGGAAGGAGGGGCAAAGGATGATAATAATTTTTGTTTAGTCATTTTGAGAATCTTATTAGAGATTTTGGCTTAGAGGGCTGATGGGGGAACATGGAACTTTTTGTACCAAAATTTGTATTTTAACCAAAACAAGTAGATGATGTCACGACGAGAGATTATCATTTTATCCCTGTAGAATATCATTACGATACTGACAGAAGGGTATAAAAAACAGATCTTCTTTAATTTAAGGAGCACACTTAAATTGTATGGGTTTTTGCTGAAATTAGGGTCGTTGTTTTTTTCCGTAAATGTACACGAAGAATATCATTTATAAGCATCATTGAATTTATTTGATATAGGTAAGGGGCAAGTATTGGTTTTGGTTGAAAAAATAAAATAGCATTTCTCGATTGCGTCTAATGGTTGAAGTCTACGAAAAAGTTTTGTATTTTGAAGTTCGAAGTTAATCTAGGTATCAGAATGTACCATCACAAATACTTAAAATTATGTGCAACATTAAGCACTAATTTTGAGACGAACGGAAATTTTAACTGAGAGTCTGTTAAGGTACTAGTACTGTCTAGAAGGCGCAAAAAACGCACGATTTTTGGGAATTTTTTTCTCGGAAACTTAATTAGGTAAAAACAGTTTTTTTTTTTTAATAATGAATACATGCGTCAAGAGTACAAATAAAAATTTTTTTTAATTTTCGAATTTTGGCTGAATTAGAGAGTGCAGCAACGTCGACTGATTAAAAAATACATTGTCCCATTGCGGACAGCTAATCTCAGGATGGGCTGGACTGAAACAAAAAAACAAAATGGGTTTTTTAAATGAAGGTTTCTTACGAGACAATTTACTACAATTTGTTTAAAAAGTAAAAAACAAAAAAAAAATGTCAAGCTTTGAAAAAAAAATTTTTTTTTGGGATTTTTTTTGGCAATTTTTTTGGCCATTTCTGGGTCGCCATGTTTTTTTTTTGTTCATAACTTTTTGGTTAAATTATGGTAAATTGTCTTAGAAAACATAAAAACAATCAAGTTGCAACACATTTTTTGAAAATTGGTTCAGTAGATCCGGAGATTAATTGTCCGCAATGGGACTATGTGTATTTGGTGAGTCGACGTTGACGCCCTCTATAATTCGGCCAAAATTTGAAAATTAAGACAGAAAAAATTTTTGTTTACTCTTGACGCATGTATTCATTATTAAAAAAAAAAAATATGTTATTACTTAATAAAGTTTCGGAGAAAAAAAATCCCAAAAATCGTGCGTTTTTTGGCGTTCCAGACCGTACTAGTACCTTAAAAAAATTTGTATTTGGCTCATAATTTCTATATTTTATATAATTTGGCGAAATGGTTACATCGTTAGTATATTTGTAACAACGAATTATGTTCAGACTAATGAGAAAGGTCAGTCTGGACTTATAACGGTGTTCTGACGAAAGGGACGTCATTCAATATTTTTTTTCTCTTTGGAAAAACAACCCGAACATCGGCCTTACCAGTGCGACCACTGTACCATTCTATACTGGGGGACAAAACTTTAAAAGTGTACATAGACTCCGAAGAAGTAAAGCCAGAGCTATCCCCATAAAGTAAAAGCAAGATTGCAACAGTCATCGGGATCTACTCGTATATCGAGTGCCCAAGCGCCACCAGAAAAATTCAGTGTCCTGAAATTCTTTAACGGAATTCTGAAGGCATGAACGTGACTCCAATGCAAGAAATTTCCTGTGTTTGGATAGATCAATCGAAAACCAAGGGAAGACGATTGTTAAATACATATATCATCAGCAATTTAATATATTTTACTTGTAAAAAAAAAATCAACATTTCGTTGCTCAAGTTCCTCGTTTGTGTTCCAATAATTGATACCATGATAAAAGTTCATTCTCACGCTTAAAGTAGTTTTGCATGCTTGCAAAATTGTTCATTGAGCATGAGAAAAGTTATCGAAATTATTTGTCCACCAAAGCGTTGTGTTATCATTGAACTACTTTTATACCTCTTTTGTGCGAACTTAACAATACTATTCTGAACTGGAGATTCATCCTCAGTAGCGATAAACATTCTCTGATAGGTATAAATGGCGACCACTGGAAGTCTAGCCTTGTAGTCCAATTAGCGCTGAAGTCCGCAATTTTGAAACCACAACTCGTGTGAGCCTATGGATTTAATTGATATGAGGGATTGTGGCCATTCTCACGGAGTCTTTCAGTTTGCATTGAGTTCAAATATAAGATCAGTTGGTTTTGATGTCTTTATTGTGTGTTTGCTTTTGCGGAATCATCCGGAAATTGGGTCATCCGACACCAGTTTCACTGTGAAAATCTGGGTAGCTTGTTGACTGGGTGCTGAAAAATTAGCCAATCCGATTGAGTGATCATCCAGCGCCCTACATCGTAAAGCTCAATCCGCACTCAATCCGCTAGCTCGGGATCGGAGGGCGCGGCACAGAAGTAACCAAAGTTCGTCCTAGAGCTATTTCGTCGCGTTGAGAAAAAAGATAGTCTTTGATCTTTATTTCAGAAGGTTCATTAATGTCTTCAAAAAATGCCGTTCCCAACGATTGTGCTCTAAATTTGGTCAGTGCAGGGCATTTTAAGAGGAAATCGAGCACTGTTTCTTTTTCCCGCTGGTCCCAACAGCTATGACAGTGAGTCTTGTGAAGAATGCTTAGCTTCGCCGCATGATCAGCTATTGGCCAGTGTCTTCTTCCGGACATCTCCTATCCTAGTGCTTCTTGTGCTTAAAATTAGGAGATTTATCTGCACAACAATACTCAATGACTAGGACCATGAATTCTTTAAACTCTCTGCAACTTGTTATACTCCTGACAGAACTCCCAAAGGCTTACATCAACTTCAAAAGACTGGAAGTGGACATTTTTTTGTCTTCTATTATTATAAGTTGATTTACTCCCCTAAGATAAATCAACCGAATACCCATCAGTTTACTCTTGAGTCCAACTTCGGAAGTACTGTTGAATTCAGAGATTCCCTCTTAAGCTGCATTTTAAGAATGTGGAATGTTTTACCAGGCACAATATTCCCCTCTCATTGCAATGTTCAGACATTCAACACCAATGTGCTTTGGTATCTCCTTTCCAATCTTCCCCAACTTTGTTCACGCTTCCACTGTGCTTAATGATTTAAGGGTAGTCATGTTAAGTGCGGATAAAATAAAATTTAAAAAAAGACTGGATGTTAAAACTCTACAAAGGAAAGTAAAAGAGAACATAACGTTTCCACCTTCAAAGAGAAACCTTCTGAACAACGATTATAGGTAGCACGAGGTACAGAACCCATATGCTCGTAGACAGCGGTTAAGGAAACGACTGCAAAAGATCCACTAGCGGGAACACATCCATCAAAAACTACCAGACTATTTTGAGTAAGCTTCGGTGTGCCAACACCATATATGTGATGGAGTTCTATTAAAAACAACTACAACATCCAGTTTCAGAAGAGACTTCACGCGATTGAATCAGAAGCTAATGCTTTAAGGGAAATCAGCAGAATTGTTGGGAAGGAACTAAAACTAAGTATTAGCAGCCTTAGAAGCAATATCAATATAAAGCTAGGTTGAAACGTTCATCCAGTATGCCTGGAGGAAATCAAGGCATCCTTTTAGCAGACTCTGCAGGCGTGCATGAAATAAATGGGGTTCAATAACAGTAATGCAGTAAGTGAGCCGAACGGTAGCCCACAAGTCCAGCTGGATAAATATTCTAATTTCATTCTAAAAAGCCCTCTTCAAATAGTAATAATACTTTGAACAATCATCCTAAAAAATTGCATTAATAATTTCCTATTTCCTCCAAAAGTGAGAATCTGGCAAATATCGAGCCAATCCCGAAAATCAATTTCTTTTCCAAATACAGGTAAATAAAAAAACATCAGCAAAACATTGTAAGAAGAAGAAATATTGCGAAGTATTGTAAACATAATAATACCAGACATGAAATTTTAGGAAAATTCGCGACCTGCTATAATTTCAAAATGACATCACCATAGCGTTTAACTGTCATCGTTTGACTGTTGAATACTTTCTGTTGAGAAACATATGCTGTTGAGAAAGCATTCAAAAGTATATCTATGGAATGAAGATCTGATCCATATAAAATCCATATCTACTAGGATTATCTTCCAGAAACTTCTTCGTACAGCTGGGCAACTTAAGATCGCCAATGAACAGCTGCAGACGTCCAAGTGTTAAGACCAGGTCCCAACTTTAGACGAAGATTTTCTGCTGAAGATTTACTCACTTACCTCACATTCAAATCTCCATTTACCTATAAATGTTCCACAAGTCGAGATTCTAAAAAAAATCGGGTATTCGAAATACCTCCAAATCGGAATTTGTTTGCCTTATCAGATTCTGAACTGGCAGAGACAGTCACACACAAGAAATTTCAAAAACCTGGTTTAAAAACTCCCAGACGAATATGGAGTAGCAGCCAAATACAAACTGAAGTTCGTTTCTTTATTCCAGTGAACTTTTTTTGCAAATAGTGAATTATTTTTCTAACAGGCCTATTAATAAAAACAATTCACTAACATACGTGTTAGCTCACAAAAGGAAAGAAAACGTTTCTGTTCAATAAGTTTTCTTAATAATAAATAAATTTTTAATCTGTGCAAAGATATGCCATCTTATGAAATGATGATGAGAAGTTATCACTTCATTCAATAAGAAATTTGGTGAGTTAAATCTAACCGCTCAATATAACACATCACTTCTCACAGCAGGAATAAGGCCAGGGGAACCAGTCATCGCCATATTCTAAATTCTTGATTATGGAAGATGCGTGGGAGAATATGCAAGTTCAGAGCTCTGTCTCAACAATTCTTCCCCCTTAATAGTAATCGTAGAATCTCGATTTACCCGAGTTAAATGAAGAACACTTGGTAAACAGCACCATCGCACAATGAAGTGGACCCGATTCCTTGTTAATTTCAAAGGTACAAGCTATTTTCTATGTATTAATGAACACTAAGTAAGGGATAATCAGATGGTATATATCCAAAATTGAACTAAGTATATCACACCTACCTTCTCGGGAACATTAAAACACCCTGCTAATGCATTTTATCCAGTAGATTTGAAGACAGACTGACAGTTCTGAAAAAGAGAAATAACAATTCCAAGACGCCGAATTTTCTTCCGGAAGATATTTGAAGAAGTTATTGAAAAGGCCAGGGCCGGATCTACCTAAGGGCTGTATGGGCTGCAGCCCAGGGCCCCGAGGTCACAAGGGGCCCCCAGACCCCGCTGAAAACAATAGGCGATAATTTGAATTAAACAAAAATCTAAAATTAAAGAACCTACCATAAGGTTGGCAATGGCAACCCTGAGATCAATCAACTAATGTATAGTCCCCGGCAAGCTAAATGGCACTATTTTAGAGAGAGAGAGAGTAAATTCGCGCGTCGCTTTTACTTTGAAAAAACCTTGCTCGAACTTTCTCTCTCTCTCTCTCTCTCTCTCTCTCTCTCTCTAAAATCGTGCTAAGTTTGATGCCGAATAGTGTATGTCAGGGATGGAAAATGAAATTTTTCAATTGTACTGAAATCTAGAATAAAATTGTACTGAATGATGTCAATTGTACCGAAAACGAATTTTGTATGAAAAAAAAAGCAAAATCAATAATTCAACTTAAAAGTTTTCGAAAGTATTTTCTTTAAAAAAACCAAAGCAGAAATGATCAGTTTGTCTTCTTATAAAAAATATAAATATATGTATATAAATAGCTGCACAGACAAAAATAATTCTCGTATCTTTATTTTAAAAGTATATGCATAACTATTGTATTGTATTGTAATGACGAAACTAAATCTTTTACTTGTCAATTTTTGCGGCACCAGCTTATACAAACACAAATTAAATATAAAACTAAAATTTAGAAATTAAATATCTTAAAAATGCACAGACGAAAAACTGCAATCACAAATCACATCCACAAGTTTACAGTTTAGTGTTTAGTAAACAAAACGATGCGCTGTATGAAAAAAAAGCTGATCGATAAGGAGACAGAAAAGCAAGACGCCATCAAGAAGTGAAAATAAAACTTTAATTAAGGCTTCGGCCGCGCACTGAGCGACGAGCGATTGAGCGATAGAGCGACGAGTCTGAGCGATGGGTGGCCATTTACAGAGCTTCATCGCTGAGCGATAAGTCATTGTCAAGTGCAGGTACACTTCGTCGTAGTATTTAGTGGAAAGTCGCGTTCATGTTTATAGAGCTTATGTAAGATCAAGAAAACGAAGATTTTATATGCACCCCATTAATGGTGAAAGGGAAAATTATGTTAAATCTTTGCAGACATTTATACTGATTTTGGCAATAATGTCGTGTGTCAATAGAATCTTTTGATTTTCTGTTGGAAAACGTTCGGCGAAGATTAAAAAAACAAAGAAAACGAATTCGTGCAGAAAAGCGGCTAATTTTATTACTAATGTTAGTTTTTTATTTTTTTGCTCTTAATTTTTATTTTTAGTTTTGCCAAAATAACATTCTTAAAGTCACTTTTTATATCTAGTTTTTCGAACCCGTTAAATTTTGCCCTAAATGGCAAGACTTTTTAAAAATTTAAAAACAATAAAATGTAGAGCGATTTCGCTCTGTCGCTTAAAAAATCGCTAGTCGCTTAGGGCTTATCTGGCCACCTCCATACTATTTCATGTGTTTTAATTTTTTTGCGTCGCTTAATCGCTCAGTACGTGGCCGAAGCCTAAGAGTTATAAGGGCTAACAGCTGAGAGTTATTGTTCTGGTATGAAAATGAATACATTCAGGCCGGGATGAATAAATTTAACTTTCAATTTCCTTTTATCAGGTTGCCTGGAAGAGATTGCTACCACAGCAATAATGTCGCCGTTTGCACAACTAATGCTTGCGTAGATTTAAGTAACATTTATGTTTTTTTTTGTGCTATAAAGAATATAATAATAATAATATATCATTATAGACACAGTTTTTTTGACATGGCCATTAGTTGAATACTTAGGTAGGCCACTAAATAGTTTCAGCCCAGGGCCCCACAAATTCACGATCCGCCTCTGGAAAAGGCTCATGGCAGCAATGTCATACACAGTTCAATTTAAAGGTGCGACGTGACAACATGAAAGAATTCATACCACGTCTAAACTGGTCTCTGTCAGTGTTGCGAGATTATATTATTAAAATCTCATCAGATTCTTAAAACCATTTTTGGAAGAAGAAAACAAATACTAAAGCAAACTGTCAAAACTACTGGTGCTTCGTATTTAACTATTAAACGGTCAAAGCTATAAAAATATAATTTATACAAAACTTTTCGAAAAGACTAGCAGTTAAGAAGATGTTCCAATTGCAAAAAACCTAAAACCTACAAAAATGTCGGTTGAATTTTTTCCGCAGTGAAAGTACATTTTGTGTTTGGTTATTTTCCCCAGTCAGTTTTTTTTGCAATTACTTCTATGTCAGTGGGATTAAGGTGTCAGTTGAATTATACAGATACTAACCTAATTAAAAAGCAGAGTTTTTGAAACTTAAACCATTGAAGTAATAATAAATTATATTATTTCTTAAACCATTTTATTTGATTAAAACCAAATTTTGGGGAAACAAAAATACACACGCTCCGTAAATGTTCTCTGTGGCCAGCCGCGAACTATAATATTTTACCAAAACATAATGTGTCAACTCTGTCGACACAAAATTAATTCAAGTTCCGTTAGCAAAACTGAAAAACAGACCACACTAATGTTTTGTGGTCTGTTACAAAATTTTGCCTAACTCATTGCCATTACCTATACCAATGTTTATGTAAAAATTCATACATCAAACATTCGGGGCCGCCAAAATCAAATCACAACACAAATCCACATTTGACACTTCTGAATTTAATAAAACAATCATAAATTCAATGATTAACAGGACTTTTGTTTAGTGGTCGGTGGTTTTGCAGTTTTACAATTTGCCTCATTTGGCCAAGCTGTCAAAAAAGCCTCGGGTGGATATTAGCGACATCACCGCTGCCTGTACGTTACCCGAACTGTCATATCATATCAATGTCAACACACATTAAATGTTTGATTATTGTCTGCGAAATTATGGTCAAATAAATGTCCGAGATAAGCTCAGACAGACAACAGAGTGATGGTCAACAAAAACAAAAAACAAAAAAAAAAATAGTACGTTTTCTTTTGGGCAATATTGCCCTCCAGAAGTTAGCCCGCATTCGAAGCTTGGGCTTATGGAATGATAAGTGGTCGTGAAAAATTTGTCCTCATGCTGATACAAACCGCCAACTATCTGTCAGTCAGTCCGAGTCGACGATGACGTCGACTTTCCTTCACATCAAAAAGGACTAAGGGAGTGAAAGTAAAAACAAAAAAAAAACTATCCTCTTACGGGCATCACTCCACTCCGACAAATGATGGCCCAACATTTACCCCCCAGCTGCACCACACCAACTCCAAATACGCCATCACGGACCTTCCATATGGAGTATATCCTGCCATTCATTGTTGGCACAACCGGATGTAGAACAGTACATATACAAAGGCACCAAGTCAGCACAGCACTGTTTGGTTTTTATTCTTTCGATTAAAAGTGAATCCTGGCAACTGATGGATGCTCTTCATATGAAGCATACATCTTGACTTGTCAGTTGATGATGGCGGGGATTTTTACAGATTTTCACTTTTTTAGTCGTGTCGGTCGGGCGGGATATCTATAGTTTTCTGTTGTGTCATTCTGTCCAAAAAAAATTTTTACCATTTTAAAAAATATCAGGACCATCAGGGAGATACGAATCTACATCGTACATACCTACAGACACTGAGTGAACTCCCTTTTGTTGTGTGATCAGATACTATTTCTGGCTTAGAGGCTTCGCTCTGGTGCAGCGCCAGCGGTGGCGGTTTGATGCAATCTGGATCCATTGTTGATGGAGTTAAAAGGATTTTATTTTCTGCCGGAGTTTGATAGTTTTTTTTTTGGTTGTTTTTGATGTTTATAGTTTATTTGCTAAGTAACAAGAGAAGTTCACAGTTCCATAAAAAGAGTTAAAATAGAGGAGAGTTTAAGGGAAGACATTTAAGCTTTAAATTTGATGCTGAAGATGTTTGACAATTTATAAATGTTCATATCTCCTTATTGCAGATAGTGCTTAATGGTAAGAAAAATGGACAACGAATAGCCTGAATACAATAGTTCCTTCCAATTTTATGTAGGTCTAAAACTTTCAGTAAAGTGAACAAATATGTAATTCAAGTCTGTGAACTGTGAATGATAAAGTTACTAGGCATAAGATATTATTATCAAAAGTAGGTACTGAAATATCAAAGGGACCAGCCAAGTTCGCGGCAGTGCATCCTTTTTACAGGAACAAAGTCATGCGATTTTCGACGAATTTCGATATTAAGCTTCATACACTTAGAACTTAGAATACTCTTAGATCTCACTACTTTTCACGGTGACTTGTAACATGCAGGGCTCCACATGAAAATGATTTGAAATCGTTCCACCCATTTAGGGTTAAGCTCGATGAACAAAAGTGGCCATAAATCTCAGTTTGAGAGTTTGGCTTGTTGGATGTTGGTGGCTCGAAAGGGCCCTATTGATAGCCATATTTTCAAAGTAGTTAAGAGTTCATCTACCTCGGAGTACTTAAATATTAACTCGCTATTAACGAGAGCGACAGTCAAGTGGAGACCTGTCGAGGAGATCAACTAGGAAACCGTTTAAACCTTAGCCGTTAAGACCAGTACATCGTTGAAGCCAATGTGTTACTACGGATATCCCAACCAAAGTCAACACAGCGAAATACTGTAACGAAATTCAAAAAAGCCGTCGGAAGGGTACGATGACAAGTAAAAGCTAGATACTTTAATGATTCAGTCTTTTTTAACCTCTGAAGCAGCACTATTCAGCCTCCATGAAGTATTTAAAAATACGGGAAATATTGCCCAGAACTATTATAAAAGAAAGGGTTCTTCAACAAGGCCTAGTAGATGTTGAAACGGAATAAAACACTTAGGTATTAACAAAATTCTTTTTTAATTGGGCAGGCCCATTAAGCCTCGGCTTTTTATGCTGGAACGGTTCTGAGTGGTCCAATTTTCAATCACTCTTTCGAATATATCCGGCTGAATTTGAGCGATGGTGTCTGCGTTATGTTTACCTTAAGGACATCGGATTATGTTAGTTTATTTGCATAAACCTGCGACTTTAAGACAAAATCAAGCCGGATCAAATAGCATGACTTTGGCGTCAACTCTGCGAGAGATAACCTTACTCTCAAATCGTTCATGCAGAATGTCAATTGTGGCGTCTCGTGTGTGGCACGTACCGCCATCCTACTGAAACCACATGTCGTTTAGGCCTAATGGCTCTAGTTATCATTGTTCTGTAGCGCCCCCTTTTGACGGTGACCGCCTGACCAATGTCGTTATCGAAAAGGTACCAATGTTGCCACTGGCCGGACAAATTTCCACTAAAAACGCCAACCTTATGCGGATGCTTATAGTCACCTGGTGAAATTCGTGTGGATTGGTGTAGTCGCTAAAAATAATTTTTCAGCCAAAATTGTACAGTGACGAGCAAAAGTGGTCAAATGATTTCGGTTTTTTGAAAAATTGATTTAAGTAAGGGTTTTTAATAGAATTAAAATCTTGTTTTATTTTTTTTATTTTGTTTATTTAACTCACATTTATTATGTATAATAAAATGTTCAAAAAATAATATATTAAACAAACAAAAAAAAATTATAATAAATTTCTGGTTTTGTCCAATTATGCACGTTTTAGTTTGAAGAGATTTAACATCGTTTGTTCATTGAGAGATGTTTCTCTCTATTGTGCTTTGTTTGTTTTACTGTTATTTAACAAGTAACAGTTAGGATAATTTTATTTGTTGATAGTTTGTTGTGGATAAATCGTTCATTTTAAAACGTGAAAAGATGGTTATTGTCAAAATGAAAAAAAATTGTAAAAATACCGTCGACTGCGCTATTTTTGTACTAAAAAGTGGTGAATCATCGCGTGAAGTGTTCAGAATTTTGAAAATTAAAAAACTCTGTGCTTAATATTAAAAAAAAAACCAAAACATCGATGTCCCCCTCAATGAAAAAAGGACGGAAACGACTACTTTCTGATTTGGAAGCTAGAAGAATGTAAAGAGTTGAGAAGTTGTGGGTCCAAAACACCTAAGCAGGCAGCCCAAAACATAGACAAGCCATTTAATGAATAGACCGAACGCCGGGCACTCAAAAG
Source organism: Philhelius festivus (assembly GCA_963931855.1). Classification (NCBI taxonomy): domain Eukaryota; kingdom Metazoa; phylum Arthropoda; class Insecta; order Diptera; family Syrphidae; genus Philhelius; species Philhelius festivus. The sequence continues at coordinate 182,731,721 of OZ007556.1, forward strand.
AATTGGGTTAAACGCTAAAGAGAAACCGAAGGAGCCTCTGCTTTCAGCGAAAAATATTAAAGCCACGTTAGCTTTTGCTAAAAAGCACAAGCACTGGACGATTAACCAATGGAAAAAAGTCATTTGGTCGGACGAGACGAAAGTCAATAGAATATGAACGGATGGTAGATCTTTTTATTGGTCACGTCCTAGAGAACCACTTCAACAACATCAAGTTCAAAAGATCGTGAAACATGGAGGAGGTTCGGTAATGGCTTGGGGCTGTTTCTCGCGGAACTCTGTTGGTCCTTTGGTGAAAATCGATGGCATCATGAACAAAGAAAAATATTTGGACATTTTGAAGTCAAATTTACCACCCTTTACTGCATCAACAGGCTTCAATGATGGTGAAATAACTTTTCAGCAGGACGGAAATCCAAAACACACGTCAAAAATTGTCCTCGGAATGGCTGAGAAATCAACAGTTTACGACGATGACATGGCCAGCACAAAGCCCTGACCTCAATCCAATTGAAAATTTATGGTCAATTGTGAAGCGATGGTTGGGGCAGCACAAAAATCACCCATCAAGCACTCACGAGCTTTTGCAACGATTGGAGCTGGAATGGGGCCGTATTCCAGAGCGATTTCTCGCAATAATTCGGTGGAAAGTATGCCAAAGCGTTGTTCCCAAGTAATTAAAAATAAAGGTTTATGGACTAAATACTAAAGAAAAAACATTGATCTTAAACGTGCATAATTGGTCAAGTCTTAAAACTAATGGAATATTTTTTGTTTTGTATAATATATAAATATATGTATATACATATATGTTTAAACAAATAAAAAGAAGTTATAGTAAGTTAAAATAATTTGTTGTTGTTTGAAAATAATTTTTTCATGATTATTAAGAAAAAAGCTCATTTAACGATGCACTTTTTATTTTTTTATTTTTTAAGTCCTCGTGATTTCCTACAATTTAAACAAATTGCATTTTACGCAAGTTGATAGAAAATATTGTTATAAAAGCAATAAATTGTTTTATATCGGGCTGAGGTATTAATTAAAACGTGATTTTGTGATGCTTTAACAAATTCTGAAAAACGAAAACTTCAAAATGATCAATTTGATATATGTAAATAAAACAAATTAAGCATGAGATATTAAAAAGGTTGGCATCAATCGAATAACTGAAATATTTCGATTAACTGAACGGGAACAAATTTATTTAATAACGCCAAAAAACTAATTTTCCTGAAGAAGTAAATAAAAATCTAATTACGAACTGACCAAACATATTTGAATTTACTCAATTAAAGAATGAATTGAATGTTTTTTCATGAACACGCAGATGCTATATATCCAAAAGGTACGACATCAGCTGAGACTTTAAAAGCGATAACTCCATTTAATATCTTACTCTGGGTGGAGGTAAACGTCAGTTTTTAGCAGGTGTACAAGCTTATAAAACTCCAGCTTGAACGGCGTGTAAGGAATGCTTCTGTTATGCATTGAAGAGGATAAAAACGTACTTTCGAAGTACTCATGGTCACAAGAAATTGAGCTATTCGGCTCTTATGTCTATCGAAAAGGTTATTTTAAAAGAATTAAAAGCAAGTGACGAAATTTATAATCAAGTCATCGAAAGTTTTGCTACAGTTGAACGACGAACCGAATTAATGCATCGATACATTTTTAAACATTTTATCTTATGTTATTAATTTATAAAGTATTGCTTGTGTTTTGTTTTCCTTATTAATAAAATTAAAAAAAAAACTACAATTTTTTCCTCACACCATGGCGCTAACCCAATACTAAAGATCAGGAATCGCCACTGGTAAGTAATATCTTAATCTTAATTAATTTAATCTAGAGATAAAAACTATTATCAAAATTTAGGCGCCATTTTAGAGAAAAACACGATTTTCGGAAACCATTCTTAATTTTTGCTATGGTGGGTACTACCAATATTTTTGGGTAAAATACAAAATTTTTTCTAAAATGTATTAAGATGCCCGATTAATCGAGTTTCAGCATTTTTCTACTTAATCCTCATGATCATTATGACGAAAGTGCCTTTCGACGACGAATTCACAAGTTTTATTCAAATGGAAAAAATCATGAAGTCGTCCAATTTCACATATGGTTATTTCTATGGAAAACTTCTTATGTCGACAGTTAATAGAATGAGGAAATCCTAAACATTTTTATCGATTTCGTTCCAACTGTCACCCAGTGCCGGATTAAGCCAGCGCGGGGCCTGTAGCAAATTCTATCAAGGGGCTCTTAGACTGTTTTAGGTTAGGTACTTATCAAGTTTATGGTATTAAATAAAACAAAACTGTTACAAACAAACTTTTCTTGATTTAATTTGGGAAAATTTATAAATAATGCTGTTGATATCGACTTCTCGGAGTAAATCATGTTCAATATTCATTAAAGTGAGGAGATTAAGACCTTGTTGGCTCATCCTGTTCCTCAATTCATTTTTAACACGTTTTAATGTTGAGAAAGATCGTTCACCACTGCAGTTGGTGATCATGAGAGGCAAATAAATGCGCAAAGCAATTTCAACGTTCGAGAAACAAGATTGTAAAGAATTATTTATCAACAGCTTGTAAACCTGCATTTCCAGAGCCTCATGATTCCTGCTGTCAATAATACCAGCCACATCAGAATTGAGCATTGAAGCGAATTGCACTAATTCGTTGCCCAGACTGTCCTCCAAATCATCTGCGTAAGCAGTTACTATGGTTGCAGATTTTTAATTTCTTCTGGTGGAAGAGATTTTATATGAAGGTTTTTAAAATACAAATTCTATATACTACTGAAATAAATCAGCCAAGTAGAAGACTTAGCACTATTAATGGACTTGTTGAAATATTGATTCAAAATAGCTTTTATGGCTTTTAGTCCACAAAAATTGGCGTTTCGTCCGAGTGATCGCACATGGACTCATCAGTTGGCTGTGAGGACCTAGTCAATACGCAATTTTTATTGAATTCAGTTCATCTTACATCGATTTTTTGACAAAAATCCAATGTGAACTATATCCAACCAAGATTAAAATTGTAATAATTAACGTTGAAATATTTTGCTATTTTCAACAAATTCAACAAATCCATTAATAGTGCTAAGTCTTCTACTAGGCTGATTTATTTCAGTAGTATATAGAATTTGTATTATAAAAACCTTCATATAGAATCAATGCTCGGCCACGGGCAAAATATTCCAACGTTAATGATTATAATTTTAATCTTGGTTGGATATAGTTCACATTGGATTTTTGTCAAAAAATCGATGTAAGATGAACTGAATTCAATAAAAATTGCGTTATGACTAGGTCCTCACAGCCAACTGATGAGTCCATGTGCGATCACCCGGACGAAACGCCAGTTTTTGTGGACTAAAGGCCAAAAAAACTATTTTGAATCAGGAAGAGATTTTAGCTCTCGGAATATTCCGAAAATGTCAGCAATTTTATGATAACTGTTCATATACGTTTACCTAAAGCAGTGAGTACGTTATCAATGGTGACAATAAATACCTGAATTTCATACCGTTGTCCAATTTGCGTTTGGTGCGGTGCGAAACATGATTTTTGGTAAGACCAGCAGATAGAAAAATAAAATTTTAGTTGATCATTTTGATGCAAATATTTTCTTCTTAGTAATTGTGACTAAATCTAATATGTAAATAATACTTTTTTATGGTCAGAAAAGGTTGGTGCGCTGGGCCCCCAAATGCGCGGGGCCCGTAGCATTTGCTACTCTTGCTCTCAAATTGCTTGGACTCAAATTGCTTTTTTCCAGGACGACAAATATCTACTGTTATTTTAATTTTTTTAATCCATTGAAATCGTAGCCATTTATTGTTGAAATTTCATTCACTTACCTGACAGATAACGAACGAATTATATAAATGACGTACATCGATAGAGTATTAAGCACAAACTGTCAACAGAATTCAGATTTCATTGATTTCATATTCGAAGCCAGAAACGGTAGCACATTGAAACAGTTAACGAGTACACATCAACTCGCTTATGGACGAAATTATGATTAATGAACATTTTTTTTTATAACTTCAAATATTCTATGTACGTTGACCTCCATATCGTAGATTAATATTTCAAACAACTTAATTTTGGCTCCACTGAAAAAAAATCATAAAACGAAAAAAATATCAACGAACACATCCTTAAATAATCAAAACCTGCCTGAATTTATTAATTTATTTGTCTGCAACTCTATTGAGTGACATTCTATTCCAGACAGTCTTAAACTTTATCTGCAATAAGCACTATTTTTACTGGTAAATTTATAGGTCCTATTCCCTTGATATTGTTTACGATGTGAAATTTTGGGGCACTACATTCACTACCATAAATAAAAACGAATAACATAATACTATATTACTTGATTAAATGTTTATAATTCTAGTTTGAGTTTACATTGGTTGCTATGAACAAAATCAAGATTCATACCCATAGAATATTACGAGTATCACATGATAAAAATAGTATAGAATTATCCATCTCAAATAACATTATACCTACATATATGACTTTGAACCCTTCATGACTCGTTCATTGAATTTTCCTTCAGCCAATATTCATACGAATTTTGTTGTCTTATATTTGATCCGTGAAAATGTTACAAGGATACAGAATATTCAACATTTTTGATTTTTGTTTAGTTTTCATTAATTACTTCTATTTACGTTGACAGAAGCTTACTCAAATCGAATTTAATGTTAATCATCTCATTATCCCTTTGATAATGTAGCTCTGAGCAGCTACAACACCGCCAAGTAAACTGATTATACACTATACAGTGATGTGGAAAAAAATTGTTGAAATGAAATGTGTTTTTCGAAAATTTCATCTTTACTGATTTGGTTTGGTTAAAATAGGTACGTCAACAAGAAAAATGTATCACTTCGGGGAGACGGCAATGTATCCACAGTGAAAAGCCAATATTTGTTGTGGATTGTGACCCTGTTACATCATCAGTTGGTACTTATTGGAAAATGACAATGGCATTGCGATTACGGTCAAGGAAGAGCACTAACTATCAAAAACAACCAAGTTCTTTTGGTTTCAATTGGATGATGTGATGTCGAAAATATGTGATTTAGCAAGATGGCACTACAACTGACGTCAATTTCAACGAGCAGAGATCTAAGTGATCGAAGCAATCCTTTTATACTTAATATTTGTCTACTCAGCAAATTTGTATTTGATTGAAGATCATTATGCTGCTCTTTGTTTTATAAAATTGCTGACACAAGAAATCTGTATTTGAACTTACTTTGGCTATGAAGTCCCACATGAGTTTCTGAGGGCTTAATGTACTGATATGCAGTTTTATATATTTCTTGTGCTCGCATTGCATTTTATTTATTAAAAAATACGAGTACTTTGTATTTTTTTTTAATGATAGGGGTTGTTTTATTCTTTTATGTTTTAATTTCAGGGTATTCTAGCTACGTAACCTTATGTTATTTTATCGAAACATCGACCTCTCGGATGCATGCCATCGAGTAGAGCTTGGCAGCTGTTTGTACGATGTCATATTCCACACAAAATATCGTTGATATTTTTTTCTCATCAAAATCGTTAGAGCCGTTTTCGTGATATATACGATTTTGCATAACGGCTGTATAGCAGGTGCAGTATTAGTCTTCGAGCTAAATAAAAACAATTTCTCCTCTAGGGAATCATCGAAGGACCATAAATAACAAGTTTGTAGCAAATCGCTTAAGCGGCTTAGGTTGTAGGTCGAGGTAAGGGCACATAAATACTTGTATACAGACGGAATTGCGGGACCCACTTTTTTTCGTGTTCTCTATCATAGTAATGCTAGCCTTAATCAAAATCTCGAGTTAAATTTTTTTCAAATGCAAGACTTGCCTTCCAATATCTAAATTAAAATGCATGAGTGGTTCGCACGAACTTGTGTATTAGACTAAGAATTTTAAAAATGAATGTTACTAGAGAAAACTGTTTATAATAATAAAATTATTTTTTACTTGCGACTTATAGGTACGAGTACTATAAGGCAAGTTATGCATTCGTAAAAAAAATCGAACTCGAGATTTTGATCAAAGTTGACATTACGATGATAGCGAAGACTAAAAAAGTGGGTCTGGCAATTCTGTCTGTCTGTCTGCCTGTCTGTCTGTCGCTTCGACTACAGGCTAAGCGGCTGGGCCGATTTTCTTTAAACTTGGTAGATATGGGTTTTGATTTTTTACCCCCACACGTTTTTTTCATTTTTTTTTAAGACCAAAAATAACGGTACCTGCCATACGAATTTTTTTCGAAATTTTATAAATATTTTTTTTTTCTTAAAAACTATTCGTCAGATTTAAAAAATAAAAACACAAAAAAATTTCATTTAGTTAAAGATAGGTAATGGTTGAAAAAAATTTTCCGAAAAATGGTTATTGAGGGTACCCCCATGGAACCATTTTTTTTGTTTTTGATTTTCTCAAAAACTGTACCACCGATTTTGATCATTTTTTTTCCTGCGAAGGCTCTTCAAAAATTTAAATAGAATTGTGTATTCAAATTTTCCAAAAAAAATTTTTTGGATTTTAAAAAAAAACTTCAAAATTTTTTTTTTCAAAACTCAATATTTTGAAAACCCCATGCCAGATTTTTTTTTAAGCTTGACAAATAAAAGTTTCATAATATAATCTACAAATTGTGACAAAAAAATTTCATTTTACCTTAAAATAAAGGTACCTACCATACAAATGTTAAAAAATTTAAAAAAATGGTTTTCAAAAATCGTATTTTTCGCGAAAACGGCACCTAGAATTTTTTTTCTTGCAATTAATTTTTATGATCTTTAATTTATTAAAAAAAATTTTGAAATTAAGATATTACAGCTTGTACCTACCATATAACCATTTTTTCGACTTTTGAATTTCTCATTATCCACATAACGGTTCTTAATGAAATTTTTTATAGAGAAAAGCTTCTAAAAAGTCTAAGACACATTGCATTTCAAAACTTTAAAATAAATATTTTTTGAATTTTTGAGAAAAAAAATCTATTTTTTTTTCTTTTTTTGAAAATTCGATATCTCAGAAACGGCTCAATATTTTTTTTTAATTTAATTTTTATTCGAACAATAATAAAAACTTTAAATTGGCGTCCCAAAATTTTTTCTTAAAAATCTTTTAAAAATTTTGTATATAAAAGCTTTTTTTAAGAAACCACTAAAACGACTTATAATTTTTGTTCTTGCATAAATTCATATTTGCAAAGCATTCTGTTTTCGTCTCTTACTATTAAAAGAATTTGAAAAATTAATTTGATCCTTATGAACAGTTTTCTCTAATAACATTCGTTTTTAAAATTCCTAGTCTATTACATAGGAGCAAGTTCGTGCGACCCAGTCGTGACTTGTATTTAGACTTCTTTAGTAGTGAGAGATAAAAAGAGAATGCAATGTAATTTCTAAGGCAAAAATTAATGCAAGAACAAAAGTCATTGGTTAAAATTGTAGCGGTATGTTAAAAAGTTACAAAATTTTTAAGTAAATATTTTAGTACGCCAACTTTAAATCTTTATAATAAATTCAATATCCAAAAAAATGGATCTATGGTAGGTACAGTAGGTAATATATTAAATTCAATATTTTTAATTCCGGCTTGTAGGTACAATAAGGCAAATTGTTCGTAAAAAAAATCGAAATCGAGATTTTGATACAAGTTGACATTACGATAATGGAGAAGACGAAATTCTGTCTGTCTATTTTACTACATCCTAAACGACTCGATCGATATTCTTTCATTTTGGTAGATATCAATTTTAAATCTTTTTTTCCTTTTTTTAAAAGCGAAAATAACGAATGTTTGTCCAAGTTTAATAAATAATTTTTATTTCCCAAAAACTCACAGGCTTAAAAAAAAATAAAAAAAATTCATTTAGTTATAGGTAGATAGTGCTTGAAAAACAAATTTCCGAAAAAATATTTTGTTTTTGATTTTCTTAAAAAAGATATAACCGATTTTGATAATTATTTAATGATAAAGCTCCCCAAAAGTTTGAATAGTATTCTGTATACAAATTAATTAAAATTTTTTGTTGAATTATTGATGGTAAAAATTATTCTAAAGAAAAAAATTTTCCCAAAATTCTAGGCGCCGTTTTCCATAAAAATACGATTTCTTAACATTTGTATGGTGAGTACCGTTATTTTAATGTAAAATATTTTATCTTTTATATATTATTATATGTTTATATAATATTATATTATATATTTTATCTTTTAGAGTGTAAAGAAACTTTTAATTGTCAATATTAAAAACAATCAAGAATGGGGACTTCGAAATATTAAGTTTTGAAAAAAAAAACTATTGAAAATTGTTTTAAAAATTCAGAAAAAAATTGTTTGAAAATTTGAATACAAAATTTTATTCAAACTTTTGGGGAGCCTTAGCATAAAATTTTTTGAATTTTTTTTATATCTGTGGAGCAATTTTTGAAAAAAAAGGTTTGAGCACAGTGCGAACGTTTTAGAAAAGATGGAGAGGATTTAAGAGGTGATACCGATGTACACTGGTTTTAAATGTCTGAATATCATAATAGAAAGGAAATATCTATAGAGGCGCGTAAAGCACTCTACATTCGTCTAGTGCGGTTAGAGAAATAACCCCTGAATTTAACTGTAAGTTCGAAGTTGGGCCTAAGGGTAAACTGATGGACATTCCCGACGGCTAAATTTTTATAAACTTTATAAGATTTCGTTAAAAAATATCGTAAGTAAAAAACTTTTAGTTTCCGAGAAAATTTTAAAATCATGATTTCCACCTCGTCGAACAACCTCACAAGAAAATACCTTAGAACGAGTCCTAATGTATGGTCTTTCTTACAACAGGCTTGAGGCATACCGCCTCCAACATTCATCTTTGTCGGATTTTTGTATGTACTAAAAATCTAATTTAAAAGTAATCTGGAATATAAAATACATTTTGTAAATATAAAACATGGATTTAATGAGATAAGAATGTTCAAATGCATGGAATTGGATTTCCAGAAAAGTATGAATTTATACAAAAACAAGGTTTAAAAATAGTTTTATTATTAAAGTAATTTTTTGTATAATAAATTTCTTTAATATTTTTCGAGAACAAAATTTGGAATGCCAATTTTGAGTATTTAGTAGTCTAGATTTTAGGAAATAATTCCAAAAAATAATCGTTCACATGTTTTAATGATATTGATTTTTCAAAAAAAAAAACTTGGAGTTTTTTTTTCAAAAAACCCCAAAAATATTTTTTCGAATATTTTTGTACACAATATTAATCAAAATTTAAGGGGGCTCCTGCTGAAAATTTTTGGTTAAGATCGTTAGAGCCGTTGATGAGAAAATCGATAATCAGAAAAACTGTTCCATGACAGGTACCGTTAATTACATTTTGCCCCAACATATTTTTTGACCAAAATGTAGTCCATGTCCATAATATCACACCTAATTTGTTTTATCAAAATCGGTGGAGCCGTTTTCGAGATAAATAAGATTATTCATTACGGGTGTATGGGGGTACCGTTAGTTTTAGAGCTAAAATAAATTTCAATTTCCCCTCTTTCCCGAAGACCCTTAAATACCGAGTTTGAAGAAAATAGCTCCAGCGACTTAGGCTGTAGCTCAAGGTACAGACATACAGACATACAGACAGACAGACATACAGTGGACAGATCCACTTTATTCGTCTTCGCTATCAATTTTTTTTTCAAATGCAAAAGTGATGAAACGATTTATACGAGTACAAAAAATTGTACACAGCACTGTAGTAATATACACAACGTGAACTCAAACGCATTCCATCGCCCCAATGCACGCCTTTGGCAAATTGAATAATCCCTCTCGTATAGGATCACCGTGAATCGAGGTGCTGCGGAATAAAGTGCCATCTGAACATCCAGATTCCAGATCCTTGCGAGTTCGCGCGAACTAACCTACAATCCTTACCTACCTTCTGATGGAATAGCATGGCTCACCTTTATTTATTTTTAATTTATATGCAAATAGCATGTTTTAATATTCCCTCTGCGTAATTGCGTTTTTGTGCGATGAGTTTTTTCTTTTCATTTTATAAATATATATTTTTTAAATACATTATACCATACATACGAACCCCCTTCCGCCAAAAGGCTCACTTTTTCCCAAAGATAGGGCAAGAGGTTCACTTGATGCAATTAACAATGCCAACACTGCAAGGACACACTCAACAATGTCTCTTTTGTGTGTAATTATGATGTATACAGAAAGTAGGGATATCTTTCGATCTGAAAGGACTCAATTAACGTGTTCTCATTAAACATACATACATAACATATGTATGTACAATGACAAAAGTTTCTGGGTAAAATATTATTAGAAATGTGAAACCCGCAGAATCAAAGACAAACTATTTTATCAATTAACTTTTGCTCGATTCATGTACTCGTAAAAGGATATGTATGTGAGAAAACCTTTTTTCTGTTCGTCTCAAATGGCCTCAAAGAGAAAAATAATAAAAACTTGTATTATCAAAGTTAAAAGTTATGGGAGCACAAAGTATCATTATTTCATACTGGACAAAAGTCCGAGACTTGAATGTCAAAAGTTTAACTTTCACAAGACAACCGACTTTAACCGAATTTCTCTGTCTTTTGTGAAGCAAAGTATAACATGTAGAAGTGGACCCTTATTGCTATAGACGAAGACAATATGAACGGTACCAGGACCTTATTAACAACTTCTGTCATTAACATTTTGAGTTAATGTAATGTGAGAATGGAATTCAAAAAGGAAGACGAGAGAAACAACAACAACAAAACAAATAAGAATAAAACTTTCAACATACAAAGTTGACAGAAAGTTAAATTGGGTCGAGCAAAGAAGATTGTCCTAATTAAGAAAGGCTCATTAGAAGATAGATTTACTCCTACATTGGCAGAATTGTTGTCCTTTTTTCCGTTCAATCTATTCTTTTTTTTTTTTTTGTTCTGTTTTATAGTTTTTCTTTTTTCGTTTTTCGTTTGCTTTCTTTTCGATTCGTCCTTCAATTTTTGTTTTGTTTCTTTTATTGGATTGGAAAGTTTCTATCGCTTAAGATATTTGTAGTTAATAAGGACGAAATTAGATATAGATAAGATTTTTTTTGGGATGTGTTTCTATCATTGTCGTCGTCGGTCGGAGACGTTGTATCTATTTTTCTTATCGTTTCGAAGGATGAAGGACCTTAATTAGCCGTCGCATTTAGCAAATATTGCCAAGTCAATTTCTGTCACTATTATCACTCAATATATAATAGAGACAAATAATTTAGTGTTGATTTGTTGCTTATTAGATGGAGGACGATAGAGTTGGGGTTACGTGTAGTTCGGTCATCAGAAAATGGGGGTTCTTGTTGAGTTGAATTGGGAGATGCGGGAAACATTTAAACTATTTCTCAATTTAGATAGTTTTTCAGACTCATGGTGAACCAAAGACTTATCAATCTAAATTTATTTTAAGCGATTTTAAGGTGCTTAGCACGTTTTGTTGTGATATATAACCTCTAATTACCGATGGACCTATGTATATGTATACGAAAGTAGTTGGTACTTATGGGCATTAAGAAACTATCGTTCTAAGAGATATTTCATAAGCTGGTAATAATTGATAACACTAATGTTATCAAGGTCAATTGAGCCCACTCTTAAGAACAAACATTATTTTCGAAAAGAAAAGGTCACGAAAAAGGAAACATTTATTAATTTATAACGTTGGTTGCCGTATGACCTTGCTAGGAAGGAACGATACTGCAATGACTCGATAGTTTGAGAATGACGAAGATTCACTATCTCAGGGAAAGACATCTTCAAATTTTTGTAAAACTAAACCTTTTAGTATTGCAAGAAAACTATTGGAACAGGAGAGTTGAATGTGTACAAAACTGAAAACTGATTTTGAATTTTTAAAGGCTAATAACTCGCTCGCCCTTAGCTCTTGAACTATAATAACCTTATTTTTAAGGAAACACAGTTGATCCAACAACCATGCTTAATTGGCAACGCAGTAAAATGAACGTTCATGACTGTATTGAACTTGGCCTTGGTAGAAGAAGGCGACCATACAGCCTCCAGAGCTCAAGGAAATCAAAGAATTTCGTTATCGAAAGAACACCCTGAAATTTAATAAAAAACAACAAGCTGGCCGCTGGTTTCAAGGCCGGAATGGAGACTATTCAAGGGCATCATATAGAGCGAGTAATAATATAAGAAGACAATCCATTGCGAGTCAATAAAGAACCAGTTTCACCAGCAATCTGTCAAAGAAGCTTAGGAACAACAAAGTCGCAGAATCTGTTGGGTAACCAGCTGAGATGTTGTCTTGGTAGGATTCATGTATCAAGCTAATATGGCTGGAAGGAAGCATTCCCGATAGTTTGCTTATCAGTTCTTATCCATGTGACCCCTTTACAACAAGGCGCTTCTATGTACTGCAAGAACTGTCGAGGCTAAACGTCGCATATAATAAGACCTTTCCAGCGTGCTTTGTGAGCGCCTTACGCCGTTCTGTATCAGTACGAGCTTAGCTTGTCGGTCTTCAGATCGATCATAAATTAAAACTTCATATCGAAGGAAATCTTAAATAACTTGCTCCTATGTAATAGACAAGGAAATCTAAAAACGAATGTTATTAGAGAAAACTGTTCATAATGATCAAATAATTTTTTTAAATTCTTTTAGTTATAAGAGACAAAAACAGAATGCTATGGAAATATGAATTTATGCAAGAACAAAAATTATAAATCGTTGTAGTGGTTTCTAAAAAAAAACCTTTAAAATACAAACGTTTTAAAAGATTTTTAAGAAAAAAATTTGGTACGCCAATTTAAAGATTTTATTATTGTTCGAATAAAAATTAAATTTACAAAAAAAATATTGGGCCGTTTCTGAGATATCGAATTTTCAAAAAAAAAATAGATTTTTTTTTTCAAAAATTCAGAAATTATTTATTTTAAAGTTTTGAAATGCAATGTGTTTTAGACTTTTTAGATGCTTGTCTGTAAAAAATTTCATTAAGATCCGTTATGTGGATAATGAGAAATTCAAAATTCGATAAAATGGTTCTGTGGAAGGTACAAGCTGTAAAATCTTAATTTCATTTTTTTTTACTAAATTAGAGATCGTAAAAATTAATTAAAAGAACAAAAATTTTATCAAAATTCTAGATGCCGTTTTCGAGAAAAATACGATTTTTGAAATCCATTTTTTTTTAATTTTTTAGCACTTGTATGGTAGGTACCTTTATATTTAAGTAAAATAATTTTTTTTTCTCAAATCTTGTAATTATATTGAGAAACTTTTATTTATCAAGTTTAAAAAAAAATCTAGCATGGGGTTTTCGAAATATAGAGTTTCGAAATAAAATTTTTAAAGTTTTTTTTTAAAATCCAAGAAATCTTTTTTTGAAAATATGAGTACACAACTCTATTTATGTTTTTGTTGAGCTTTAGCAAAAAAAAATGATCAAAATCGGTTGTACCGTTTTTGAGAAAATCAAAAACAAAAAAAATGGTTCCATGGGGGTACCCTCAATAACCATTTTTCGGAAAATTATTTCAACTACTACCTAGCTCTAACTAAATGAAATTTTTTTGTGTTTTTATTTTTAAAATCTGTCGAACAATTTTTGAGAAAAAAACATATTTATAAAATTTCGAAAAAAATAATCGTATGGCAGGTACCGTTATTTTTGGTCTTAAAAAAAAGAAAAAAACGTGTGGGGGGAAAAAAATAAAAATTATATTTACCAAGTTTAAAGAAAATCGGCCGAGCCGTTTAGGCTGTAGTCGAACAGACAGACAGACAGACAGACAGACAGAATTGCGAGACCCACTTTTTTAGTCTTCTTGAATTGGATTTTTTTTACGAATGCATAACTTGCCTTATAGTACCTATAAGTCGCATGTAAAAAGAAGAATACAGTTTTTCAGTTCAAGGCTCAACATCTTTTTATCGACTTCAAAGTTCTGCAACTAGGGAAGAGCTGCTCTGAACTTTTCCAAATACGAGTATGTACAGAGCTTCGGTAAGGAGATGAGATATTAAGTGAATTTTTCATTCTCGTTATCAAGTAGATAGTCCTGAGGGCAAGTGACGGACAATACCGAAATTATCGGTATTTTATGGAGAGATTGAAGAACAGGTGAGACTTGTTTGTCTTGAAGTATTGATTATGCGGACAAGACCAAGTACATGCTATCAACAAACAAACAATCAAACATCTCTCCAACGATTAGGGCAAATCGTCACGATAGCAAAACTTCAAATTTTAGCGGTCATTTTTATTTAATGGCCTATCAAATCTTTTGTTTATTATTCAGTTACTGCTGCCAAATTACAATGCCAAGTAACAAGATTGAACAGCACGTTCAAATGATAAGACTTTATTATCAGAATGAGCGATCGGTAGTGCAGACATGGTGGTTATTCACAGTCGACTCGACTCTCCAATATTTCGTAGCTGACACTGGGCTCTTTCGAAAGAAAAATTCGTTTTGTGAATATTTAGTCCTGAGTTTAAGGTTGGCGGATGGACGAGAAGGAACGAGCACGAACCTTATTAGCTATAAAAAAGTGTCGATTTAGATCATGCATTCAAAACACGTCAATTACGTTGGCTAAGGCATATCGATCGAAAGAACAGTGATGCTCAAGACGACTAGACATAAATATACATACATAGATGCTGGACATGGTAATAGTGTCTCTAAGAACTTTTCTTAATACCTGAGTTCAATTCTCAGACACTCCCATGAAAAAAATTAAGGAAACCACCTCTGGTGGGAAAGTCGAAAATCCTCCATGAGTATCTCTTGTTAAGAAAATCGGTTCTCAGCTTTACCGTTCGGACTCAGAAAATGGTATATCCAGCATTCTTTTCAAATCAAGCATAGAATACCTGCAGCTAGTCGCAACTTCCTTCAGTTAAGTAAGCAACAAATGAGCAAAAACCCTATCAAGAAGAACCAGGGAGACTATGTATAAGACACTCATTAACCCGGTCCTGCTCGGATAAATGTACTTGCTGTTTCTTTTGCTGTATTTAATGTACTGAAAAAAAAAGTTTTACGTACGTTTTATGTGCCTGTTAGTGTAGAGTCTACACTGTAGACAAACGAAACAACGTCTGGCTGAGAAGATAAGCTTAAAGCGATCAGTCGTCTTCTATTAAGCTCTTATTGATTTCCAATCTTGTATTTTGCTTACTGCCTTAAATTTTTGCTTAAAATGTCATCTAATCAATGTGCCTCTTTTTTTTTTATAATCTACCCGCGCTCAAGGGATTATGATTAAAAATGTGAATAAAAACAATAAAAATAAAAAAAAAAAACCCAGTTGAAAATTTAAACCTTCCAAAACCATCATCATCACATAATATTAACTGCATCGTCTCTGAAGAGAACAAAAATCTTATTTCTGAAACAAGTGAAGAGAAAAATAATTTAAACGAGAACGCCGTAGTACGAGTAGTTAATACGTTTACATCTGCCCCGGCTTCAGCCCCATCTTCTGGTCCGCAAACAGACACACATTTTCGCAGATCCGTAATCGGAAACAACTCTTCTACATTACTTGAAAGTGTCTCTGTACCAAAAGTTAAATAGTTGCATCTATCCTACTTAGGCATAAAAACATCGGTAGAATCTCTAACCTCATACATTGCTGATGTGCTTGAAATTTCCCCGAATTCAATTAATTGTAGTTTGCTTTTTAAGAAAGGTGCAAATATATCAAACCTCTCTTTTCTAAACTTCAAAGCGGCAGTTCCTGAAGAATACACTGACAAAATTATGCAAGCCTCTGCTTGGCCTGCAGGTATTCGAGTAAGAGATTTTATTCAATTCTCAAAAAACGAAGAGTGAACAATGCCATTGAAACCACCAATACATTCCCTATAAAAAACTCAACGACAAAACCTGTTTTTAATATTGCCGCTGATGAAGTCCTTGTTGTTGCTGCTGAAACTGCTGCTGGCCATGATGTTGATGTTGTTGGTGTTGTTGCTGCTCCTGCTGTTGCTGCCCATGATGAACCTAATTCTAATGCTCTCTCCGTTTATTATCATAACGTGGGGGGAATGAGAACTAAACTAAGAAGTTTTTCTTCTGCCACTGTGGACTGTTCTTACGCTATCATTGCACTTACGGAGACGTGGTTGAGTGACGACATTTACAATGCCGAATTGTGTAATGATGAGTAGGTATAATGTTTATAGAAGAGACCGAAATTTCATCTGTACTGAATTAACTAGAGGTGGTGGAGTGCTGCTAGCAGTGAAATCTAGTATTAAGAGTAGACAAATTACACTTTCAGACTCTTCATCTTCAGGTTTGATCGAACAATTATGTGTTCAAGTAGAATTTCCTTATACTAAAGAATATAATTCCAATCCAATCAAAATTTATTTATTTGTATCATATATTCCTCCTAATGCAAGTTTAGATGTCTATGCTTCTCATACAAATAATATTGTTATTGTAAACCAATTAAATTCAAATTCTTATGTTGCAGTGCTAGGAGATTTTAATTTAAGTAAGGTGAAGTGGGTTTATTCAGATGATGATAAAACTTTACTTCCGTTTAATGTTGTCAATGAAAATGAAACAATAGTTTTAGACACCTTGTGTTGTATGCTTTAAATTGTTTGCAAATTAATAATGTTTTTAATTCTCTTGGAAAAATTTTGGATCTAGTTTTTGTTCATGAAGAATTGAATGTATCTTTGTTGAAAGAAGATTTCCCTCTCATAAATAGTGATAAAAATGATGTTCACCATAATGCTTTGAATATTTCAATTGATTTTATTTCCTTTAATAAAATTAACTGTATATGAGCAATTTGTTAACTATAGATATGACTTTAATAAGGCTAATTACGATAGCATAAATAATTATCTGAGTAATATTAAGTGGAAATCAATCTTATGTTGTCAAGACGTATCTAGCTTTGCATTATCTTTCCAATCAAATTTTATATTAAACTCAAATAATTCTGAAATTTATCCTGATATTTTTGCTACTCATTTAAATTTCTCTAACATTTCTCTTTCTGAAGAAGAGGTCCTTTCTAAATTGGGTAGTTTGAAAAATAGTTTGAGCATGCCTCCAGATAACATTCCGTCATTATTTTTAAAAAATTGTAGATTAAACTTGTCGAAACCTCTTTTGTTTATTTTCAATATGTCTCTGCAAAATGGTGTGTTTCTTGACTGCTGGAAGAGTTCATACATAACTCCGATTCATAAATCGGGATCAAAACAATGTGTTGAAAATTATAGGCCTATTGCAAAGTTACAGTTAATTCCAAAAGTTTTTGAATCTCTTGTTAAGAAAAGGATGAATGAAGCTGTAAAAAATAATATATATCCCCTTCTCAACACGGGTTTGTCAGTGGTAAGTCAACATCAACTAATCTCACTTTATTTACAAATTTCTGTGTTAATGCTATTGAAAAAGGAAATCAGGTAGATGTAATTTTCACAGACTTTTCGAAGGCATTCGATAGAGTCAATCACAAAATACTGCTTAAAAAGCTTGAGTCTTTTGGATTTCATGGTAAATTTCTAAACTGGTTGAAGAGCTATCTGACTGACCGTGTTCAATATGTAAAAATCGGCCCTGAAAAATCTGTGAAAATTTTAAACCACTCAGGTGTTCCTCAAGGCAGTCATCTTGGGCCGCTTCTGTTCTTGTTATTTATAAATGATTTGCCTCTACACATTTCTTATTCATCATGTTTAATCATGATGCTAAAATTTTTAAAACAATAAGATGTTCAACTGATTGCTTTCAGCTTCAAGAAGATTTAGATAAATTGCTTGAATGGTGTTATTTGAATGACATATCTTTAAATATAAGCAAATGTAGGGTTATGTCATTTTCGCGATCATCCTTACCTTTTATTTATAGTTACAAAATTTCAAGCAATGAGCTTGTGAGAGTTTGTAACCACATGGATTTAGGAGTTATATTTGATGTTAAATTAGATTTTAAAATGCACGTAGATTACGTTATATCCAAAGGCAACTCTATGCTCGGATTTTTAATGAGAAATTCTCAGGATTTTAAATGTCCTTTCACGTTGAAGTGTCTTTTCGTTAGTTTCGTTCGACCAGTTTTAGAATACTGTTGTGTTGTCTGGGCTCCATACTATAAAAATGCTTCAAGTAGAATAGAAAGGATTCATGCCTGCATATAAAGCTCGATGTGTTTTGATTGACTTAAAAAGTCTTGAATCTAGGAGAGTTTACTTTTCGATCTCCTTTGTGCGTGATGTTATAACTGGTCACATTGATTGTGCTCCTTTAAAACGGCTGTTTGAACTATACACTCCGGCGCGTTGTTTAAGACCAAGGGTTAACCACTGTTTCTTAATTCCACATCATTCAACAAATTACGGTATTAATGAACCAATAACACGAGCCTGTAAACTGTTTAATAAATATGCAAATGAAATAGATTTCGAATGCTCTAAAAATGTTTTTAAGAATAAAATATTAAATCTGATTTTATTTGAATAACAATAATTCATATTATTTTGTATCTTAAGATTATTATTAAATAGTTTCGATGTACATTTTTAAGCTGTTAACATATTTTGTAAGTCTAAGAAAGTTTTGTACTTATAGGCAAATAAATAAATAAATATACAAATGTTAAAAATATACAAATACAACCCCGAGCTATACGCCTTGAACAGCCACATAAGCCTTGTCAAAAAAATACATAGGTATCCAAGATTGATGATGGCTAGGCGAATGAACACCGACGCTCAATATCGTAAAATTATCGACCTCGAGGAGACCAGAAGAAACCAAGACAGAACGCATCTGCGAAGGTGCGACCAGCTTAAAGAAGAACTTCAACTTCTTGATGAAAACAGCAGGTTGGAGGTCGTTTTTACTACACCAACACCAATATTCATTCAGGTACATACATACTGCTCCTATACATTCTATAGTCTATATTTTAAGGAACTTAATGTTAAATAGGTCATTTAAACATGATTTACCCTTCTTTGTTGTCACACTTTTCTGAGCAAGAACTTAGGTACATTATGTATAATTGTACATATATGGATTATGGATGGGATGTCAATTTTGTCAAAAGCCTTTTTTCAAAGCCAAGGGTATTACGGGCTAGACATTTTTTTATATTTATGTCTCTACGACAACTTTTGTATACATATATACATCTATAGCTGATGTTTATCCGAACCAATGGTCTTGGGCGCAAGGACACCAAAGTATAGTTCGAGTTTCATTTCGTTGCATAATTTAATATTGAAAAAAATGCATGCTCAGCAGAACAAAAAGGGATAGTGGAGCGATGTATGTACATTTATGTAGGGTTGGGGTGTCGAAACAACCTTCAATACAAAATACATGTTGATGAATTCTTCTTTCAAACTTTGTTATCTTTTTTTTCCAGTCAGGTACCTTTGTCATGTGTCGGCTTAGGATCTGTTGGGTTTTCGTTGTGAAAGATATTGAATATAAAGTGGGTTGGTAATAGGAGAAGGTTGTGCCAATGTTCGTTAATATTTTTAAGTTCACAGAATTTCCATTTAAATTGCCTTTCTTAAACTACATTTGCATTTTATAGAATATTTGATGATTGGTGTTTTAGGAAATTTGGTTTGAACATTGTCAAACATAAACTAATGTTTCAAAAGTTTGCCTCTGGAATATTCATTATTTTATTGAAATATGTATACTGATATGAGTATGTACTTTAATTCATTACTTGATAGCACTTGTTCCCCAAATTATGCTCTAAGCTATAACTTAACTTTAACTAATCGCAGCAATGTGGAATCATCTTAAATTAACTATTTTTTAAAAAACTTATAAAAATTGAAACTCTCAAACTAATTGAAGTTGGAAAGTATTGTGTTTGAACGACAATAAATAGCATTAAGTTTTTGAAGCATTAAATTCTACGCAGTTTATAGTTCAAAATCCACATCCGGAAGACAACGCCGTTCATCTGGAAACGAATATCAGAAGCTGAGAGCAATATTGTCAGTAAAATAATTAAATTGATAAAAAGTTCCAGACAAAAGATTATTGATGAATATGAGGAAGAGAGTCGGAGAAAAAACGGAACCTTGGGGCCTACCAGTATTTATTTTATAAATATCAAAAATCAAACTTGAAACCATCCAATAATACAACTTGTTTTGAACGGTTTGAAAGATAGTTTCTTATCAGAAATTAATGTCAAACTCTATCAAACGCTTTTTTAAGTCATCATCAAATGCAACAATCTTACTTTCTCTAAAACGATGTAAATGTTCGTGCCACTGTTCTATGAGATATAACATATCAGACTCCCAGTGGCACCTATTGCTATTAAAGCAATACTGACGGTCATTGAGAAGCTTTTGTTCAAGATATTTCTTGAACTTATAATGTATCAGCCCTTCCATGATCTTAAAAAGAAGTGACGTAATTGCAATTGGAAGTTAATAAGAGCCAGAATTTTTTCGCCTTTTTAAGGAACAGGTTGGACAAAGGACAATAATGCTGTCTTCCATCCACTCGGAAAGAGACTAGTAGAAAAGGAAAGATGGAAAAGCTAACGCAGTGATTTTGCCAGCGTTGGAGAACTCCGCTATATAAAAATGGGAGTGATACATCCAGATCGAATCGAGGTATGTCAGTACTCTTGAAATTGTACGAGCGCGAAAATGAAATAAGAAACAAGACGTGTTTTAATTACATAACATAAAAGGAAACCACTTCTCATCGTAAAGTCTTGGGTTTGTGTTTTATCTTGAGCGATCATTATTGGTCCTTCGAGCCAGATCAATCGGTTTAATAAAATTCTAGAATATAAAATAGAATAACATAGATATTGCTTGAAACCCACACGTAAAATATCACTTTTTGGGTGAATGTCCTTGTTTTTTTTTTTCATTTTTCAAAATTTCGGTTTCCAAAGTAGAAATTCCAAATATTTTTAAAACTAAAAAAAATTATTATTTTGCATTTCAAACTTCGGATTTCAAAAGTCCTTTAGATATTTCTGAATTTTGTTAATTATAAATAAAAACTATATATTGAAAAAGTGCACATTTTAAAAGAAAATTTAAATATAGTACAAAAATCCGATGGTTATCGTCCCTCTCTCTCTTACAATAACGAAATTTTAAAAGAACCATAAACTATCGCCAACTTTTTCACTAGTTTTTTTTTTTATCATTTACCGAAGACTCCTTTATACCTGATTGTAATTATTTCAATTATTTACCGAATTTCTCCCTCGGACCATTTCTACCTCATACAATTGACTCATTACTCATCGAAAATATGCTGAATCAATTCAATGATGAGTATATTTCCGGCCCAGATGGTATCCCTGCCATATTTCTCAAAAAATTCTCTTCACCACTCTCTCTTCTCCTTTCAAAAATCTTCGGCTTATCTCTATCTCAAGGAGTATTCCCTCAGTTATGGAAGACCTCTTTCATAACCTCAATACATAAAAAAAGGCCCAAAGTGTGAAGTAACAAGTTATCTATCGTTCAATTGCCAAACTTTCACATAATCCCAAAATCTTTGAAGGCATTTTGTAAGATATTTGAAGTTTTCGTTGCAAGTCTCTCATTTCCCCTAGACAACACGGCTTTGTCAAGAATAGGTCCACAACGACTAACCTTGTTGAATTCGTATCCTTTACCCTCTCAGCCTTAGAAAACGGAAATCAAGTCGACGATGTCTCAACCGATTTCAGTAAGGACTTTGAAAAAGTTCGATTCAGATGTTCCTTCTCTGATGACTTCTCGTAGCTACCTCAGGGGTTCCACAAGGCAGCCACTTAGGACCTCTTCTCTTTATTCTTACTATTAACGATATTGAAATGGTCATTAAACATTCCTATATTTCACTCTACGCCGACGATACAAAGAGTTGCAAGACCATTTCTTCCACACAAGATTCCACTCTTCTAAAACTTGATCTCAAGAGTTTCTCTGTGTGATGCCTGAATATCAATCCAAATGTCAATCAATCATTTTTTCACGAAAACGTAACCAATCTACTCCCCGTGGATACCTTCTACATTATCAACCCATATCCACCACTGAGTCAATTCGAGACCTTGGTGTTTTTATGTGAGAGAGAGCTCACCTTTCTAACACATAGTGAAGAGATTATACTCAAAGGCCTAGTGTGGAGTACTTTCAATAAGGCTTTGTAAAACGTTGGTCCAAATAATTATCTGTCCTCTATGTGACCCGATCTTTATACATAAGCTTTGTTCGCCCGCTTCTTGAATACGCGTGTTAAGTATGGTCCCCTTATCAACTTGGAGATATTTCAATATATTTTTTACTTCCTCACATGGTTCAGTAACCCAAAAAAATTGAATAGCGTGACAGTCCAATAAATTAACCATTTTACCAAGGAAAAGGAAAACGTTAATTTACAGTGCCCAATAGGATCTTATAGACGATCTTTAAAAGTCTTATGCGATCTGCTATTTTGTGGATTGGGCAGATGGTTGTTATCCTAGGGCATTCGTTTCTTCGACCACATCTTACAGATAAGTTCGTATTTGTTCCATAGCATGTCGGCTCCAGCATGTTTACTGCTCCATTTTTCCACTGCTCCGTTTTTCCACTCCATTTGGCTTTGTTAAATTTTAGCCTGGGTCTGGTCGAGGGCTTGAAACTCTTGGTTGTGATCCAAAATGACGTGTACTGTTAGTTCATTGTTATTATTGTCATTACGCAACTTATGGTCATGCACAAAAACAAATAGGAATCGGTACCTCTTTTTAAATCATTTCCACTTTCCCTAATGTTTGCACTGTATTGTTTAACATATAAAGGGTATTCATTACCCCTTGAGCGCACTTCAATTATAGAAAACAAAAATAAGTCTCTCCAAATGTTTAACATCGTCTAAAAATTTACTACCGTATTCCAATTTTTTAAAGCCTCGTAAAATCTGATGTTGATTGTTCAATATTCCAAGAACTTCTTCAATTCCTTCATAGACTTTTTTTTCCCTCCAGAACAAGCACGTTCATAATCATTCAAAGTTGAATTTCCTTGGCAAGAGCTTCTTAGGATAATCGTTTCCGAAATTCGGGACCAACGAGGTAGTAATCCGAGTCGATATTGGCTCTTTGGAATGTACGGACTTCCATTATGCTAGAAGAGTCTCATCCGTCAATTGTAACATGATCGCTTTAGTTGCCCCGCCATGTGTCTTTGAGGAGGTCGAGACTTGGGTATCATATGGCTGCTTACAACCATGTTACCGGAAATTATGTTGCGAAGGATTTGTTTTCTTATTGTCCCATTAAAGATGTCCTCTTTCCCAAATTTACCATTAAAATCTGCGAAAAGAATTCGTATGTCATGTTTGCAGTATTTCTTATATGTTTTGACAAGAAGGTTCTGGAGGTACGAGTAATTTGGAGTCATATTTCTCTTCTGGGTTATGTGCTAATAAGGTTTTAATAATGGAATTTGGAATTCATACGTTGCTACTCTCTTGCACACTTTCCGAAAGCTGAATATTCTTTGGCTAAATCCCATAGAAGAACCAGCTCAATCGTCCACACTTAAGGTATGTTTAATTATATAAATCTTATTTTATCACAATCATCTCGGACTTGTGAGGCCTGGGCATAACATAGATAATTTTAAGGGTGGTTCTTCTGAGGTTTAGATTTCCCTCTGCTCATAGTTCCTGAGAAGGTAAACCAAGTGTATATCAGCTAATTATTCCTATTCTGATCCATCTGACACCCCTCGAATTGTATGGCGAAGAAAAAGACTGTAAGTACAAGCATTAGTCTTAAATCCTCTTCACTGTGGTTCAATAAAATGAGATTGGCCAATCTTATATTCCGAAATTGTTCCAAGTATTGATTACATATTCCTTCAGTTTCAATTCTATTAAGATTTTTATTTTCTCCAGATCCACGTTAGACCATATGGCATTCTTGAAAGAGGAATCGATTTTGAATTTTTCCACCGCTGGGCTAAAAGCTGTGTGTACTTAAATGAACTCAAATTATACCTCTCATTTTGTCTTGCTAATCCTAACTTTTTAAAATAAAAGAAGTGTTGTGGTGCCTTAAGAAAACTGTTTCCTCTCAGTCGGCAAAACTGCTAATAAGCCTTGGACCCATGCTTTCACAGACTCTGGAACAACGCTAAACTGCCGATTATCTGTGGATGAAGATGGCAAAGCAGTTTGTTGGGTGCCATCACATTCAAGTGAAATGTACTGCCGACGAAATAGCCAAAAGTGTGAACAGCATCAAGTGGATGGAACAACATAACAAAATATTTGACAATATAGGATCTTAAGTTGTCAAAATGTTTGATATCTAAGCAAATTCTTCAAACGATCTTTAAAATATCTGTATGAACGAGAAAGAGAGAGAATCCAATGTTAAGACCTTTCCTGTACAAGTATTCGTGTATCCTAAGGCCATAGGCTTCAAACAGCAGCTTTCTACTACATTCTAGTTATCTGGTAAACATGGACCTTAACAGTCTCGAATGGCTCGTAATGACAGCCGATTTGTTAAATGAGTAGTATCACAATAGACGAATCAGTTTTGGTGTACCAGTTCTTTCACTGACAGTCACTTCAACACTACCTAGGTATACAGGCAAGGAGTATAGCCGAAGTTACGCAGACCAATCGACGAAGATGGACAACAACTAAGTTTTTGAACTTCTTCATCACGTCGGATTAGATCCAATTTCAAATATACTTATTTACCCCATTGAGTTCGATGCATAGGTAAGAGCGCATGTGTTTTTCCTGCAAAAGTATTCTGATCCATTTTCTATTTGGAATCGGTAGGGTTATCCTTGGAGTACTAAAGAAAAATGACAAAGCTTCTTTAAGCCATCATTTTGCGCGTCTTACCTAAATCTTGATAACAACTTTCCGAACAATCTCAATCACAAAATTTGATATACACAAATATATTTTTAGGATTTTGAAAATCTTTTTGGGCTCTTCCGACTCGTCTCGAACAATAAGACTCATGCCATACAATTGTAAAGAATTGTTATTGCAATATCCAACCAAACTTTAGCGTATGCATTGAACTTACGCGTGTTATTGAATCCTATACCTATACCTATCCCAGCTCTTTACTATGCAGGCTATTGAAGGAGCATAGTTATACATAAACATTTTGCTGATGCAAATTGCATGCAGAAAAGCCAAGCTAAACACAGACAAAGCTCTCTTAGAGAGGTATTCTCCCAATATCCACATCCTTGCAACAGAAAACATTCTCTTGGGACATAATCCAGAGGAGTAGGTATCCCAATCCATCCGCCCATCTTAAGTACCGGCACTCAACTTCACAGATTCACCTGGTTCACTTGTTTTAGTGTTATTAAATTGGACGGTTGGCAAAGGTATAACAATAACATTGGCAAAATGCATCCTTAAGGGTGCTTAGAGATGCTTTACATAAATCGGCCGCAATTTTCGAAATTGAGCGAACAAGGATAATTGTTTTGAGCTGCAAGTTAAAATAGATAGAAAAAAAAAACAAAGCCCTTAGGTAGACGTAGACGACGGACAAAATTGCTAGAAGATAGAATGGGATTTTTGAAAAATATAAAAACAAAAAAAAAGTCAGCTAGGAAGAAGGATGCAAACATAACGGCTAAGGCGATTAACTTGTTCGGTTCATTATTTTGAATATAGCGAGAGGCAAGTGTATACATAGGGAAAACTTTTAAGCAAATGATCCAAGAAATTACCAAGGATGCAAGCGAACAGACCAGATTATAGATCCATTAAAGGAAGAAATTTATTTTCGCTCTTAGCCTGTGTCAGTTCCGTGAAAATCATTTGATGCACGTAAGTGTGATGAGATGGAACAAGTTGGGATAGGTTTTGAATTTTGTGTTCTAAAGAAAGGTGTGTTGGTATACTTATGCAGTAGATATTACGCTGAATATTGCTTTTTTTAAATTTATTTGCTGAACTAAACAACAAACTGGTATAACCGTTGACTAAGTATCAAAATTCAGAAATAGCAAAACAATACCGGTACTTCTGAGCTCTTAAGACTAAGGTATTTAAAAAACAAAAGAATTTTTGTAGTTTCTTAGACTCAAGTTTATTTTCATTAATTTTAAAAGAATATCAAAAAAAAATGGAGGAGGAAATATAAGGAGGCAGATTTAGAGGTATTGACGTCAAATACATTTTTAGGTTTGTGGACCTTTGGAACGGAAGCTGGTCAAAGTCTTATACCACTCCAAATGTGTCTGAAGTCAAACTTTCTTGGACATTCTCAGTGTACAATTTCAAGGATATCATCGTGCACCGAAAAGAGTGGGTGGTAGAAAAAAAAAATATTTATGGATTGGAAGAGCACAACTTATAGATAATTAAAGTCTAGTGACTTTCCAATCCAAATAATTTATGTATTCATGGTAAGGGCAAAAATGGACAATATTCTTTGAAGTCAGAAATGGTAACGTGAGAAACAGTCATGATAAGAGATAAGTAACTTTCTCACAAAAAATTCGGTGGCGTGACAGTGAGACGCACAAACCATTACGCCAGGTGGTACCTACTAAAGGAAAAAGCAAACATTTGTTTCAATGTCCTATTGCTGAATATAGGGATACATTTTTTTGATATCCAATATAATTATAGGAGATAAAAGAGGAAATGTGCACTTTCGTCTTTATTTGGAATATGAAACACAATCTTAGACCTTCTAGCCAACTTGATATCTAAAGAACTACGTAAAGTCGTTTAAAAAACATTTATAGTTCGAAAAGGATTAGCAAGAAATTAGTACAAGGAAATCATAAGGAAATGATTCATCATCATCATCGGCTCGACAACCGGGTTCCGGTCCTGGCCTCTTTCAACAAGTCTCTCCACCTATCCCGGTTTCTAGCCGACGCCATCCAGTTGCGCACCCCAAGGCTTCGGGCGTCCTGGTCTACGCCATCTCTCCAGCGCAAGCATGGTCTACCACGCTGTCGTCTACCATAGAATGTACCATAAAGAACTTTCCGAGCAGGTTCCTCTTCGCTCATGCGAGCTAGGTGCCCTGCCCACCGGAGTCTACCGAGCTTAATTTTTGTCACGATATCTTCTTCAAGGTAGATTGCGTACAGTTCATGATTGTACCGTCTCCGGAATCGTCCCCCTCACGGGGCCAACAATTCTCCTTAAGACTTTTCTCTCGAACGCAGCTAAGAGGTCGGAGTGCCTTTTGCTAAGCACCCAAGTCTCGGATCCATATGTGAGTACTGGCAGGACCATGGTCCTGTACAGCAGCAGTTTTGAAGTTATGGTGAGATTTCTGGATTTGAAGAGCGTTGACAGACTGTAGTAGGCTCTGTTGGATTTGAGAAGCCGCCCGCGTATTTCTTCTTCTATATTGTTATCGGCTGCTACTATTGACCCAAGGTATTTAAAAGATTGCACCACTTCAAATTCGTGCTCCGCAACCTTGATTGTTTGACCAACTGTTCCTCTCGCATTCGACGCCACCATGTACGAGTACTTTGTTTTACCTTCACTAATGTGCAGCCCCAGATTTTGTGCCTCCTGCTCGATCTGGATGAAGGAATCGTGTACAGCTTGTTCGGTTCTTCTGATGATGTCGATGTCGTCTGCGTAAGCCAGTAACTGGCTGGACCTGTTGACGATGGTCCCTCTTGTTGCCGTGCCAGAGTCATGGATTGCTTTCTCCAACGCCAGGTTGAAGAGGAGGCAGGCCAAACCGTCCCCTTGTCGGAGTCCATTAAATAGGTTGATTGGTCTGGATAGCAATCCGGCTATTTTTACTTGGCTTGTTACGTTGGTCATGGTCAACCTACATAGTCGTGTCAATTTATTTGGGATGCCGAATTCTCTCATGGCTTTGTAAAGTTCTACCCTGGCTATGCTATCATAGGCGGCCTTAAAGTCTATAAGGAAATGATTATTGTTTTTATTAATGAATACCGGTGGGAGTCTACCCATGAGAAAAATAAGCTATTTTAAGCTTTTAAAAGAACTTCTTAGTTCAATATTCAGGTTAATTCTGGCAATTGAGTGATTCACTTGTCCTGACTTACATTTAGTTTGGTATTTAGGTGATTTGTGTTTCTGGATTCTGATCCTGACGTTTGGTATCGGATATAAGTAAGCCGGTCTTTGGTTTTTTTTTTGGATTTAGCACTATTTTTTAAAGCTGTGTAAATTGTTCATTTCAAATGATCGAATCATTCAACAATCGATTACGAAAATGATTCGATCATTTCAATCGATCGATCATTTGGTCATTTTCATTTCACTCAAATGACTCAATACTGTTCCGATTCGATTTCGATGATAAGATTGATTTGAAGCTTTGATAGTTTTCACAAAAAACTCTATATTGCCAAATGGTATCGGATGATGGCTACTATGTACATGGATTAAAAAGCTTCAAAAAATTCAAGAAAAAGAGATTTTATTTGTTGCTCCAGAAAAGAGCAATTTTAGGGCTTTCGGCTGACGTTTGGAACGGAATACTCTATTTACGTCATAATTGAATTCGTTTTCTATTTGTCAAGTCAAAAACTATCAAATTCCATCAAAGGATGGCTACGATGTCGATGGATTAAGGATTAAGAAGCGTCCAAAAATGCAAAAAAAAAAAATAGATTTTAGTTATTGATCCGGAAAAGAGCTATTTTAGGATTAATAGTTCCTGAAAATAGTTACTGAATGACTGGGTACTATCGAATAAATTAACTTTTAGGTACTATCGCATACATATGTAAGTAATTCCCACATTAAACTTACCGGATCCTGACCCCTCAAATAACACCCAGTTCAACCCAACAATTATTTTGGCGGACCACAACATCAACAACCAACTCGATCAATTATGTTCTTGAATGCCGAATTCAACCCAGAAATTCCAATCTACCGTCCGTTTGGCATTCATAATCCACATTGATTGAATCGGAACAAATGGAATCGAACAAATCATGGTTAATCGAGTTAACTGATATCGAAAATCGAGACTCATTGAAATGATTGAAATTGAAACAGAAAATCGAGAATCATCTAAATGATTGAGATTGGGATCGATTTAAATGAAAATTTGGGATTTCGATCATCAATACTTTTCGATGATCGGATCAAACAAATCGAATCGATCCTGATTGACACAGCTCTACTATTTTTCGATATTTGATTATCTCCTACATAAGACTTAGAGTTCGGAACAGGAAGCTATAGGCCCATGGTGGTACTCCAAGCTGGAAATAATTTATGCCTTTTTCAAAAATAAAAAAAAACTGATAGATATAATATGTTAGCACACCTCTTAAATTCTGCGGTTTGGATTAATTTGTAAGGGGCGGCTAGATGTTGAAATGGAATAAGACAAGCTGTGCCTGATGTATTGACGCAGTTCTATTTCAAAGGGCCATGTTTGCCACTATGTATGTAATATGACACCGATCAGAAACCCAGCTCTGTTTCATACGGTAGCATGAGTCCGAGTGGTCCAATTTCCAACGACTCTTTCGCATATATCCGGGTGAATTTGAGCGATGGCCAGTGTTATGTTATAAATTTTAGGGCATCGGTCGATTGTGATTTATTTGCATAGATTTGCAACTTCAGTAAACCCCACAAGAAGAGATAACCTTACTCTCAAATTGTTCATACAGAATGTCAACCGTGGGGTCCAATTTGTGGCACTTAGAACCATCCTCCTGGGAACCACGTGGCGCCTAGGTCCACATGGTTCAATTTGGACTATAAAAATTGGTTATCATCATTCTGTAGCGCTCGCCATTGAAGCTGACCGCCTCACCAACGTCGAAAAAGTACGGACCAATGAAGCCACCACCCAAAAATCTACACCCAGAGGGTAAGTTTTTGAAGAAGCACTATCACCTGATGAGCCTCGTCGACTTGTTAACACAGTCATTTATCTAAACATGTTCCTAGTCACTAAAAATGATTTTTGGACCAAAATTGGTCCTCTTCCAAACGCTCTGAATTCCAGTCAGCAAACAAACGACATTGTCTATTATCATGACCTTTGAGCTTATGAATCAGTTGGATCTTTTAGGGGTGTAGACATAAGTCCTGACAAAAAATTCGCCAAATTAAAGTGTGTAATAGGCCGATTCCTGATTTCTTGTGCACGGCAAGCAATCGACTGTCTCGGGTTCTGCTGTATACTTCCACTAGGCGCGGCGATGTTCTCGACCAATCTTGCGTTACTTTAACGATCGAATGAGTTTTGGCTCATTGACTATGGAACCGGTCGTCTCAAATTTGGCCACCAAATGTCGAAGAGTGCACTGTGACGGAACATCACATCCACTGTAAACAACATTGAACAGACTGGTCAATTTGTGATTTGGTATCAGTAATTGAAAAATAAACAACAGATTTGTCAGATCTCAAAAAAGCCGAAATCTACCCGCGCCAATTAAAAAGCGTGTTCTAATCTCATTAAATATGTAGCTAGATACTCGTCAATACCAAATGCAACCATTTAATATAAGAGAGCATTGTGTTAAGCTCTTTTAAATGCCTGATAAAAATATCAAGCCCAAAAATCTTCGTAGAGCCGTCCGAAAATATTGGGGACAAGTAATAGGCGTATATATGTTGATTGGCGGGCATTGCAGTGAAAGCTACTTTCTCTAAAGGAACTCGAAATATCGCAAACAACATGTACAAGTTGAAGTGGGTTGACAGCAAGGCCCTTCTTTATCAATCTCGGTTGAATACACATTGTGGTACCCTTCCATCACTACAATCTACGGGAGTAGCCGACCAAGTCGCAGAATGTGTAATGAGGATTATCAAGATGTCAGCACCGTTCGCACTCAGTAATAACAAAAAGTTTAACGCTGCAAAAATATGGTTTGACAAGGACTGCGTAAAGCTACGTGAAAAAACATTTCGTTTCTTAAAACTATTCAGATCTACTAACGGCGATTTTTTCAAAAACCAGTACTTACATTTCAATAAGGAATATAAACAGCTTTGTTCCTCAAAAAAGACTGAATATCTTAAAACTACTGCAAAAAACTTAGTGCTCTGCAAGGACTCTAAAACATTTTGGAATAATGTGAGAGAATTAGGAGGGCGTAAACATACTCCTTCAAATAATAATGCTCTCGGAGCTGAGGTTTTGGCAGATTACTTCAAAGGATTGTTATCAGCAGATGAGTCTCTGTTATCGTTTAGTTACGCCATGCCAAACAACCATATTCCTGAACTTGATGAACCGATATCCTTGATCGAACTAGAAAGTGTTTTGAAAACAATGAAGAACAGCAAAGCACCGGGTGCTGATGGAATCCCAACGGAATTGTACAAATATTCTACTGCTGACTTCAAAAACTACTTAGTGGACTGATACAACCAACTTTATAATGATGCTTGCATACCCATTTGCTTTAACACAGCCATCATTTACGCTATTTTCAAGGGAGGTGAAAGGAGTCTTGCAGAAAACTATAGAGGCATATCTACTCTCAACTCTTTAAGGAAAATCTTAAACTCTATTCTTTACGAGAGGCTTACGAGATGGATAGAGACAAACAACCGCTTAAGTATCTTCCAAGCTGGGTTTCGATCCGGTTTCTCAACGGTAGACCAAATTTTTGCACTAACAAGCATAGCAAGACAACATTTGGAGAAAAAGAAAAAGCTTTACAGCTGCTTCATTGACTTCAAAGCTGCTTTTGATACGGTCAATCGACAAGCATTGATTTACAAACTATCTTCTCTTGGCCTTTCGAAAAAATTTTTACTTTTTTATTCTAACTTTCTGAGTTCAACGAAAGCCTCAGTATGGGATGGCAACAACTTATCCGAATGTTTTGAGACAGCGGCGGGAGTTCCCCAAGGATGTATTCTAAGTCCCATTTTGTTTGCACTTTATATTGATGCGGTTTGTGAAATCCTACCGGGAGGTGTAATATTTGGCGAATCTTTGATTAAAGTTTTACTGTATGCAGATGATTTGGTACTTTTGGCGGATAACCCATTTTCTTTACAACTGCAAATCAATAGACTTAAAGAATATTGCGAAAAGAAAGACCAAGGTTATGATATTTGAATCTAGGCGGCATACACGACGTGCTGAAGAATCATGGAACGTCAACAACGAGCGTATTGAAATTGTGAGTGAGTTTAAATATCTAGGTGTATTGCTGACCTATAATCTAAACTGGAGCAATCATGCGAAAGAGAAAACCAGGGAGGCCAAACTGGCCCTAAACCTGATGTGGCCCAATTTTTTTTAGCAACCAGCTTATCGACCTCTCATCAAAGTACAGAGTCTTCAATGCAACAATAAATACTTGCTTATGTTACGGTGTCCACGCCTTTGGATACGCTCAAATAGAGGAATTTGAGACTTTACAAAGATACTTTTTTAAAAGACTTTTTAAACTGCCTAACGCTACACCTACGTACGCCATACATGTCGAATCGGGAATAGCACCGATATATTATATTCAGAATCTGAAACGGCATTCCGACTATTTAGCTAAGGTCATGAAAAGAGAAAATGGGCTTCATAAGACGATCTTGATAAGACTGCTCCGTACAAATGCATCTCCCTTCAGAGAATGGAACGCGCTTGCTGCAGTAGTTGATATAGTACTCTCCTTAAGGGAAAATAATGTAGAGGAATGGCAAAATATGTTCGCGGTTTTGATAGCTAAAATTGATGAAAAACTTTATTTAGAACACTTGCAAAGTGCATCCTCATCGGCAAGCAGAAACATATACAAGCGCTTAAACCATCAATTATTGTCATCAACTTCAAACTATTTTTGTAAAGAATTGACTCCGGAAGCTATCGGCACCATTTTTAAAGCTAGAGTCGAGATCCTTAATCTCAACTTTGTCCCCCATAGATCGGACCTCTCACAAATTTGCACTCTCTGCAATAGAAGAGATGTGGAGGATATAAATCATTTCATAGCAGTTTGTCCAATATTACAAGAAATACGACGGCTATATTTCCAAGTGAGTTTTTTGTCTATGGACCAACTTATTGACATTCTTAACGGGCTGAGTGGTTGGACGAATCTGTTTAAATTTTGCAAACATGCTTTAGCTTATAGAAGTAGCTTTTGAGCGGTCATGTATCCAGTTATGGCGATTGAGAATTTAATATTTTTTGTGTTTCAAATCACGGCAAAATTGAACTTGTTTTCATCTACTAAAATTGTTTTAAAAACGGGAAAGTTTATTTTAAAGATTTTGTGTTTCAAATCACGGCAAAATTGATGTTTTAAGTCTCGAATCACTGATAATATAAAAACGAAAAAAAAAAAAAAAATAGAGCTATTTAAACTCATATTTTTTGTGTTTCAAATCATGTCAAAATTGTATACATATCTTTAAAGATTATAAAATTATTCAAAATTGTTTTATTTATCTTCTTTTTTATAAATATTCAAGTTAATAAATTATTCATCTGATATTTGAAATTTGTTAAGAAAAACCACTAAAAAATACAGTTTTTATTTTCTTATACTGAAAACAAATCAAAATAATAAAAAAAAAAAACTTTCATAATGTTAAACTATTTTTAAATGAAATGCCTATCAGGCAGACGGCAACAACGCCATGTCCTTATATTCTTAGCTTTAAATTAATGTAATTTTATTATCGAAATAAAGAATTTAATCTAATCTAATCTAATCTACAAGCAGGTCCTCATGTTGAAATTACATCGAATAGCTGCCACTGCCATACATCAATTTTATTCTATAAATTTTTTTGATTTAAGATTTAAGCTTTGTTCCAGTCTTAATGTAACAAAATTGGGTTGTGGGTCTTGGAGGCAGATGCGCAGATGTTTTTTGTTTGATCTATTTTTGAATTTATTATTACCGTATAAGTCTGGCTAAAAGCTTTACAAATTTAGCTTCAAGTTTGCACTAAGGTATTTCTTCATGATACAAATAATAGTAGCTGGCGAAAGTTAAGAATAAAAAACTTTGTACTAACGAAAAATCAGAGAAGAATTTAGGTATTTTGATTACTTAGTATTTTTGATTTATTTGAAAATTTTCCTTAAAAATACGTAAATACTAGATAATAACCTTCTACCTAACGCCTTCAACACCACAAGAACACAAGAACAAGTCATTGCATATTTTTTTTTTAAATATTTTTGCGTGCCTATTAAAATCTTTTTACTATCGAAATGCAAAAAAAGATGTGTGGGAACCTCGTAGACAAATCTGATTAAAAATTCTTATTCCAAAATTATCCACGATAAGTTTAAGTTTTGTATATATCTATGTAAAAAATACTTAAGCCACTTTAGATGCAAAAGGAAATTAAAAATAGCAACATGGGCTAAGCAAACATAAACGGCTTCAAGCTTTTCCTGGCACTCTTGTTATTCAATCCACTTATCGTCCTTTAATGTCATTATCAATAGATTTTTCTCGTTCACTTCTTCCATCATAAATCAATGACCTGTAATTTGTGCAATGAATTTTTTTATCAACTTAATTTGGATTTCAAATCGAATAATCCATCAACATCTGCCAATAGCAATGGTCAGTACAGTATCGCAATCAAATTGGGGGCGGTACTTACCTCGAGCGCCTCATCCTCCTCAACAATATCAGATATACGATATACTATCCACCAGGAATTATACTACTTCGAAGTGGTTCCTTAATGCACAAATAAGATGTTCCATGTAATTTAAGAATTATTACAAAACAAAAAAATGAACAACCCTCTTTGGTAATATGGAAAAGGGTGTGTTTGACTATTTATTTTGTCAAAGCACAAGGATTATGCGGATTTTCATTTGAACGATGGGCGTTTCGTTGGGAAATTAAAGGGGCGTCACCAGCGGAACCCCTCTAGACGACGATCACAATTTCATTTACCAATTCTAATAATTTCAAGCATCCCCCTTAATGTATTTGGTGAGCTCTGCGAAATACCGGAGATGATGTCGACTACGTCAGACGGGCTTATAGTGATGAAGGACGAGTGACGGCAGCAGCAGCCACTGTTCATCAAAATGTATTTTCGTCCTTTTTGCATCTCTGGCCTCAAATTGACAGATTTTTTTGCCGGCCTTTGCACACAGAGACGGAAATATGACTGCCATGTTTATAATGGAAAAAGGGGTGCGTCCGGCCATATCTTGTGTAATTTTCAAGGGTGGAACACTATCTGGAAAGTCTATGGTTTTCGCAGAGTCTCTGATGGCCAACAAATTCATTATGACAACATTTTGTGACCCCTTTAGCTGCCGGCTGGTTACTCATGGGAGATGTCTGGATTCCCATCCTTGCTGGCTAGAAAAAAAACAGCCCATCCACCTTCTTCCCTTGAGGCCATGCATACCTACATCTAGGATAGACAGCCAGTCCATAGTATTTTGCCTGTTTCCAACGAGAAGACCACCACGCAACGCAGTACAGTACATCCCTAGCTAAGCTACATTTATGTAGGTATAGCATGCATTTGGGACTTGGACTCCTCGTAGTAGCGCGACACAAACAACAAATAACAGTGTGTCAGGACGAAAAAAAAAATGAACTTCCAGCTAAAAATTCAATTCGCTAATCAATTTATGTCCAAACAAGAACGAGGACGATTCGCCTATATTATATACCTCGCTACCGAACACTACAACGACACTCGGACTGAGTCTAAGTATAGGACGCTCTTGTCCTTGTACGGTAAATGCTGACAATGTAATTAGGAAACTTGCCTCTCGAATTCGCAGGGCATATCCATAGGTATGGGCTAAATAAAGTGTAGCCAGTTTTCGGAAGGAAAACTTTTGTGTGTTCGTTGTCCTTATTTCTGGCGGCAGCATCGGCAGAGCAATGGCGGCAACCCGGCAACTAAAACATACAAGCTTGTCGCAAATAGCATGAGTCAAGCGACTGGCTGGGTGTGAAATTGCTTTGAAATTCACAGAAGAGGAAAATTCACGCTAATGGATTAAGTTTTTTGGCGTTGAACTTTAATTTAACGGCTTTTCGCCAATGAAAACTTAGTCATTGTATCAAGAACTTAAATGTAGTTATAGTTTTTGGCTATAAATAGCTTCATAGCTGGTAGTTTTATTTTGTCTCTTTATTCAATTGGTATAGTTGCTTTTTATATTTTAAGGACTCATGGATGGAATGAAATAAAAATAACAAAAAAATATTGGAAAAATCAACTCGCTTTATGGCAAAGTTTATTTTTCTCCGGATGGTACCTATTAAAAAGTCGACTTATGAATCAGAGAACTCGAATTTAAGGGTTTCCCTGGAAAGTCTGCATAATCACAAAATACGTACATTACTCGTAGGTACTTACAGATTTAAATATTTGTATATCAAGACATTGGATAGCTTTATTTAGCTTTATGTTTGCAGGTAGGATCGGACCGAACTCCAAATTTCTGATTCACCTTTCGTAGCTAAAATCCTTGAAACGGGATATTACATGATTTTGGTTGTTTGACTTACAAGGTGGCGCAAAACGAATCACCCGCTATCGGAAGATGTTATAAATTTTTTTCAAATGGCGTCGTACTGCAATCTTATTTGACATATGTGAACTAGACAGCTGCAGTATACAAAGAGACAAGTAATGGAGCGCTATATTCCGTAAGAGCGTGGAATAATTATGTCGAGTTTTACGACGAATAATCGGTTGGTAATGTTAGCGCACGAATTTCGCGTGTATTTCGGCGTCGATTTCTAAATCGCAGCGGGCTAAAAGGACAAACATTCCCGCGGTAAGCTGCTTCTCGAACAAACTAGAACCACAGGAGACCATGCAAGGCGTGGCCACCACCGGACTGGTCGTTCGGCCGAGAATATCGCGGCTGTGGCAGTCGGTGTCGCTGGAAACGAAGAAACATCAACCAGACGAGACGGGTCACGCAGTTGGATATCACCAGACTAACCTAAAAGCTAATTTGAGTGGAAGACTTACACATGTTCTCGTAAATATAGTGGGAACAGTACATCAGTTAATGCCTGCTGATCATCCGTTGCATGTGAATTATTATCCAGCCATCCTCTCCTCAATCTCAACAACGAAGAGAAAGAGTTTGTGTCGAAAATCTACATGAGAAACGGGGGGCATTTCCACTTAAGTAGCTACGTCAATAAGTAAAACCTTCTTTTCTGTAGCACTGAAAATCTGCTTGTGATGCACAGAAAGCCATTACGTCCACTCAATGTCAATGTGTGGTGCGTCGTTCCCGCGGGAAGAGTGAATTGGCCGTATTTTTTTTGAGGGCGCCTTCGGTGATACGGTCACTATTATTGCCGAACGCTACAGGGCCATGATAAACGACTTCTTACTGACGGAATTGAATGAGCAGGGCTTGGTGAAAATGAGGTTCAACCTCACGCATTGCATGAACCACAATGGATATTGAGAGAGAAGCGTTTCATCCCAGACTTCATTCTTTGGCCAGCAGTTATTACCGGAAATCTTCCGAAATATCATGGAAAATGCGATAAAACGGACACAAATGTGTATTAACACTGGTAGCAGCCACTTGAGGGATATCATCTTTCCAACTAACAGAAAAAATTGTAAAGGTCGAAATAAAGAAAAATTTTGCGCCACCTTGTACATCTAATTTTTTCCAAGGACACAAAATTTGGTACTGGTGATCTTAACGCTCGAATGGATTATTTTACCAAAATTATTCAACTCATAGTCAACAAGAACTTTTGTGTTTTGAGACGATTTTTGAAAGTTTTGGCCAGTTTTTACTGAATCGGGCTATCAATGGAAATAAGAGATGTCAGGTTGGTCGACCTTTGTGCAAGTTTTGGGGACTTGTTTTACGCTGCTGAGAACTTTCAGGTGCTAGTGATACGTGACTAGTTTTCCAGTCTACTTGCCAATATAAATTAAAGTCCACTTTATTTCACAATTTCACAATAAATAATAATGCAGAGGGTTAGCTTAGAAAAACTCAGCAAATAAAGATACATTGAGATTGTAATCACAGAACTCTGCTTCTGCTGTTCAGTATGTATGATTTAAAACAAATTGAAGAATTTGTATTCTTATCCGGCTGCCGATCCCTGACGGATTATCCGTGATACCGAGTATGCTGCTTGCAGTCATCCATCAGGTGAAGCACCTTGGAATCCACAATGACTTGGTCTTTGAACCGAAAGTTCGTTTTTATTATCTCCTCGAAATTAAGGGATTCAAGGATTCTTTTAGTTGGAGCGTTTTTGTCCATTGGCTCAATGTGGCCTAGCCAAATAAATCGACCTGTTTTAAAATTTTTTGACTACATCCACATCTTGGTTAGACTCATAGATCTTACGGTTTGTATCTTCTCCACCGTTTGCCTTTCTCGTTAGAAGAACTTTTCTATCGGAAGAACCCAGTATCACCTCTCCCTTTCTGCTTAGGCTAACAGTCCAACACTCGGTGCCGGCAGTAAAGCAATACTGGTACTGATAGCATTCTCTTTTTGTTAAGTTTGAACCCATTTGTTTCTACGAACTGAAGTAGAGGAGTTTCCTAGATTCATTCTTTGGCGGATCTTTACAAAGGAGTTCGTTCGTAGAGTACATATTTATTCCGAGATACATAGATCAACTCCTCAACTATCTCGAAGTTGTTGTTATCAATATGAAGTTTTATCCAAGTCGATGCCTAGATTTTTGTTCAAAGCATGTAATTGGTCTTGTCCTATGCCACGTTAAGATTAACAAGTGTCATCAGTTCTTCAATATCTCGCCGCAAAATTGAGAATGGCTGATGATATCGATATGGTCCAACAGTTTGACAATTTGCTTAGAAAATAGTTTCTTTTGGTGTAAACTCCTGCCTCACCATCTGTTACAGTGCGGTATTGATTCTAATGCCACGCAACATAGCTGGATCTCTAGGGTTCACAAGTTTCATCATGCTCCCGGCGATGTATACTTTATACCCATATTATGATGCAGTTTTGAATACCATGAAATGATTATGAGTCTATAGACTTGGAATTCGTTAGATTTTTCGAGGATTCACCTTAATGTAAAGATTTGGTCAAAATGGTCGATTGCCCACAATAGTACATGCCAACGTATAGTGTTGTAGACCGGCACAGCACAATTGGTAGGATCTTATTTACGACTTTTAGACGGGATATACCACGATGGTTCTTACAGCCTCTTTTGTAGATGAGGCATATGGATCAGTTTAGCCATTGGGCATGATATTGAAACTTGATTGATAATTTGAAACATATACCCTACCAACCAAACTATCACCTCCCTATTTGAATAGCTCTGTTGGTAAAACTTTTGTATAGCTAAATATTTATTAGGTGGTGGAACTGGTTCTGAATTTAGTGAAAGATTGTTTTCTTCGTGCCCTTCAAGTCCCTGTGCTTGGTTTATATTTTTATTTAGTAACTTCTGGAAATCATTTTTGAAAACATTTATTATGTCTTGTGCTTCAGTGAATAGATTACCATCGTTGCTGTTGTTTCGAAGAGCTTGTGCTCCAATCTTAAGATCAGTAGACAGTTGCATTGATATACCTTAAAGTCCTCATTTTCATTTCGAAACTAGAGTGCATTGGAAGTTTGGAAACACTGATACTCTGCAAAGCTCGGAACAAAGCACATATCTGAATTGTAGCCTCTCTGTCATATATGGAATTAAAAATTCGTTATTGGATTTGCCAATAAAAGCTGTGGATTGATTTGGCATTGCAAGTACTCTAACCAGAATACGGCTTTTATCACAGTAAAGCCATTAATCTAAGTACATCATCATCCAAACTGGTCCACCAATACCAGAATGAACTTACTAGCCTCAATATTACCCACAATGCCCCTCTCATCTGGATTCCGGATCATTGTGGTATTGATGGGAATGAACGGGCGAAAGAGCTGGCCAGTCAAGGATCAGCTCACTTGCGAAAAAAGTCATCATTCCACAAAAGTTTTGAAGGGCAATATTCTCTCAGTTTTTCTTGACGAATAAAATCGTAAGTGAAGCAGTTTAACTAATTGCATTTTATCTAAGAATTTTTTACCCATATTATAATTAATTCCGAATGCTTGATCTAATATGCAGAACCAGGCAAGACGTATCCAAGATCTTAGCTACCTGTAGCGGTCACTGAAAAATATGAGAGCATGTAGCTAGGCATTCCTCATAACACTAACTGTCATAGCTGTGGAGACCAGTGGTAAAAGGAAACAGTTCTCGATTTCCTCTGCTAATGCCCTGCTGTGTCCAAATTTTTAGCGCAATCATTAGGAAGGGCATTTTTTCGACGACGTTGACGAACTTTAGGAAATGAAGATCAAAGATTTGATCTCTTTTCTCAACGTGATGAAATGACTCTAGAACTTCGGTTGCTTCTGTTACGTGCTCTGCGTTGGACTCCTTAGATCCCGAGATAGCGGAACGAGGGCTTTGACGGAAGTTTACGGTGAAGGGGCTGGATGATCATTTAATCAGATTGGCTACTGTTCGAGTACCAGTTAATAAGCTGCCTAGCTTGGCACAGATGTAGATTGTGTGGGATAAGTGTGGTGGTCCAGTTGAGTGATCCAAATTCCTGATGATTGTGCAAAAGCAAACACACAATAAAAGGTATCAAAACCTACTATATCCTTCCTTTTTTTTGGAACGAAATGCAAACTGGATGACACCATGAGAATGTCCGCAATTCCATCCATAGGCTTACACGAGTTATAGTATCGAAATAGCGCATTTCAGTTCGGATTGGGCCACAGGCATAGACTACCAGTGGTCGCTTATTCTATACACCTATGAGTCCATCTATTTGGATTACCAATAGGAAAAATTTAACATGTGATGAGAGTAACAATAAACGGTCTTCCTAGTTTGAAAACGAAAATATTTCCATGTATTGAAAATGACACAGACTGGTAAAATATCCTACTCTCCCTGACATTAGAAATCGGGTACAAGAAAAGAAAACCATCACCCCTAAAGGATCTTAATTTCTTGAAACTCAAAGCATTGCTCAAGCATTGGAATCCGACTCTATTAGAAAATAAGTCATCAAGAAACATCAATGCCTTAGAAGTCTCAAGATGTCCCATCAATAAATCTGTCTTAACATTTACAACTAGGTATTCCAAATCAAACAAGGGTTTCCTATATAAAAGACAAGTCAACCTATCTCAATCTCAACCCAGGTGGAACCAAACAACCGCAAGGTCGTGATTGATTTAATTTGCATCCGACTGAAAATACAATATTTTATTCCATTTAACATTTTTTTATTTATTTATTTTTTGCTCCTTTCCCTATCTAACATCCTCAAGAATTCCAGAACAAACAAACAAAAATTGTCGTTATTGTTTGTCATTGTTGAAGAATTCCATACAAAAAAATCCATGAAAAGACAAACTTTTCCAAGGATACAATAGTCCTCCATTATCATTTCGTTATATTCATCCTTGAAAACAACAAAAATAAAAAGAACCGTCGACTTTGAATTGAAACAGCAATGTGAGTCGTATAAGAGAGACAGAGAGAGAGAGAGAGTAGTTGATTGTTTGACGGTTGAAGGCAAATGTTAAATACTTTTTGCCACCAGTTCTATAGGAAAACTGAATTCAAAAGAATAAGAAAATGGTTTTTCGCATGATTTTCCAAGTGTTGTTGTATTGAAGAAGCCAC
Organism: Philhelius festivus; assembly: GCA_963931855.1. Lineage (NCBI taxonomy): Eukaryota > Metazoa > Arthropoda > Insecta > Diptera > Syrphidae > Philhelius > Philhelius festivus. The sequence goes on from OZ007556.1 coordinate 182,773,413, forward strand.
AAAGCTACAATTCCAATTGTTGTAAGCAAAAATTCAAGAACTCGCGTTTTTTTTTTCAATATCATTGGCATTTGGCAATACAATCAAAGTCAAAGAAAGTTTAAGTTGATTTTTCGGGTAAAATAAGGAGTGTTTTTTAGGGGGCGCAGGGATGATGATATATATTTGCGATGGCTATACTATTTTTTTTTGTTTATCTCTGAGGTTTTAATTTTTGTTTGTCTTTATTGAATTAAATAATTTTCAAAGACACTGACAGTCTTGTTATTTTTTCTAGAAGATCATTTCTTCAATTCGTGGGATGGTGTGAAGACTTTGGAGGTAATGGGTTATAAGACTGATATCAACAAAAAGTGTGGGCTTTATTATCTATTCATTCAGATAACTTATTTAGTTGCTGAAATCTCAACAGTACTCTCAGTTACCTTCCTTATATTATTTATTTTATATTCTTTGAAAAATTGCGGTAGTATTTTTTTGAGATCCCTTTAGAGAAAAATCCATCATAAAGGATAATTCTTACTTTTCTTACTATCTACTCTTTCAAGGCCCCGAGAGAGACTTCGCCACTAAAATCTTACCGGCTACGGTCACCAAGTACGTAAATTCATAATTAATTAATAAATCGATTACAATATTTGGACAATTTCGAACTTGTAGGGTAGAGGCCGTGCTAGTGCTAAATCTTGTAAATTATTGATTTTGTAATTTAATTATTTGTGAATAAAGTTTAATAATAATAATAATATTTTGAACAAATATGAACTTATGCAAAAAAAATGTTGTTTAAATTGTTGTTGAGGTTATTTACAAAAGTCAATTTTAGAATATAAAATTTTCAAAACATTTTTAAGAAAAAAATTTGGTATGCCAAGCCAATTTAAAGTTCTTATTATTTAAGAAAAAGGGAAAAGAAAAATATATAGATTTTATTTTCATGGACAATATTGAATAAATCAAACTTCAATGTAATGCATAGAAATGCTTCTTTCTGATTGCTTCTTTATTTTGAAGAGCACATACGCTCACCAACACCAAAATGAAAAATAAAGAGAACTGTCAAATTGGATTCATGAATCTGGTTTCAACGTGTAATAGCGCTTGAATCAGTGGACGAAATATCAAAGAAGAATTCGAAGAAGGCGCATGCATCTAGATTCATCGTGTAATAGCAGACTAACCATTGACTAATATATTACGTCTTAGAAGACTGCGACAACATCTAACTGATGAGCCCAACTGTCGTGACTGGGTGAAACGCATTTAGACTACAGGTTGGAAAAAGCTTTCATTTATTCTTATTATTGTAATGGGTGATTTTTTCGCTATTTTCTTTTTGGCATCATTGGTTTTGACAGCTTACACTCGTTTCGTGTTTTGTGTCACTGTCAAACATCTTCAGTTTGGTCTATAATTTAACCATGAATCGTCTTACAAACGAACAACGCTGCAAATTATTGAATTTTATTATCAAAATGGGTACTCTGTTAAAAAACTTCATCGCGCGCTTCTTACTTTTATGGTCAGTTTCATCTACTACCTACTGACGCGGCAATTCGGGCTATTGTGACTAAAATTTGCACCAAATTTACATTGTTGGACATTAAACCACCAACACGCTTACGTAGAGTGCGTAGAGTGTTATGTGATGAGATGACCGTGTATTATTGATTAGGCGCCGTTCGCAGTAATTGGGCCTCTGTTACTCCACTACGTGGAAAATTTTGCGGAAGGATTAAGGAGTGAGGCATTTCAAAATATAGCTGGTGCAAGAATTGAAGCCGAATGACCTGCCACAATGCCGAATTTTTGATGAATGGGCTCTTGAAAAGTTGGCCGAATATCCACTTTCTTATCGATAAATTATGTTCAGCGACGAAGCTCATTTCTGGTTGAATGGATACGTGAACAAGCAAAACTATCGTATTTGGAGTAAAGGCAGTCACGAACATTGCAAGACCTACCAATGCATCAAGAAAAAGTTACTGTTTAGTGGGGGTCATGGCCTGGCGGAATCATTGGGCCGTATTTCTTCAAAGATGATGCGAATCGGAACGTTACTGTGAATGGTGAGCACTACCGTGCGATGATAACAAACTTTTTTTTTTTGCGCAAAATGGAAGAGCTTGACATTCATGGCACGTAGTTTCAACAAGACGATGCCACATGCCACACAGCACGCGTAACAATAGACCAATTAAGAGGCGGGTCGGTAAACAGTTTATATCACGTTTGGGGCCGGTCAATTGGCCGCCCAGATCGTGTGATTTAACGCCTGTAAACTATTTTTGTGGGGCTATGTTAAGATCCATGTCTATAGTGACAAGCCCGTTTCGATTGACTCACTGGAAGCCAAGATTGAAGCATTTAATCGTGAGATACTGGCCGAAATGTTAGAAAGAGTATGCCAAAATTGGACTTAGTGGATGGACCATTTGAGCCGCGGCCAATATTTGCATGAAATAATCTTCAAACATTAAGTTATATCGACCGTACTATTGATTTAAATTAAGATTTCATGCATTTTTCTGAATTTTATGTGTTTTTTTTTTAATTTCTGATAGCTCTTAAAAAATCACTCGTTACAAATGAATGTTGAATTTGGAAAGAAATAATTGATTTTTATTTAAATACCTATCAAATTTTTAAAAAAAAATTGATTTTTTGAAATCCAAGAAATATTTTTTTTTTAGTCTTAAGAGAATCTTTTTTTTAGAATATTCCAAAAAAATGTTATTAAAACCGCTATACTATTATCAGAATATAGTAAAAATTCCAAAAAGTGGTTCTATGACGGATACTGTCAGTGACGCCTTAATTAATTTTATTTTTTGAATGAAGCGAAACAGAAAATTTTTCTTATCAAAATTCTACGTGGCATTTTTGAGAAAAATTCGATTTTGAAACGCTAAAATCCATCCTTAAGAGAATTAATTCCTTTTTAAAGGAAGATTACTGGTTTGTATTTTTAATTTTCTATCACTCGCAATTAAATTTGTGTAAATACATATTAAGTTTTTTTTTATTTTAATACAAAGGGTGAAGTGTTCAAGAGTAAACCACTTTTTTACTTGCGATACAAGAAATACATTCGTGAAAGAAAATCGAACTCCAGGTTTCGATCAGATGGTTTCGATGGTTCAAACAATTTTCAAAAATAAATGTACGTCTTAGAAACCGTTTTTTTTTTTTTCATTTTGTTGACCTCGATCAAATTTTTATACTTAAGCTCTTAAAAACTTTGAATAGTTTTGTGGATTCAAACGATTATTTTTGGATTTTTGAAAAGTTTTCAACAAAATGCTTGGTTTTTTTAAGCTTGATAACAAACAATACTTCTATTTAAAAATTGTAAGAAAAAAATATATTTTATACAAAATAACGATGCCTATAACGAATATTTTAATTTTTTTTATATATCTATAATTGTTAAGAAATAATTTTCAAAGTTCCTATTTTTTTCGAAAACGGCATCAACAATTTTCTTTCGGTTAATTTGTTTCTTTAATTCTTTTTTATTTTCCAGAGAAGTACCATTTTGTATCATTTATATATGAGACCTGTCAATTGTAAAACCTTTAACAAAATATCGAGGATGTGATTTTCGAAATATTACGTTTTCAAAAAAAATTGCAAAATTGTTTTAAAGCTCAAAAAAATAATTTTTTTGACAAATAAGAATACATAAAATAATAAAGTTTCTTTAGAGCTTAAGAATTCAAGATTGATAAAATCAGTTAAAATGTTTTCGAGAGAAAATCTAAAACAGAAAAAATAAAATTGAAAAGATTCCAAGTATACTTGCTCTTATGTAAAAGTACTTTGGAATTTAAAAAATATATCTAAATCTAAATATGTATTAATACGTTAACAATTTTCTTGTAGTTCTTTTTTAATACACTTAAACTGAACGCCCGACAATAAAAAATATACCATTTGAAAGCTAATATTAATTAGAAGTGCCATCAGAAGAGACTATGTGAATCCATCGACTATTTACATATGCAAATAGAAATAGAAAATAGAATTAGAAATCATGGATTCTCCGTACAAAATGTCCAAAATATTAAATACATGACGGTGTTCACATTGGACTTACTCAACTGATTTATTTTGATGTAAGGCCACCCTGTCGTGTTCAGACACAAAAGTAGTGTGAATACTCCAAACTCATTTTGACGTCTTGTAGTTGTAATAATTGTTGGCCATTTGCTATGCCACTACAAATGTATAGTGAATTACAAAAGTAAGTAAACACCTCTTAGATTAAAGATCATTTCCTTCAAACAATCGATAGTAATGTTAAAAAAAAAACTTAATATTTTTGGCCTTAATTGATATGTATTTCGAACTAAAAAATAACATTTCAAATAAAAATTTAAAGAAAACTTAAGAAATATTCGACTTAAACAAAAAATGATAACAAATTTATATCACAAAAGTAAGTAAGTTCAAATAAACCTTGAATTTATTACAGTTATTTTGTAAATTTTATCCATTTTGTACTTCGTTGGATAACCATACACATACAATACACCAGTGGCGTGGCGTGGATAACTTTAAATGGGAAGACGTTAGAAAATTTTGTCACCTGTAAAAAATGAAAAAACAAAAATCTTAGAACCTTAAAAACAACATTTCTAGAAGGGATATGGTATCTACAAATGCATTCCACATTGACTTAGCAAAAAATGTGTAGCTATATTTTTTATACTTCAAGACATTAATATTTCAATCAACAATGAGCTTGAAACATAATAAAAAAGGACTTCCTTTTTAGACACCACCTCCTGCGTCGGACATAACTGCGGCACCTTCCTAGGAATGTTCTATTAACTTTTCCTTGCAATCATATGTGTCAAGAATATAAAATATATTTATCATCTTCAATTTTGTATTTTAAATCTATCTTTTTCTAATTGTTTGTACGTAATATCTATATCTATTTATGTCATAATTATGATAATTTTGTGTTAAAATGTACTTGAATCATTAGTTACTTTAAAAAGATGACATCATATGGCTCTGCTGCCCTGATGTCTTCATTAAAGAATAGTTTATAAATTAATTTTGTAAATTATTTAGTTATAAATAAATAAATAAAATATATGATGGGACAACTCATCTGCATTAATACTCGCCCTAACGTCAAAAAATACAAGATATCTTTCTTGTATTCCATTCTCGGACAAAAACTGAAATATGGCACTCAGTTGTCCCCTATGACTCAAATCTGATGTTTCGTCGATCATAATCGACACGAACCGGGGTTCTATGATTTCTGTTTTAATTTCAGATTTAATAACAGCCGCGATACTATGTATTAAGAGGGATTTACATGTATTCATGAAACACGCACACTAAACAAAAAATTTCGATCTGGGATTGAAATCCCAAGGAAAAAAGGATAAAATGTAAACTATCAACTATCCTTACCAAAATTCTTTGGTTTCTCCGATAGGTAATCTGTTAAATAGCAATCCACATTTATCAAAGACAAAAAACAAAATCTAGAACTGCACTAAAAGTAAGAAGCCAAATTTTTTTTATCAATATAGTGGATAAATAATAAAAGGAATTAAATATTCACTTTAACATCTAACTTTTCACTATTTTTAATTAAGTTCAAACTGGCTTTTCAATTTATTTGAAATTATTGAACCTGTGCAACACAGTCTTTTATTGAATGCCAATTGAATCTAAATTTAAATTCCTATTAAAAAAAAGCAAATGCATTTTATTTGACCAGAAGTGCTCTTCAGCGATATGCTAAATTTACACTGCTGACAAATTGCCATATATTCTGCCATGATTTATTTCATAATTTAAAATTATCACAATAAATTTGCAAAAATATCAATCGTGTATATTATAAACTATCTAGAGAGAGAAAAATGAAAGCATTTTACATTAGCATGCAAATCAACAACAAATTCAAAATCAAGAATCAAAAATACCCACATCCCCACATGCCATATTTATATTTATATGACATATTAAAGGGAAAAAAAAAATAAGTCGAAGAACACCGTCTTATTTCTTACACAAGGTTGAAAAAAGGCTTTTTGAATATAAAAGCGGATGTTGAACAAAGAGGACCCAAAACACAATGCTTGGGGAAGAAAGGGATATAAAACAAATAAATAAGACGGTGATTGAAAAGTTTATGTCAGAGTATTTTTGTGACTCTCTTGGTTAATGTTGGTTCTGGATTGTGGACTGTGTTTGGATAAAGTATAAGATACAAACGAGAAGCAGAATAGAAAATTTAAACTTATTCGATGATTATTTGGTAGATTGTGTTATTTGTGGATTTTTTAAAAGAGAAGACGATAGGAATCGTGTTATATGGACGCCACACCACTGTAATACACATACAATACCAATACAATGCACATACAATACACATACAATACACATACAATGCACATACAACACACATACAATACAAATACAATGCCCATACAACACACATAAAATACACATATAACTCACATACAATGCACATACAACACACATACAATACACATACAATACACATACAATACACATACAATACACATACAATACACATACAATACACATACAATACACATACAATACACATACAATACACATACAATACACATACAATACACATACAATACACATACAATACACATACAATACACATACAATACACATACAATACACATACAATACACATACAATACAAATACAATATACATACAATACACATACAATACACATACAATATACATACAATACAAATACAATACACATACAATACACATACAATACACATACAATACACATACAATACACCTACAATACACCTACAATACACATACAATACACATACAATACACATACAATAAACATACAATACACATACAATACACATACAATACACATACAATACAAGTACAAGACACATACAATACACATACAATACACATACAATACACATACAATACACATACAATACACATACAATACACATACAATACACATACAATACACATACAATACACATACAATACACATACAATACACATACAATACACATACAATACACATACAATACACATACAATACACATACAATACGAATACAATACAAATACAAGACACATACAATACACATACAATACACATACAATACGCATACAATACACATACAATACACATACAATACACATACAATACACATACAATACACATACAATACACATACAATACACATACAATACACATACAATACACATACAATTCACATACAATACACATACAATACACATACAATACAAATACAAGACACATACAATACACATACAATACACATACAATACGCATACAATACACATACAATACACATACAATACACATACAATACACATACAATACACATACAATACACATACAATGCACATACAATACACATACAATACACATACAATACACATACAATACACATACAATACACATACAATACACATACAACACACATACAATACAAATACAAGACACATACAATACACATACAATACACATACAATACGCATACAATACACATACAATACACATACAATACACATACAATACACATACAATACACATACAATACACATACAATACACATACAATACACATACAATACACATACAATACACATACAATACACATACAATACACATACAATACACATACAATACACATACAATACACATACAATACACATACAATACACATACAATACACATACAATACACATACAATACACGTACAATACACATACAATACACATACAATAAACATACAATACACATACAATACACATACAATACACATACAATACACATACAATACACATACAATACACATACAATACACATACAATACACATACAATACACATACAATACACATACAATACACATACAATACACATACAATACACATACAATACACATACAATACACATACAATACACATACAATACACATACAATACACATACAATACACATACAATACACATACAATACACATACAATACACATACAATACACATACAATACACATACAATACACATACAATACACATACAATACACATACAATACACATACAATACACATACAATACACATACAATACACATACAATACACATACAATACAAATACAAGACACATACAATACACATACAATACACATACAATACGCATACAATACACATACAATACACATACAATACACATACAATACACATACAATACACATACAATACACATACAATACACATACAATACACATACAATACACATACAATACATATACAATACACATACAATACACATACAATACACATACAATATACATACAATACACATACAATACACATACAATACACATACAATACACATACAATACACATACAATACACATACAATATACATACAATACACATACAATACACATACAATACACATACAATACACATACAATACACATACAATACACATACAATACACATAGAATACACATACAATACACATACAATACACATACAATACACATACAATACACATACAATACACATACAATACACATACAATACACATACAATACACATACAATATACATACAATACACATACAATACACATACAATACACATACAATACACATACAATACACATACAATACACATACAATACACATACAATACACATACAATACATATACAATACACATACAATACACATACAATACACATACAATATACATACAATACACATACAATACACATACAATACACATACAATACACATACAATACACATACAATACACATACAATATACATACAATACACATACAATACACATACAATACACATACAATACACATACAATACACATACAATACACATACAATACACATACAATACACATACAATACACATACAATACACATACAATACACATACAATACACATACAATACAAATACAAGACACATACAATACACATACAATACACATACAATACGCATACAATACACATACAATACACATACAATACACATACAATACACATACAATACACATACAATACACATACAATACACATACAATACACATACAATACACATACAATACACATACAATACACATACAATGCACATACAATACACATACAATACACATACAATACACATACAATACAAATACAATACACATACAATACACATACAATACACATACAATGCACATACAATACACATACAATACACATACAATACACATACAATACAAATACAATACACATACAATACACATACAATACACATACAATACACATACAATATAAATACAATACATATACAATACACATACAATACACATACAATACACATACAATACACATACAATACACTACAATACACATACAATACACATACAATACACATACAATACACATACAATACACATACAATACAAATACAATACACATACAATACACATACAATACACATACAATACACATACAATGCACATACAATACACATACAATACACATACAATACACATACAATACACATACAATACACATACAATACACATACAATACACATACAATACACATACAATACACATACAATACACATACAATACACATACAATACACATACAATACACATACAATACACATACAATACACATACAATACACATACAATACACATACAATACACATACAATACACATACAATACACATACAATACACATACAATAAACATACAATACACATACAATACACATACAATACACATACAATACACATACAATACACATACAATACACATACAATACACATACAATACACATACAATACACATACAATACACATACAATACACATACAATACACATACAATACACATACAATACACATACAATACACATACAATTAACATACAATACACATACAATACACATACAATACACATACAATACACATACAATACACATACAATACACATTCAATACACATACAATACACATACAATACACATACAATACACATACAATACACATACAATACACATACAATACACATACAATACACATACAATACACAAACAATACACATACAATACACATACAATACACATACAATACACATACAATACACATACAATACACATACAATACACATACAATACACATACAATACACATACAATACACATACAATACACATACAATACACATACAATACACATATAATACACATACAATACACATACAATACACATACAATACAAATACAATACAAATACAATACACATACAATACACATACAATACACATACATTAAAATTACAATACACATACAATACACATACAATACACATACAATACACATACAATACACATACAATACACATACAATACACATAAAATACACATACAATACACATACAATACACATACAATACACATACAATACACATACAATACACATACAATACACATACAATACTCATACAATACACATACAATACACATACAATACACATACAATACACATACAATACACATACAATACACATACAATACACATACAATACAAATACAATACACATACAATACACATACAATACACATACAATACACATACAATGCACATACAATACACATACAATACACATACAATACACATACAATACACATACAATACACATACAATACACATACAATACACATACAATACACATACAATACACATACAATACAAATACAATACACATACAATACACATACAATACACATACAATACACATACAATACACATACAATACACATACAATACACATACAATACACATACAATACACATACAATACACATACAATACACATACAATACAAATACAATACAAATACAATACACATACAATACACATACAATACACATACAATACACATACAATACACATACAATACAAATACAATACACATACAATACACCTACAATACACATACAATACACATACAATACACATACAATACACATACAATACACATACAATACACATACAATACACATACAATACACATACAATACACATACAATACACATACAATACACATACAATACACATACAATACACATACAATACACATACAATACACATACAATACACATACAATACACATACAATACACATACAATACACATACAATACACATACAATACACATACAATACACATACAATACACATACAATACACATACAATACACATACAATACACATACAATACACATACAATACACATAGAGTACACATACAATACACATACAATACACATACAATACACATACAATACACATACAGTACACATACAATACACATACAATACACATACAATACACATAAAATACACATACAATACACATACAATACACATACAATACACATACATTACAATTACAATACACATACAATACACATACAATACACATACAATACACATACAATACACATACAATACACATACAATACACATACAATACACATACAATACACATACAATACACATACAATACACATACAATACACATACAATACACATACAATACACATACAATACACATACAATACACATACAATACACATACAATACACATACAATACAAATACAATACACATACAATGCACATACAATCTTCTTCTTCTTCCTTTTCTTCGGCGCTGTTATGATCTCGATGTCGAGGGGATCATAACTCTCCCACGTATCTGCTTCACACTAGTGATCCGCCTGTGGGGTTCGCCGGGTTGACCTCAGAAATCGGCGGCAAGCCTCCCGGTTTTGTATTGTTCCATTTCTGAGGCCAACAGAATGCTGGTGTTTTTGCATTTGTTTGTACCAGGAGTGTTTAGGCCTACCTTTCTTTTTACTCCGAATTGGAACGTTGTATGATATTGCTCTTTTGACGGGGTTCTCAGGATCTCTCCTTTGAACATGGCAATACCAACTGAGTCGGTCGTGTTCAATTTTTTGGGAAATGGTATTCTTAACATGAAGGCTTCCTCGGATCTTCGTACTTCTAATTCGATCAAGCTTTGTAACTCCTGCTGTCATACGAAGCATCTTCATCTCAGCTGCCGTTAGCTTACTCTCATACTTTTTGTACATTGTCCAACATTGTGAACCGTATGTGAGTGCTGGACGCACAACTGAAGTGTAGAGCTTTCCTTTCAGCTTAGGGGGCATTTTTCGGTCACAGAAGATAGCAGAATTTTCCCGCCACTTCATCCACCCTACGCTTACGCGATGATTGATATCGTCATCACAAGTAGCTTCGCTATTTATCATAGACCCCAGATATTTAAACTTTTCACACTTGGGAAGCACTACTCCATTCAAATAAATGTCTGGAATAGGCCTGTGTGGATCAGAAAATGGGCAGCATAGGTATTCTGTCTTTTTCGCGCTTATGCGGTACCCACTTCCTTCTAGAACATCCACCCATACGTCAAGTGCTCGTTGTAGGGATATCGGGTCTTCACTTATGATGGCTCCATCGTCAGCAAAGAATAACTGATGCACTTTTGGATCCGTCACTTTGCCTTCAAGCAGGTAATCAAGAACTGTAATAAAGAGCAGGGGACTCAAGACACTTCCCTGGTGTACACCTACTGTGATTTCAAATTCTTCGGTGACTCCAGCTGCGCATCTTACTTTAGTAACTGCTCCATCATACATGTCCATAATTATCCGCACATAGGTTTCTGGAACTCCTCGTTGCCTGAGGGCCACCCATATTAGATCTCGTGGTTGCCGATCGAATGCTTTTTCAAAATCAACCAATACGACATGCAAATCTTCCAAAGAATCCCGATGTTTTTCCATAATTATTCTTATACTCTGGATTGCATCCGTGGTTGACTTACCCCCGACAAACCCGCACTGGTCATCAGATAGCCTAATTATTTTTCGCAGTCGGCTACCCAAGACTCGCTCAACGATCTTCATGGTGTGTGACATCAGCTTAATCGAACGGTAATTATCACAGCTTCGAGTATCACCCTTTCCTTTATAAATTGGAAGAAGGTAACTTTCCCTCCATTGATTAGGCATGCGATCACCTCGTATAAGTTTGGAGACAAGAATCATGAGCCATCTAAACCCGATGTCTCCCATCTTTTTCCAAAACTCTGAGGGTATTTCGTCTGGGCCAACAGCTTTTCCCTTTTTGGAGTATTTTACCGCCTCACTAACTTCTTCGACTGTGACGTCGGATACTTCGCTTAAGTTAGGTGAAGCTATTGGAAAGTATAGCCTTGGAAATTGTTCGTTTAGAAGTCCGTCACAATACTGTCGCCACCTGTGAAGAATTTCGTTGTCTTCCACAAGAAGTTGGCCTTGAGCATTGTTAATGAACTTTGGCGAACAAATCTCCTGGGCATTTCTTCTTCTTTGAGCGGCTATTTTGAAGATAGTTGCGCCCTTATTCGTGTTTTGCCGTAGCTCTTGAATAGCACCAGCTGTCGGGGTAGAGATTTCATCCAGCTCCCGATACAGGTTTTCTGTATTCTTTGCTTGAATTTGGGCGCACTTCTTCTTCGCTTCTTTCTTGCAGTTCCTATATTCCACTTCGAGGCGTGACTTTTGCTCTGTATCATTAGAGGGGCACTTCGACCAAGCCTTGAAAGCCATTTTCTTTTTACTTATAACTGATTTAGCTTCATCATTCCACCACCATGTTTCTTTGCCTTGTTGGTTGTGTCCTTTTGAAACCCCTAACAGTGTTTTGGCTTTTTCTTTGCAGGTTCTCTGTAGGAGATCCCACATACTTTGTGCTGTACTCTCTTCATTTCGAACTATATCAGTGTTGTTATACAGAACGTTTTGCATATTCGAAATAAAAGCTTCGCCTTTTTCCTTATCCAGATTATACCATTTGATCTTCCCAAAAGTTTTTGTATGTTTGTTGTCGTTCACTGTCTCCATAAAAAATTCTGTCAGTAGGAGACGGTGTTGGTGGGCGATCGCTTCTCCTAGTATCACTTTGCAATCTTTTACCCGGGGTTTCATGAAACTAGATACCAAATGGTAATCAATCTGGGTTTCATTTCCACCACTGCTGTAAGTGACCAGGTGTCGGCTTTGTTTGACGAACATGGTATTTAGTACGATAAGACCGTATGTTTTGCACATGCTCAGGATGTCTTCACCAGGAGGGTTCCTGGTGCCGTATCCGAGGCCTCCATGGCAATCTTCATAGTCTTCGTTTGTCTTCCCGACATGTCCGTTCAAATCTCCGCCCACGAACAAAAACTCTTCCTTTGGGATGTTCTTAAGTAGATTGTGAAAGTCTAGCCAAAATGCATCTTTTTGCACCTGCTCACATCCAATTTGGGGAGCATATGCAGTGACAATATTCCACAACTTTCCTTTAATCACCAATTTAAGGGACATCAAACGGTCGCTGGATTTCGAAATGGTCAATACGCTGCCTAATAGATGTTTTGCAAGGATGATTCCGATTCCGTTTTTACCCTTTTCCGTTCCATAGTAGAACATCTTATAGTTTTTTGTCCTCGTATCCAAGAAACGGGCCCTGTTTCCCGTGTTTCGCCATTTTGTTTCTTGAACACATAAGATGTCCACTCGCCTTCTTTTCATCATCTCTTCCAACTCGAAGCTTCGACCTGTCATACTGCCAACGTTCCAACTCGCAACTCTCAGATTTTGTATAATCTGCGGCATTACTTTGCTAGCCCCCGGAATCCGTCTAGCTCTGACCCGAGCATTGCTGCTCGGTCCAGGATCAGTACCATGTGTAACAATGGTAGTGCCTGGCGGGGTAGTGTCATTTTGGACGAGTACTTCCATAATGCTTGAAATTCACAAAATCCGTTGTATAAGTATCGACGTGTGCATTCTCCAGTTTTGTATTTGATCTCTCTTTTACGGCACCGGTGATCTCCAGTCGTGCCAACCCAGGGACTGGCATGCACACTTTTGGGAAAGTTTATAGGTGTTACGTGTCGCTAGGTTCACCTTGCTGTTTGTGGCCTAGATGTATTTACTCCTTTAGTCGCCTTTTACGACAAGCGGGGAGGCGCTGCAGGAATATTCTAACCCGTCCCTGCACAGGGATACAATGCACATACAATACACATACAATACACATACAATACACATACAATACACATACAATACACATACAATACACATACAATACACATACAATACACATACAATACACATACAATACACATACAATACAAATACAATACACATACAATGCAAATATAATACACATACAATACACATACAATACACATACAATACACATACAGTACACATACAACACACATACAATACACATACAATACACATACAATACACATACAATACACATACAATACACATACAATACACATACAATACACATACAATACACATACAATACACATACAATACACATACAATACACATACAATACACATACAATACACATACAATACACATACAATACACATACAATACACATACAATACACATACAATACACATACAATACACATACAATACACATACAATACACATACAATACACATACAATACACATACAATACACATACAATACACATACAATACACATACAATACACATATAATACACATACAATACACATACAATACACATACAATACACATACAATACAAATACAATACAAATACAATACACATACAATACACATACAATACACATACAATACACATACAATACACATACAATACAAATACAATACACATACAATATACATACAATACACATACAATACACATTCAATACACATACAATACACATTCAATACAAATACAATACACATACAATACACATACAATACAAATATAATACACATACAATACACATACAATACACATACAATACACATACAGTACACATACAACACACATACAATACACATACAATACACATACAATACACATACAATACACATACAATACACATACAATACACATACAATACACATACAATACACATACAATACACATACAATACACATACAATACACATACAATACACATACAATACACACACAATACACATACAATACACATACAATACACATACAATACACATACAATACACATACAATACACATACAATACACATACAATACACATACAATACACATACAATACACATACAATACACATACAATACACATACAATACACATACAATACACATACAATACACATATAATACACACTACAATACACATACAATACACATACAATACACATACAATACAAATACAATACAAATACAATACACATACAATACACATACAATACACATACAATACACATACAATACACATACAATACAAATACAATACACATACAATATACATACAATACACATACAATACACATACAATACACATACAATACACATACAATACAAATACAATACACAAACAATACACATACAATACAAATACAATACACATACAATATAAATACAATACACATACAACACACAGAGAATACACATTAAATACACATAGAATACACATACAATACACATACAATACACATACAATACACATACAATACACATACAATACACATACAATACACATACAATACACATACAATACGCATACAATACACATACAATACACATACAATACACATACAATACACATACAATACACATACAATACACATACAATACACATACAATACACATACAATACACATACAATACACATACAATACACACACAATACACATACAATACACATACAATACACATACAATACACATACAATACACATACAATACACATACAATACACATACAATACACATACAATACACATACAATACACATACAATACACATACAATACACATACAATACACATACAATACACATACAATACACATATAATACACACTACAATACACATACAATACACATACAATACACATACAATACAAATACAATACAAATACAATACACATACAATACACATACAATACACATACAATACACATAAAATACACATACAATACACATACAATACACATACAATACACATACAATACACATACAATACACATACAATACACATACAATACACATACAATACACATATAATACACACTACAATACACATACAATACACATACAATACACATACAATACAAATACAATACAAATACAATACACATACAATACACATACAATACACATACAATACACATACAATACACATACAATACACATACAATACACATACAATACACATACAATACACATACAATACACATACAATACACATACAATACACATACAATACACATACAATACACATACAATACACATACAATACACATATAATACACACTACAATACACATACAATACACATACAATACACATACAATACAAATACAATACAAATACAATACACATACAATACACATACAATACACATACAATACACATACAATACACATACAATACAAATACAATACACATACAATATACATACAATACACATACAATACACATACAATACACATACAATACACATACAATACACATACAATACACATACAATACACATACAATACACATACAATACACATACAATACACATACAATACACATACAATACACATATAATACACACTACAATACACATACAATACACATACAATACACATACAATACAAATACAATACAAATACAATACACATACAATACACATACAATACACATACAATACACATACAATACACATACAATACAAATACAATACACATACAATACACATACAATACACATACAATACAAATACAATACACATACAATATACATACAATACACATACAATACACATACAATACACATACAATACACATACAATACACATACAATACACATACAATGCACATACAATACACATACAATACACATACAATACACATACAATACACATACAATACACATACAATACACATACAATACACATACAATACACATACAATACACATACAATACAAATACAATACACATACAATGCAAATATAATACACATACAATACACATACAATACACATACAATACACATACAGTACACATACAACACACATACAATACACATACAATACACATACAATACACATACAATACACATACAATACACATACAATACACATACAATACACATACAATACACATACAATACACATACAATACACATACAATACACATACAATACACATACAATACACATACAATACACATACAATACACATACAATACACATACAATACACATACAATACACATACAATACACATACAATACACATACAATACACATACAATACACATACAATACACATACAATACACATACAATACACATACAATACACATACAATACGCATACAATACACATATAATACACATACAATACACATACAATACACATACAATACACATACAATACAAATACAATACAAATACAATACACATACAATACACATACAATACACATACAATACACATACAATACACATACAATACAAATACAATACACATACAATATACATACAATACACATACAATACACATTCAATACACATACAATACACATTCAATACAAATACAATACACATACAATACACATACAATACAAATATAATACACATACAATACACATACAATACACATACAATACACATACAGTACACATACAACACACATACAATACACAAACAGTACACATACAATACACATACAATACACATACAATACACATACAATACACATACAATACACATACAATACACATACAATACACATACAATACACATACAATACACATACAATACACATACAATACACACACAATACACATACAATACACATACAATACACATACAATACACATACAATACACATACAATACACATACAATACACATACAATACACATACAATACACATACAATACACATACAATACACATACAATACACATACAATACACATACAATACACATACAATACACATACAATACACATACAATACACATACAATACACATACAATACACATACAATACACATACAATACACATACAATACACATACAATACACATACAATACACATACAATACACATATAATACACATACAATACACATACATTACACATACAATACACATACAATACAAATACAACACACATACAATATACATACAATCCACATACAATACACATACAATACACATACAATACACATACAATACACATACAATACACAAACAGTACACATACAATACACATACAATACACATACAATACACATACAATACACATACAATACACATACAATACACATACAATACACATACAATACACATACAATACACATACAATACACATACAATACAATTACAATACACATACAATACACATACAATACACATACAATACACATACAATAAACATACAATACACATACAATACACATACAATACACATACAATACACATACAATACACATACAATACACATACAATACACATACAATACACATACAATACACATACAATACACATACAATACACATACAATACACATACAATACACATACAATACACATACAATACACATACAATACACATACAATTAACATACAATACACATACAATACACATACACTACACATACAATACACATACAATACACATACAATACACATACAATACACATACAATACACATACAATACACATACAATACACATTCAATACACATACAATACACATACAATACACATACAATACACATACAATACACATACAATACACATACAATACACATACAATACACATACAATACACATACAATACACATACAATACACATACAATACACATACAATACACATACAATACACATACAATACACATACAATACACATACAATACACATACAATACAAATACAATACACATACAATACACATACAATACACATACAATACACATACAATGCACATACAATACACATACAATACACATACAATACACATACAATACAATACAATACACATACAATACACATACAATACACATACAATACACATACAATACACATACAATACAAATACAATACACATACAATACACATACAATACACATACAATACACATACAATACACATACAATACACATACAATACACATACAATACACATACAATACACATACAATACACATACAATACACATACAATACACATACAATACACATACAATACACATACAATACACATACAATACACATACAATACACATACAATACACATACAATACAAATACAATACACATACAATACACATACAATACACATACAATACACATACAATGCACATACAATACACATACAATACACATACAATACACATACAATACACATACAATACACATACAATACAGCATACAATACACATACAATACACATACAATACACATACAATACACATACAATACACATACAATACACATACAATACACATACAATACACATACAATACACATACAATACACATACAATACACATACAATACACATACAATACACATACAATACACATACAATACACATACAATAAACATACAATACACATACAATACACATACAATACACATACAATACACATACAATACACATACAATACACATACAATACACATACAATACACATACAATACACATACAATACACATACAATACACATACAATACACATACAATACACATACAATACACATACAATACACATACAATTAACATACAATACACATACAATACACATACAATACACATACAATACACATACAATACACATACAATACACATTCAATACACATACAATACACATACAATACACATACAATACACATACAATACACATACAATACACATACAATACACAATACAACACATACAATACACAAACAATACACATACAATACACATACAATACACATACAATACACATACAATACACATACAATACACATACAATACACATACAATACACATACAATACACATACAATACACATACAATACACATACAATACACATACAATACACATATAATACACATACAATACACATACAATACACATACAATACAAATACAATACAAATACAATACACATACAATACACATACAATACACATACATTAAAATTACAATACACATACAATACACATACAATACACATACAATACACATACAATACACATACAATACACATACAATACACATAAAATACACATACAATACACATACAATACACATACAATACACATACAATACACATACAATACACATACAATACACATACAATACTCATACAATACACATACAATACACATACAATACACATACAATACACATACAATACACATACAATACACATACAATACACATACAATACAAATACAATACACATACAATACACATACAATACACATACAATACACATACAATGCACATACAATACACATACAATACACATACAATACACATACAATACACATACAATACACATACAATACACATACAATACACATACAATACACATACAATACACATACAATACAAATACAATACACATACAATACACATACAATACACATACAATACACATACAATACACATACAATACACATACAATACACATACAATACACATACAATACACATACAATACACATACAATACACATACAATACAAATACAATACAAATACAATACACATACAATACACATACAATACACATACAATACACATACAATACACATACAATACAAATACAATACACATACAATACACCTACAATACACATACAATACACATACAATACACATACAATACACATACAATACACATACAATACACATACAATACACATACAATACACATACAATACACATACAATACACATACAATACACATACAATACACATACAATACACATACAATACACATACAATACACATACAATACACATACAATACACATACAATACACATACAATACACATACAATACACATACAATACACATACAATACACATACAATACACATACAATACACATACAATACACATACAATACACATACAATACACATACAATACACATACAATACACATAGAGTACACATACAATACACATACAATACACATACAATACACATACAATACACATACAGTACACATACAATACACATACAATACACATACAATACACATAAAATACACATACAATACACATACAATACACATACAATACACATACATTACAATTACAATACACATACAATACACATACAATACACATACAATACACATACAATACACATACAATACACATACAATACACATACAATACACATACAATACACATACAATACACATACAATACACATACAATACACATACAATACACATACAATACACATACAATACACATACAATACACATACAATACACATACAATACACATACAATACAAATACAATACACATACAATGCACATACAATCTTCTTCTTCTTCCTTTTCTTCGGCGCTGTTATGATCTCGATGTCGAGGGGATCATAACTCTCCCACGTATCTGCTTCACACTAGTGATCCGCCTGTGGGGTTCGCCGGGTTGACCTCAGAAATCGGCGGCAAGCCTCCCGGTTTTGTATTGTTCCATTTCTGAGGCCAACAGAATGCTGGTGTTTTTGCATTTGTTTGTACCAGGAGTGTTTAGGCCTACCTTTCTTTTTACTCCGAATTGGAACGTTGTATGATATTGCTCTTTTGACGGGGTTCTCAGGATCTCTCCTTTGAACATGGCAATACCAACTGAGTCGGTCGTGTTCAATTTTTTGGGAAATGGTATTCTTAACATGAAGGCTTCCTCGGATCTTCGTACTTCTAATTCGATCAAGCTTTGTAACTCCTGCTGTCATACGAAGCATCTTCATCTCAGCTGCCGTTAGCTTACTCTCATACTTTTTGTACATTGTCCAACATTGTGAACCGTATGTGAGTGCTGGACGCACAACTGAAGTGTAGAGCTTTCCTTTCAGCTTAGGGGGCATTTTTCGGTCACAGAAGATAGCAGAATTTTCCCGCCACTTCATCCACCCTACGCTTACGCGATGATTGATATCGTCATCACAAGTAGCTTCGCTATTTATCATAGACCCCAGATATTTAAACTTTTCACACTTGGGAAGCACTACTCCATTCAAATAAATGTCTGGAATAGGCCTGTGTGGATCAGAAAATGGGCAGCATAGGTATTCTGTCTTTTTCGCGCTTATGCGGTACCCACTTCCTTCTAGAACATCCACCCATACGTCAAGTGCTCGTTGTAGGGATATCGGGTCTTCACTTATGATGGCTCCATCGTCAGCAAAGAATAACTGATGCACTTTTGGATCCGTCACTTTGCCTTCAAGCAGGTAATCAAGAACTGTAATAAAGAGCAGGGGACTCAAGACACTTCCCTGGTGTACACCTACTGTGATTTCAAATTCTTCGGTGACTCCAGCTGCGCATCTTACTTTAGTAACTGCTCCATCATACATGTCCATAATTATCCGCACATAGGTTTCTGGAACTCCTCGTTGCCTGAGGGCCACCCATATTAGATCTCGTGGTTGCCGATCGAATGCTTTTTCAAAATCAACCAATACGACATGCAAATCTTCCAAAGAATCCCGATGTTTTTCCATAATTATTCTTATACTCTGGATTGCATCCGTGGTTGACTTACCCCCGACAAACCCGCACTGGTCATCAGATAGCCTAATTATTTTTCGCAGTCGGCTACCCAAGACTCGCTCAACGATCTTCATGGTGTGTGACATCAGCTTAATCGAACGGTAATTATCACAGCTTCGAGTATCACCCTTTCCTTTATAAATTGGAAGAAGGTAACTTTCCCTCCATTGATTAGGCATGCGATCACCTCGTATAAGTTTGGAGACAAGAATCATGAGCCATCTAAACCCGATGTCTCCCATCTTTTTCCAAAACTCTGAGGGTATTTCGTCTGGGCCAACAGCTTTTCCCTTTTTGGAGTATTTTACCGCCTCACTAACTTCTTCGACTGTGACGTCGGATACTTCGCTTAAGTTAGGTGAAGCTATTGGAAAGTATAGCCTTGGAAATTGTTCGTTTAGAAGTCCGTCACAATACTGTCGCCACCTGTGAAGAATTTCGTTGTCTTCCACAAGAAGTTGGCCTTGAGCATTGTTAATGAACTTTGGCGAACAAATCTCCTGGGCATTTCTTCTTCTTTGAGCGGCTATTTTGAAGATAGTTGCGCCCTTATTCGTGTTTTGCCGTAGCTCTTGAATAGCACCAGCTGTCGGGGTAGAGATTTCATCCAGCTCCCGATACAGGTTTTCTGTATTCTTTGCTTGAATTTGGGCGCACTTCTTCTTCGCTTCTTTCTTGCAGTTCCTATATTCCACTTCGAGGCGTGACTTTTGCTCTGTATCATTAGAGGGGCACTTCGACCAAGCCTTGAAAGCCATTTTCTTTTTACTTATAACTGATTTAGCTTCATCATTCCACCACCATGTTTCTTTGCCTTGTTGGTTGTGTCCTTTTGAAACCCCTAACAGTGTTTTGGCTTTTTCTTTGCAGGTTCTCTGTAGGAGATCCCACATACTTTGTGCTGTACTCTCTTCATTTCGAACTATATCAGTGTTGTTATACAGAACGTTTTGCATATTCGAAATAAAAGCTTCGCCTTTTTCCTTATCCAGATTATACCATTTGATCTTCCCAAAAGTTTTTGTATGTTTGTTGTCGTTCACTGTCTCCATAAAAAATTCTGTCAGTAGGAGACGGTGTTGGTGGGCGATCGCTTCTCCTAGTATCACTTTGCAATCTTTTACCCGGGGTTTCATGAAACTAGATACCAAATGGTAATCAATCTGGGTTTCATTTCCACCACTGCTGTAAGTGACCAGGTGTCGGCTTTGTTTGACGAACATGGTATTTAGTACGATAAGACCGTATGTTTTGCACATGCTCAGGATGTCTTCACCAGGAGGGTTCCTGGTGCCGTATCCGAGGCCTCCATGGCAATCTTCATAGTCTTCGTTTGTCTTCCCGACATGTCCGTTCAAATCTCCGCCCACGAACAAAAACTCTTCCTTTGGGATGTTCTTAAGTAGATTGTGAAAGTCTAGCCAAAATGCATCTTTTTGCACCTGCTCACATCCAATTTGGGGAGCATATGCAGTGACAATATTCCACAACTTTCCTTTAATCACCAATTTAAGGGACATCAAACGGTCGCTGGATTTCGAAATGGTCAATACGCTGCCTAATAGATGTTTTGCAAGGATGATTCCGATTCCGTTTTTACCCTTTTCCGTTCCATAGTAGAACATCTTATAGTTTTTTGTCCTCGTATCCAAGAAACGGGCCCTGTTTCCCGTGTTTCGCCATTTTGTTTCTTGAACACATAAGATGTCCACTCGCCTTCTTTTCATCATCTCTTCCAACTCGAAGCTTCGACCTGTCATACTGCCAACGTTCCAACTCGCAACTCTCAGATTTTGTATAATCTGCGGCATTACTTTGCTAGCCCCCGGAATCCGTCTAGCTCTGACCCGAGCATTGCTGCTCGGTCCAGGATCAGTACCATGTGTAACAATGGTAGTGCCTGGCGGGGTAGTGTCATTTTGGACGAGTACTTCCATAATGCTTGAAATTCACAAAATCCGTTGTATAAGTATCGACGTGTGCATTCTCCAGTTTTGTATTTGATCTCTCTTTTACGGCACCGGTGATCTCCAGTCGTGCCAACCCAGGGACTGGCATGCACACTTTTGGGAAAGTTTATAGGTGTTACGTGTCGCTAGGTTCACCTTGCTGTTTGTGGCCTAGATGTATTTACTCCTTTAGTCGCCTTTTACGACAAGCGGGGAGGCGCTGCAGGAATATTCTAACCCGTCCCTGCACAGGGATACAATGCACATACAATACACATACAATACACATACAATACACATACAATACACATACAATACACATACAATACACATACAATACACATACAATACACATACAATACACATACAATACACATACAATACACATACAATACAAATACAATACACATACAATGCAAATATAATACACATACAATACACATACAATACACATACAATACACATACAGTACACATACAACACACATACAATACACATACAATACACATACAATACACATACAATACACATACAATACACATACAATACACATACAATACACATACAATACACATACAATACACATACAATACACATACAATACACATACAATACACATACAATACACATACAATACACATACAATACACATACAATACACATACAATACACATACAATACACATACAATACACATACAATACACATACAATACACATACAATACACATACAATACACATACAATACACATACAATACACATACAATACACATACAATACACATATAATACACATACAATACACATACAATACACATACAATACACATACAATACAAATACAATACAAATACAATACACATACAATACACATACAATACACATACAATACACATACAATACACATACAATACAAATACAATACACATACAATATACATACAATACACATACAATACACATTCAATACACATACAATACACATTCAATACAAATACAATACACATACAATACACATACAATACAAATATAATACACATACAATACACATACAATACACATACAATACACATACAGTACACATACAACACACATACAATACACATACAATACACATACAATACACATACAATACACATACAATACACATACAATACACATACAATACACATACAATACACATACAATACACATACAATACACATACAATACACATACAATACACATACAATACACACACAATACACATACAATACACATACAATACACATACAATACACATACAATACACATACAATACACATACAATACACATACAATACACATACAATACACATACAATACACATACAATACACATACAATACACATACAATACACATACAATACACATACAATACACATATAATACACACTACAATACACATACAATACACATACAATACACATACAATACAAATACAATACAAATACAATACACATACAATACACATACAATACACATACAATACACATACAATACACATACAATACAAATACAATACACATACAATATACATACAATACACATACAATACACATACAATACACATACAATACACATACAATACAAATACAATACACAAACAATACACATACAATACAAATACAATACACATACAATATAAATACAATACACATACAACACACAGAGAATACACATTAAATACACATAGAATACACATACAATACACATACAATACACATACAATACACATACAATACACATACAATACACATACAATACACATACAATACACATACAATACGCATACAATACACATACAATACACATACAATACATATACAATACAAATACAATACACCTACAATACACATACAATACACATACAATACACATACAATACACATACAATACACACACAATACACATACAATAAACATACAATACACATACAATACACATACAATACACATACAATACACATACAATACACATACAATACACATACAATACACATACAATACACATACAATACACATACAATACACATACAATACACATACAATACACATACAATACACATACAATACACATACAATACACATACAATACACATACAATACACATACAATACACATACAATACACATACAATACACATACAATACACATACAATACACAAACAATACATAAACAATAAACATAGAATACACATACAATACAAATACAATACACACACAATACACATACAATACACTTACAACACACATACAATACACATACAATACACATACAATACACATATAATACACATACAATACACATACAATACACATACAATACACATACAATACAAATACAATACACATACAATACACATACAATACACATACAATACACATACAATACACATACAATACACATACAATACACATACAATACACATACAATACACATACAGTACACATACAGTACACATACAATACACATACAATACACATACAATACACATACAATACACATACAATACACATACAATACACATACAATACACATACAATACACATACAATACACATACAATACACATACAATACACATACAATACACATACAATACACATACAATACACATACAATACAATTACAATACACATACAATACACATACAATACACATACAATACACATACAATACACATACAATACACATACAATAAACATACAATACACGTACAATACACATACAATACACATACAATACACATACAATACACATACAATACACATACAATACACATACAATACACATACAATACACATACAATACACATACAATACACATACAATACACATACAATACACATACAATACACATACAATACACATACAATACACATACAATACACATACAATACACATACAATACACATACAATACACATACAATATACATACAATACACATACAATACACATACAATACACATACAATACAAATACAATACACATACAATACACATACAATACACAAACAATACATAAACAATACACAGAATACACATACAATACACTTACAACACACATACAATACACATACAATACACATACAATACACATAGAGTACACATACAATACACTTACAACACACATACAATACACATACAATACACATACAATACACATATAATACACATACAATACACATACATTACACATACAATACACATACAATACAAATACAACACACATACAATACACATACAATCCACATACAATACACATACAATACACATACAATACACATACAATACACATACAATACACATACAATACACAAACAGTACACATACAATACACATACAATACACATACAATACACATACAATACACATACAATACACATACAATACACATAAAATACACATACAATTCACATACAATACACATACAATACACATACAATACACATACAATACAATTACAATACACATACAATACACATACAATACACATACAATACACATACAATAAACATACAATACACATACAATACACATACAATACACATACAATACACATACAATACACATACAATACACATACAATACACATACAATACACATACAATACACATACAATACACATACAATACACATACAATACACATACAATACACATACAATACACATACAATACACATACAATTAACATACAATACACATACAATACACATACACTACACATACAATACACATACAATACACATACAATACACATACAATACACATACAATACACATACAATACACATACAATACACATTCAATACACATACAATACACATACAATACACATACAATACACATACAATACACATACAATACACATACAATACACATACAATACACATACAATACACATACAATACACATACAATACACATACAATACACATACAATACACATACAATACACATACAATACACATACAATACACATACAATACACATACAATACACATACAATACACATACAATACACATACAATACACATACAATACACATACAATACACATACAATACACATACAATACACATACAATACACATACAATACACATACAATACAAATACAATACACATACAATACACATACAATACACATACAATACACATACAATGCACATACAATACACATACAATACACATACAATACACATACAATACACATACAATACACATACAATACACATACAATACACATACAATACACATACAATACACATACAATACAAATACAATACACATACAATACACATACAATACACATACAATACACATACAATACACATACAATACACATACAATACACATACAATACACATACAATACACATACAATACACATACAATACACATACAATACACATACAATACACATACAATACACATACAATACACATACAATACAAATACAATACAAATACAATACACATACAATACACATACAATACACATACAATACACATACAATGCACATACAATACACATACAATACACATACAATACACATACAATACACATACAATACACATACAATACACATACAATACACATACAATACACATACAATACACATACAATACACATACAATACACATACAATTAACATACAATACACATACAATACACATACAATACACATACAATACACATACAATACACATACAATACACATTCAATACACATACAATACACATACAATACACATACAATACACATACAATACACATACAATACACATACAATACACATACAATACACAAACAATACACATACAATACACATACAATACACATACAATACACATACAATACACATAGAATACACATACAATACACATACAATACACATACAATACACATACAATACACATACAATACACATACAATACACATACAATACACATACAATACAAATACAATACACATACAATACACATATAATACACATACAATACACATACAATACACATACAATACACATACAATACAAATACAATACAAATACAATACACATACAATACACATACAATACACATACATTAAAATTACAATACACATACAATACACATACAATACACATACAATACACATACAATACACATACAATACACATACAATACACATACAATACACATACAATACACATAAAATACACATACAATACACATACAATACACATACAATACACATACAATACACATACAATACACATACAATACACATACAATACACATACAATACACATACAATACACATACAATACACATACAATACACATACAATACACATACAATACACATACAATACACATACAATACACATACAATACACATACAATACAAATACAATACACATACAATACACATACAATACACATACAATACACATACAATGCACATACAATACACATACAATACACATACAATACACATACAATACACATACAATACACATACAATACACATACAATACACATACAATACACATACAATACACATACAATACAAATACAATACACATACAATACACATACAATACACATACAATACACATACAATACACATACAATACACATACAATACACATACAATACACATACAATACACATACAATACACATACAATACACATACAATACACATACAATACAAATACAATACAAATACAATACACATACAATACACATACAATACACATACAATACACATACAATACACATACAATACAAATACAATACACATACAATACACCTACAATACACATACAATACACATACAATACACATACAATACACATACAATACACATACAATACACATACAATACACATACAATACACATACAATACACATATAATACACACTACAATACACATACAATACACATACAATACACATACAATACACATACAATACACATACAATACAAATACAATACAAATACAATACACATACAATACACATACAATACACATACAATACACATACAATACACATACAATACAAATACAATACACATACAATATACATACAATACACATACAATACACATACAATACACATACAATAAACATACAATACAAATACAATACACATACAATACACATACAATACAAATACAATACACATACAATACAAATACAATACACATACAATACACATAGAATACACATACAATACACATACAATACACATACAATACACATACAATACACATACAATACACATACAATACACATACAATACACATACAATACACATACAATACACATACAATACACATAGAGTACACATACAATACACATACAATACACATACAATACACATACAATACACATACAGTACACATACAATACACATACAATACACATACAATACACATACAATACACATACAATACACATACAATACACATACAATACACATACATTACAATTACAATACACATACAATACACATACAATACACATACAATACACATACAATACACATACAATACACATACAATACACATACAATACACATACAATACACATACAATACACATACAATACACATACAATACACATACAATACACATACAATACAAATACAATACACATACAATATACATACAATACACATACAATACACATTCAATACACATACAATACACATTCAATACAAATACAATACACATACAATACACATACAATACAAATATAATACACATACAATACACATACAATACACATACAATACACATACAGTACACATACAACACACATACAATACACAT
The DNA here is from genome assembly GCA_963931855.1 of Philhelius festivus. Classification (NCBI taxonomy): domain Eukaryota; kingdom Metazoa; phylum Arthropoda; class Insecta; order Diptera; family Syrphidae; genus Philhelius; species Philhelius festivus. The sequence goes on from OZ007556.1 coordinate 182,806,112, forward strand.
ACAATATACATACAATACACATACAATACACATTCAATACACATACAATACACATTCAATACAAATACAATACACATACAATACACATACAATACAAATATAATACACATACAATACACATACAATACACATACAATACACATACAGTACACATACAACACACATACAATACACATACAATACACATACAATACACATACAATACACATACAATACACATACAATACACATACAATACACATACAATACACATACAATACACATACAATACACATACAATACACATACAATACACATACAATACACATACAATACACATACAATACACATACAATACACACACAATACACATACAATACACATACAATACACATACAATACACATACAATACACATACAATACACATACAATACACATACAATACACATACAATACACATACAATACACATACAATACACATACAATACACATACAATACACATACAATACACATACAATACACATACAATACACATACAATACACATACAATACACATATAATACACACTACAATACACATACAATACACATACAATACACATACAATACAAATACAATACAAATACAATACACATACAATACACATACAATACACATACAATACACATACAATACACATACAATACACATACAATACGCATACAATACACATACAATACACATACAATACATATACAATACAAATACAATACACATACAATACACATACAATACACATACAATACACATACAATACACACACAATACACATACAATAAACATACAATACACATACAATACACATACAATACACATACAATACACATACAATACACATACAATACACATACAATACACATACAATACACATACAATACACATACAATACACATACAATACACATACAATACACATACAATACACATACAATACACATACAATACACATACAATACACATACAATACACATACAATACACATAAAATACACATACAATACACAAACAATACATAAACAATAAACATAGAATACACATACAATACAAATACAATACACACACAATACACATACAATACACTTACAACACACATACAATACACATACAATACACATACAATACACATATAATACACATACAATACACATACAATACACATACAATACACATACAATACACATACAATACAAATACAATACACATACAATACACATACAATACACATACAATACACATACAATACACATACAATACACGTACAATACACATACAATACACATACAATACACATACAGTACACATACAATACACATACAATACACATACAATACACATACAATACACATACAATACACATACAATACACATACAATACACATACAATACACATACAATACACATACAATACACATACAATACACATACAATACACATACAATACAATTACAATACACATACAATACACATACAATACACATACAATACACATACAATACACATACAATACACATACAATAAACATACAATACATATACAATACACATACAATACACATACAATACACATACAATACACATACAATACACATACAATACACATACAATACACATACAATACACATACAATACACATACAATACACATACAATACACATACAATACACATACAATACACATACAATACACATACAATACACATACAATACACATACAATACACATACAATACACATACAATACACATACAATATACATACAATACACATACAATACACATACAATACACATACAATACAAATACAATACACATACAATACACATACAATACACAAACAATACATAAACAATACACAGAATACACATACAATACACTTACAACACACATACAATACACATACAATACACATACAATACACATACAATACACATAGAGTACACATACAATACACTTACAAAACACATACAATACACATACAATGCACATACAATACACATATAATACACATACAATACACATACATTACACATACAATACACATACAATACAAATACAACACACCAGTGGCGTGGCGTGGATAATTTTAAATGGGAAGACGTTATAAGATTTTGTCACCTGTAAAAATGAAAATAAAATATCTTAGAACCTAAAAAACAACATTTCTAGTAGGGATATGGTATCTACATTGCATTCCACATTGACTTAGCAAAAAATGTGTAGCTATATTTTTTATACTTCAAGACATTAATATTTCAATCAATAATGAGCTTGAAACATAATAAAAAAGGACCTCCTTTTAGACACCACCCCTTTCGTCGGACCTAACTGCGGCACCTTCCTAGAAATTTTCTATTAATTTTTCCTTGCAATCATATGTGTCAAGAACACAACTCATCTGCATTAAGACTCGCCCTAACGTCAAAAAATACAAGATATCTTTCTTGTATTCCATTCTCTGACAAGAACCGAAATATGGCACTCAGTTGTCCCCTATGACTTAAATCTGATGTTTCGTCGATCATAATCGACACGAACCGGGCTTCTATGATTTCTGTTTTAATTTCAGATTTAATAACAGCCGCGATACTACTCGTATGTATCAAGAGGGATTTACATGTATTCATGAAACACGCACACTAAACAAAAAATTTCGATCTGGGATCGAAATCCCTGGTGTGTAAAGGAAAAAAGGATAAAATATAAACTATCAACTATCCTTACTAAAATTCTTTGGTTTCTCCGATAGGTAATCTGTTAAACAGCAATCTACATTTATCAAAGACAAAAAACAAAATCTAGAACTGCACTTAAATTAAGAAGCCAATTTTTTTTTATCAATATAGTAGATAATAAAAGGAATTAAATCTTCACTTTAACATCTAACTTTTCACTATTTTTAATTAAGTTCAAATTGGCTTTTCAATTTATTTGAAGTTATTGAACCTGTGCAACACAGTCTTTTATTGAATGCTAGTTGAATCCAAATTTAAATTCCTATTAAAAAAAAAAAACACAAATGCGTTTTATTTGACCAGAAGTGTTCTTCAGCGATATGCTAAATTTACACTGCTGACAAATTGCCATATATTCTACCATGATTTATTTCATAATTCAAAATTATCACAGTAAATTTGCAAAAATATCAATCGTGTATATTATAAACTATCTCGAGAGAGAAAAATGAAAGCATTTTACATTAGCTTAGCATGCAAATCAACATCAAATTCAAAATCAAGAATCACAATACCCACATGCCATATTTATATTTACATATATGACATATTATGTATGTATTAAAGAAAAAAAAACAAATAAGTCGAAGAACACCGTCTTATTTCTCACACAAGGTTGAAAAAAGGCGAGCACCTGAACTCCTGCAATGTATTATCTTCCTACTGAAATGCAATGCTAATTGCTAAAGGGAGAATAAAATACAAATAATTCCAACTCCTACTGGTATACATCGAAAATTTTATAAGACGGAATGTAGCGTCTTATTTTTTGCGGATGTTGAACAAAGAGGATCCGAAACACAATGCTTGGGGAAGAAAGGGATATAAAACAAATAAATAAGACGGTGATTGAAAAGTTTATGTCAGGGTATTTTTGTGACTCTCTTGGTTAATGTTGGTTGTGGATTGTGGAATGTGTTCGGATAAAGTATAAGATACAAACGAGAAGCAGAATGGAAAACTTACTTATTCGATGTTTATTTGTTAGATTGTGTTATATGTGGATTTTCTAAAAGGGAAGACGATTGGAATCGTGTTATATGGACGCCACGCCACTGCAACACACATACAATACACATACAATCCACATACAATACACATACAATACACATACAATACACATACAATACACATACAATACACAAACAGTACACATACAATACACATACAATACACATACAATACACATACAATACACATACAATACACATAAAATACACATACAATTCACATACAATACACATACAATACAAATACAATACACATACAATACAATTACAATACACATACAATACACATACAATACACATACAATACACATACAATAAACATACAATACACATACAATACACATACAATACACATAGAATACACATACAATACACATACAATACACATACAATACACATACAATACACATACAATACACATACAATACACATACAATACACATACAATACACATACAATACACATACAATACACATACAATACACATACAATACACATACAATTAACATACAATACACATACAATACACATACACTACACATACAATACACATACAATACACATACAATACACATACAATACACATACAATACACATACAATACACATACAATACACATTCAATACACATACAATACACATACAATACACATACAATACACATACAATACACATACAATACACATACAATACACATACAATACACATACAATACACATACAATACACATACAATACACATACAATACACATACAATACACATACAATACACATACAATACACATACAATACACATAGAATACACATACAATACACATACAATAAACATACAATACACATACAATACACATACAATACACATACAATACACATACAATACACATACAATACACATACAATACACATACAATACACATACAATACACATACAATACACATACAATACAAATACAATACACATACAATACACATACAATACACATACAATACACATACAATGCACATACAATACACATACAATACACATACAATACACATACAATACACATACAATACACATACAATACACATACAATACACATACAATACACATACAATACACATACAATACAAATACAATACACATACAATACACATACAATACACATACAATACACATACAATACACATACAATACACATACAATACACATACAATACACATACAATACACATACAATACACATACAATACACATACAATACACATACAATACACATACAATACACATACAATACAAATACAATACAAATACAATACACATACAATACACATACAATACACATACAATACACATACAATGCACATACAATACACATACAATACACATACAATACACATACAATACACATACAATACACATACAATACACATACAATACACATACAATACACATACAATACACATACAATACACATACAATACACATACAATACACATACAATACACATACAATACACATACAATACACATACAATACACATACAATACACATACAATACACATACAATAAACATACAATACACATACAATACACATACAATACACATACAATACACATACAATACACATATAATACACATACAATACACATACAATACACATACAATACACATACAATACACATACAATACACATACAATACACATACAATACACATACAATTAACATACAATACACATACAATACACATACAATACACATACAATACACATACAATACACATACAATACACATTCAATACACATACAATACACATACAATACACATACAATACACATACAATACACATACAATACACATACAATACACAAACAATACACATACAATACACATACAATACACATACAATACACATACAATACACATAGAATACACATACAATACACATACAATACACATACAATACACATACAATACACATACAATACACATACAATACACATACAATACAAATACAATACACATACAATACACATATAATACACATACAATACACATACAATACACATACAATACACATACAATACAAATACAATACAAATACAATACACATACAATACACATACAATACACATACATTAAAATTACAATACACATACAATACACATACAATACACATACAATACACATACAATACACATACAATACACATACAATACACATACAATACACATACAATACACATACAATACACATACAATACACATACAATACACATAAAATACACATACAATACACATACAATACACATACAATACACATACAATACACATACAATACACATACATACACATACAATACACCTACAATACACATACAATACACATACAATACACATACAATACACATACAATACACATACAATACACATACAATACACATACAATACACATACTGTATCGAATGCGATGCATACGAGTTCAAAAGAAACGAAGAAATACCTACAATATCTACCTATGTATTATATTAATATAGTCATCTCTCTCTCTCATGTATTATATGAACAAATCAATGTATTTCATGAACAAGTCAATGTATTATATTTAGTTCAGTCGAAAGTGAAGAGCCAGCGCGATAGCACGCATTGAGGCCAGCAATAAATTTGGGTTTTTTCTTATAAGTTTTTCCCAATCAAAAAAAGGTTGTGTTTTATTTAGTATTTTTGAAGATTAATTTCAGTCATCGATTCCGTATTATACATTTTGGTCCACGTCGAGCCAGATTATGTTCCAGCGATCAGTGGATATCTCATATAGTGCGCGAAGAAAATACAGTCCACATGAAAGTGATCCCGTTAAATAAGTTTGCAAGTCTAGTCATGTCTTTTCTACGAGTAAAAATGCTGCGAGTAATTTCCGAAAGTGCGCGAGTAATGTCTTTCACATCTCCTAAATTCAAGTTATTTTATCTACTCGCGAGCCATAAATATAAATGCGCAAGTTATATCGGAAAAAGAAGGCAAGTTTAAACATGAAAGTACGCGAGTGAAATCCCAAAAAAGAATATAGCCTGCAAGAATAGAAAAGCAAGTGCCTAAAATGCAAGTTAAATATAATATCCCTGTATGCAAGTTTAATATAATATCCCTGTGCCAACCGTTTAAAATTTGAATATTTTGCCTACCATGAAACTGTACAAGAATATGTACAGAATTTGCTAGTCTCGCATCAACCGAGGAAAATATAACGCCAGCTGCAAGTTAAAATTATATATAACGCCGCCACTCCGTCGCGACAAGAAATATAAAGGGCGCATTCAAAAGATCACATATGCACAATCACATATACACAATAAGCTAGTTACCAGCCAGCCAAGCAAGAACAAACTACATTATTTCCCCTACAAGAAAGAGCGAGTCATACAGAGCAAGCGCCTCAGCGACAGTCGACGCATATAAATACAAAGCCAGCACCTCAGCAACAGACAACAAGAAGGGAAGTATATATTTCTGCCTTTTTTTTCTCCTCAGACAGGTTTAGGTACGAGTAGTTGTAGCAAGATACACTGCCAGCAGCCAGCGATGCGTTGCATATGGGAATAATATGTGCGCACACAGTCAAACACAGAAGCCAGCTCATCAGATACATAAACACAGTAAGCCAGCTGCCAGCCAAAGTATACACGAAAGAAGAAGAACAACATTGAAACGAAATTCATTGTTCATTCAATGTTTACAACTCAGATAAAAAGGTCGTGAATTTAATAGAATTTAAAGGTCGTGAATTTAATAAATTTAAACGTATATCAAAAGAGCAAGTAAGTGATTGAAAATATTAAAGTGTGCCAGCAATATAATTTACTCCCTATTTTTTGTGCAAGTTTTAACTAAATTATTGCTAGTGAATCATTTAAAATTATTTGATTCAAATGTGCCAGTGCCAGCAGCAAGAAGAACATTGGTGATAGTTTCGTTTTTTATGCTTTATTTTGGTTTTTTTCTTTATTGTTGTGCTCGTATGAACAATCGGTAGGTAGGGGTAATTTGTGTTTTTTTTTTTTGGTATACCCTTCCTGAGAATTGCGAATGTGTCTGTGTGACGCGAAAGGAGAAATGTGTTTTCTTAGAACAGTGGGACAAGAGTCCGAGAACAGTGGTACATAGTGTTTTTTCTAAGGCAGGTTTTGTGTTTGTTTGTTTTTTTTTTGTGTTGTTCGTAGCGAGTACAATACTAGGCAGGTTAGGGGTAACACATGCGCATGATAGGATTAGAATGCTATAGTCACAGGAAAGTCGATAGTAAAAATTGTTGTGCTAAAGAGAAAAGAAAGTCGATAGTTATGCTAGTGTGAAAGTATGCCAGTTAATTAAAGCTAGTCAGATAGTAATGAGAGTAAATGAATAAGCTCGGTGTGACTATAGCAGCCAGCGTGCTAGTGAGCGAGTTCGAACTTTCATAGGGAGGAAGTTCGAGATATATATATAAAAAATACGAAAGTGACAGGGTGCTTGCAAGCGGCCAGCGTGCGAGTGTGAGAATTATGAATTGCCATATTCTCTGGAAAGTATACCGAGCAGATAAATAAAAAACACCAATGTTCTCTTGTCGTCGTTTTGAATATGTTTTTGACCTTCATATTTAAGACGAGAGCCAGTAATTATTCTTTTGTGCTAATTTCCGATTTATATATTACGTTTCAGAAAAGGAGAAAATGTCAAGTATGCGAGTTTTAACTTCGAACATGGCGACACTTCGCCGTTCTGCGAATTACAGTATGGAAAGTACATTTGAGCAAGCGGATATAGATGAACTCCAGGTCCGTCTGGAAATATTGGAGGAAGCATGGGCAAATTTTAATAAGACCCATACAAAGATTGTAGTAGGGAAAGCCAACGAAAGTGCCAGACTGGAAGAAATGATGAGCGAGGCTGAAGAGGTCTATTGCGCCACTAAGACCCGCTTCAGACGTCGTATAGAAAGCCTGCGCCAGCAAGGAGCTAGTGAACAAGCCAGCAGCACAGCGCCAGCGAGCCAGCAAATTGAAGTGCAAGTTCAAATGCCAGCTCATCAGCAAGATTTGAGAAACACCTGGGGCGAGTTTGATGGTTCCCTTACCAAGTGGCAGGGGTTCCATGACCGGTTCGTAGCAGCCGTGCATCACAACGAATCGATTCAGCCAGCATTTAAGTTCCAATACTTGAGCAAATCTTTAACGGGCAAGGCTGCCGTGACGATGGGCGAGTGGCAGCTCACCAACGAAAATTATCTAGAGGCTTGGGATCGCCTCAATCAACTGTACAATCGTAAATATCAGACATGCCGAGCGCTGCTGAAGCAGTTCATAAGTTTGCCAGCACTAAGGACCAACCCAAGAGCCGATGATATTCAGCAATTATCGAATGTCACCCACGAGACCTTACGCCAGCTACGAGCTCAAGGATTGCCAGTAGAACAGTGGGATATGATGGTCGTTCATATGCTCCATGATCGCCTTGATAACGATACAGCTAGACAGTGGGAATTGCAGCGCCAGTCCGAGACCCCCACCGCCAGGGAAATGCTAGATTTCCTCGATAGACAGGCAGCAGCCGCTTCGCCAGCAACAACAAGTGGAGCAAGTCAGTTGAAATCCGAAAGTGTGCGATTCAACCGTTTCGAAAACGAACGCGCAAGTCAGCAAGTGAGCGCAAGTCAGCCAGTGAGTGCCAGTCGCAAGCCATCTCAAGGGCTAGTTATGCCAGCAAAGCCAGCTACCCGATTCACTACCGGTCAGACAGCTCGACGCCACAGATGCGAGTTCTGTAACGAGGAACATCAACTTTACCATTGCGAGCGTTTCAAAAATTTAAGCCTGCGGAGCCGTGTTAATTTTGTGCGTTCAAAGGGATTGTGCGAGAACTGCATCAAGAAAGGCCATGGTGTCGATACATGTTTCCAGGACCCATGTCCTCGCTGTCCTTTTAAATTGATGCACAACAGTATTCTTTGTCCGTCATCGACATTAAACAAGCCAGCCAGCGTTATGAAGGTAGCCAGCGGAGCAGTTCCTAAAAGGAAGAATGATTGACTAAGCGGAGTGCCAGCAAAGAGAAGCAAGGTATGTGCCAGCAAAACATTATTAAATATCAATAAAGCAAAAGCCAGTTTAAAATCAGAGTATTCAAATGCGTTTAATTCCGTTGCCAAGGTAGCAACTGAAATGACAAAGTCACTCTTGCCGACAATTTTAGTGAAGGTGCGAGTAGGTGGGAAGTTTTTAGGGCGAGTTAGAGCATTGCTTGATTCCGGAGCACAACCAAATTTATTATTGCACAGCATAGTAAAGTCCTTTCAGATCCCCACAACAACGATATCCAGGAGAGTTATTGGCATCGACAACCAGCCGATACAATTGAGCAAGTTAGCAAGATTTCAGGTTACACCATGGTTCAATGAGGAAGCATGCGCCGAAGAAGAGTTTTGGGTTCTACCAAAGGGCGTAGATTGGGCATTATCCACTCCACAGTCGGATGTAATTCCCATAAGAGCTAGTTTCAATTTACCTTTCGCTGATCCAGAATACTGGAAGGGAGCGCCAGTTACAATGTTGCTAGGAGTTAAATTCTTTGCGAGTATATTAGTAAGTTCGATACCACGCAACCTAGGAGGGATAGTTGCCATTGAGACAGCATATGGGATAGTGGTATTCGGTGTGCCAGCATTAAATTCAGATAGTTCTCTAGCAGCGAAATGCTTAGTATCTAACAGCGAAGCTAGTTTGCCAGTTGATAGTTTGCCAGCAGCCAGATGCGTAGAATTAGATAAGATGGATAGTGTTATTCAACAACTTTGGGCAATGGATCAGATAGGATCATTTAAGGCCAGAACAAAGGAAGAGCAAGCGGTGGAAGATAATTTTACACAAACTGCCAGTCGTGACGACGAAGGTCGTTTCGTAGTTACAATTCCTATAAAGCCTGATGTGAAGGATATAGGAAGCTCAAGAGCGATAGCATTACGAAGGTTTATGTACCTGGAAGGGCGATTAGATAGAGAGCCAGCATTAAGGAAACAATATATTGAGTTTATGCGCGAGTACGAAAGCTTGGGACACATGAAAAGAGCAAGTAGTCAACCAGAGCCAGGACAATTGGTCTATTACATACCACATCACTGTGTTACCAAAAAGTTCAGAGTGGTATTCGACTGCAGCTGTCGAACAGACAAGGGAACTTCACTAAATGAAGTGCAGCAATTGGGAGAGAAGTTACAACGTGACTTATACGAGATAGTATTAAGATTTCGCAGACATCGTATAGCATTCAGTGCAGACATCAAAATGATGTTCAGGCAAGTTCGAATAGCGCCACATCAATGGGATATGCAGCGAATATTTTGGCGCGAGTCACCAAGGGACAGTTTGCAAGAATATTGGTTGACAGTAGTCACCTACGGTATGGCATCATCGCCATATAACGCAGTGCGAGCTTTAGTGCAATGTGGTCGCGATGCGAGCGAGTATTATCCAGATATAGAGCAAGTAATCGAGAATGATTTCTACATGGATGACTGTGTGTCAGGATGTGATAGTGAGCAAGAAGCACTTTTCATCGCTAAACGATTAGATAAAGTTCTGAGGACAGCTGGATTTGAGTTACTTAAATGGAAGTCAAATAGTATATGGTTAAGGAGCAAGTTTACGACAGAAGCAGAAAGGGTAATGACTTTCGAGAGCAAAGAGCAAGTTTCAGTTTTAGGGCTACAGTGGTTAATTGATACAGATCAATTTACATTTGTAGTTAAGACATCAGAGATAGTGGGCAAGATAACCAAGCGCAAGGTATTAAGTTGTATGGCACAATTGTATGACCCAAGTGGTTATATCGCGCCAGTAACGATCTTGGGAAAGATCCTGATACAAGATATGTGGCGATTGAGTCTTGAATGGGATCAAGAGGTGCCAGCAGAAATAAAGCATAGATGGTTAGTACTATGGCAGGAGGTAAAGCATTTGGAACAATTTAGAATTGATAGATGGTTGGGGACAACGCCGGGAGCGAGTGTTCAAATTCATGGGTTTTCATATGCGTCTACGACTGCCTATGGGGCGGTTGTGTATGTGCGAGTGCAAACAATAGAGAAAGGGGTAACAAGCAAGTTATTAGTTTCAAAGACACGAGTTGCTCCTCTTAAAACAATATCAATACCACGATTGGAGCTAGCAGCTGCAGAATTATTAAGTCGATTGATAGTAGAATTGCGAAAGTCAATGGAATGGCCAGCTAACTCGATAGAAGTCGAGACATCGACAGCAGTTGCCAGCGAGATGCATGTATGTGCAGTTATGCCAGTAAAAGAGAGTTTGGGAATATGGATCCCAGCAAAGCAAGTTATAGTTTCGATAGTAGATTATGCCAGTAGTCTAGAGCGAGTAGTCAGCATTATGGCTTATGTATTTCGATATGTAAACCAGTTGAGAGCAAGGGTAAAATTACGCAAGCAGAGCAAGTTAAGTAAAAGATCCCGACGAAATCAGACAGATTCAAAGATACCGACAGTTGAGGATAGAGCGATAGCAGAGCGATATCTAATTAAAAGAGCGCAAGAAGAATACTACGGAAAGGACATTGCATCACTTCTTAATAAGGGCCAGCTAACCGAACATAGTAAAATTGAATCGCTTAAGCCAGTTTTTGACATTAAAGGTGTTCTGCGTGTTGGCGGACGTCTTCACCAAGCTAGTGGAGAGTATAATCGGCGTCATCCAATAATAATTCCGAACGGATCGAGATTGGCATGGCTGATAATTGACAGTGCGCATAGAATAACGAAGCATGGAGGAGTGCAAGTGATGATGCAATACATTCGCCAGCAGTATTGGATACCGAAGTTGCGCAACGAATTGAAGAGCTTCATACATAAGTGCGTTGTATGTGTTCGATACAACTATCGATTGGAACAACAATTGATGTCAGACTTGCCAGCGGATAGGGTTCGTGCTGGAAAGCCATTTCTGCATACAGGTGTTGACTATGCGGGGCCATTTATTTTAAAGGTACTAAACAGAGACGGAAAGCAGATCAGTTTAAGGAAATCTTGGGTTGCTATATTTGTATGCCTGAAGACAAGAGCAGTTCACATCGATCTCGTTAGTGACTTAACATCAGTATCATTTCTCGCCTGTTACGATCGTTTCGTCAGCAGAAGAGGTCAGTGCCAGCGGATGTACAGCGACAATGGTACATCTTTCGTCGGAGCAGCAAGGGAAATCAAGCGAGCCTATGAAGAGTGGAAAGAGAATGAAGTTTTTAGTCGTCTCAGTCTTAGAGGGACGGATTGGAAATTCATGGTGCCAGCAGCCCCACACCAGGGCGGTATATATGAAGCGGCAGTCAAATCTATGAAGTACCATTTGAAGCGAGTAATAGGCCAGCGTGTGCTAGAATGCGAGCAATTCCTGACGTTATTAATTGGTATAGAGGGAATATTAAACTCCCGTCCTATTCACCCGTTGAGCGATGATCCAACAGATTTGCAAGCTTTAACACCCGGTCATTTTCTAATAGGCGAGCCAATAGTATTACCACCACCATTTGCAATAGCCGCAGATGAAAGCAAGAAAAAGATAAAGTTATGGCGAGAGAGACAGACAATCTTTAACCACTTTTGGAAAGGATGGGAAGAAGAGTATCTTGTAACACTACAGGAAAGAAAGAAATGGAGGCGAGAAAGGGAAAGCTTGAAGCCAGGACAGCTAGTGATAATTAAGAGCGAGAATTTCCCGCCTGCACAATGGTCCATGGGGCGAGTTAGCCAGTTGATAAAGAGCAAGGATGGGATTGTACGATCAGTAGTCCTACGGACAGAAACGGGTGAGCTAGTTCGACCAGTGCAGAAGATCTGCATATTACCACCGATAGTAAGTAATGCGAGTTGCCAGCGATAGTAAGTTAATGAGAGTTGCCAGCGATAGTAAGTCAATGAGAGTTGCCAGCAATAGTAAGTTAATGCCAGTTGCCAGCGATAGTAAGTAATAGCGAGTTTCCAGCGATAGTAAGTTAATGCGAGTTGCCAGCGATAGTAAGTCAATGAAGGGTGCCAGCGACAGTAAGCTAGTGAAGGGTGCCAGCAATAAATTCTTATACTTTATTTATAATCTATTTTTTATATTTATTAATAATTAACAGTTAATAGCGATAGCAAGCACAAGCAAGTATATAGAGCTCCAGCCAATAAGCAAGTATGTAAAACAACAACCACCAAGAATAACAATGAAGGCGAGGACTACAACCAATGACAGCAATAAGAGACCGAGAGATGTGGGCACAACAGAAGCTAGAATGATGACAGCAATATCCTGATTGGAAAACGTTCGTTTTCGCCGGGAGTGTATCGAATGCGATGCATACGAGTTCAAAAGAAACGAAGAAATACCTACAATATCTACCTATGTATTATATTAATATAGTCATCTCTCTCTCTCATGTATTATATGAACAAATCAATGTATTTCATGAACAAGTCAATGTATTATATTTAGTTCAGTCGAAAGTGAAGAGCCAGCGCGATAGCACGCATTGAGGCCAGCAATAAATTTGGGTTTTTTCTTATAAGTTTTTCCCAATCAAAAAAAGGTTGTGTTTTATTTAGTATTTTTGAAGATTAATTTCAGTCATCGATTCCGTATTATACACATACAATACACATACAATACACATACAATACACATACAATACACATACAATACACATACAATACACATACAATACACATACAATACACATACAATACACATACAATACACATACAATACACATACAATACACATACAATACACATACAATACACATACAATACACATACAATACACATACAATACACATAGAGTACACATACAATACACATACAATACACATACAATACACATACAATACACATACAGTACACATACAATACACATACAATACACATACAATACACATAAAATACACATACAATACACATACAATACACATACAATACACATACATTACAATTACAATACACATACAATACACATACAATACACATACAATACACATACAATACAATTACAATACACATACAATACACATACAATACACATACAATACACATACAATACACATACAATACACATACAATACACATACAATACACATACAATACACATACAATACACATACAATACACATACAATACACATACAATACACATACAATACACATACAATACACATACAATACACATACAATACACATACAATACACATACAATACACATACAATACACATACAATACACATACAATACAAATACAATACACATACAATACACATACAATACACATACAATACACATACAATGCACATACAATACACATACAATACACATACAATACACATACAATACACATACAATACACATACAATACACATACAATACACATACAATACACATACAATACACATACAATACAAATACAATACACATACAATGCAAATATAATACACATACAATACACATACAATACACATACAGTACACATACAACACACATACAATACACATACAATACACATACAATACACATACAATACACATACAATACACATACAATACACATACAATACACATACAATACACATACAATACACATACAATACACATACAATACACATACAATACACATACAATACACATACAATACACATACAATACACATACAATACACATACAATACACATACAATACACATACAATACACATACAATACACATACAATACACATACAATACACATACAATACACATACAATACACATACAATACACATATAATACACATACAATACACATACAATACACATACAATACACATACAATACAAATACAATACAAATACAATACACATACAATACACATACAATACACATACAATACACATACAATACACATACAATACAAATACAATACACATACAATATACATACAATACACATACAATACACATTCAATACACATACAATACACATTCAATACAAATACAATACACATACAATACACATACAATACAAATATAATACACATACAATACACATACAATACACATACAATACACATACAGTACACATACAACACACATACAATACACATACAATACACATACAATACACATACAATACACATACAATACACATACAATACACATACAATACACATACAATACACATACAATACACATACAATACACATACAATACACATACAATACACATACAATAAACATACAATACACACACAATACACATACAATACACATACAATACACATACAATACACATACAATACACATACAATACACATACAATACACATACAATACACATACAATACACATACAATACACATACAATACACATACAATACACATACAATACACATACAATACACATACAATACACATATAATACACACTACAATACACATACAATACACATACAATACACATACAATACAAATACAATACAAATACAATACACATACAATACACATACAATACACATACAATACACATACAATACACATACAATACAAATACAATACACATACAATATACATACAATACACATACAATACACATACAATACACATACAATACACATACAATACAAATACAATACACAAACAATACACATACAATACAAATACAATACACATACAATATAAATACAATACACATACAACACACAGAGAATACACATTAAATACACATAGAATACACATACAATACACATACAATACACATACAATACACATACAATACACATACAATACACATACAATACACATACAATACACATACAATACGCATACAATACACATACAATACACATACAATACATATACAATACAAATACAATACACCTACAATACACATACAATACACATACAATACACATACAATACACATACAATACACACACAATACACATACAATAAACATACAATACACATACAATACACATACAATACACATACAATACACATACAATACACATACAATACACATACAATACACATACAATACACATACAATACACATACAATACACATACAATACACATACAATACACATACAATACACATACAATACACATACAATACACATACAATACACATACAATACACATACAATACACATACAATACACATACAATACACATACAATACACATACAATACACATACAATACACAAACAATACATAAACAATAAACATAGAATACACATACAATACAAATACAATACACACACAATACACATACAATACACATACAATACACATACAATACACATACAATACACATAGAATACACATACAATACACATACAATAAACATACAATACACATACAATACACATACAATACACATACAATACACATACAATACACATACAATACACATACAATACACATACAATACACATACAATACACATACAATACACATACAATACAAATACAATACACATACAATACACATACAGTACACATACAGTACACATACAATACACATACAATACACATACAATACACATACAATACACATACAATACACATACAATACACATACAATACACATACAATACACATACAATACACATACAATACACATACAATACACATACAATACACATACAATACACATACAATACACATACAATACAATTACAATACACATACAATACACATACAATACACATACAATACACATACAATACACATACAATACACATACAATACACATACAATAAACATACAATACACATACAATACACATACAATACACATACAATACACATACAATACACATACAATACACACACAATACACATACAATACACATACAATACACATACAATACACATACAATACACATACAATACACATACAATACACATACAATACACATACAATACACATACAATACACTTACAATACACATACAATACACATACAATACACATACAATACACATACAATACACATACAATATACATACAATACACATACAATACACATACAATACACATACAATACAAATACAATACACATACAATACACATACAATACACAAACAATACATAAACAATACACAGAATACACATACAATACACTTACAACACACATACAATACACATACAATACACATACAATACACATAGAGTACACATACAATACACTTACAACACACATACAATACACATACAATACACATACAATACACATACAATACACATACAACACACATACAATACACATACAATACACATACAATACACATACAATACACATACAATACACATACAATCCACATACAATACACATACAATACACATACAATACACATACAATACACATACAATACACATACAATACACAAACAGTACACATACAATACACATACAATACACATACAATACACATACAATACACATACAATACACATACAATACACATACATTAAAATTACAATACACATACAATACACATACAATACACATACAATACACATACAATACACATACAATACACATACAATACACATACAATACACATAAAATACACATACAATACACATACAATACACATACAATACACATACAATACACATACAATACACATACAATACACATACAATACACATACAATACACATACAATACACATACAATACACATACAATACACATACAATACACATACAATACACATACAATACACATACAATACACATACAATACAAATACAATACACATACAATACACATACAATACACATACAATACACATACAATACACATACAATGCACATACAATACACATACAATACACATACAATACACATACAATACACATACAATACACATACAATACACATACAATACACATACAATACACATACAATACACATACAATACAAATACAATACACATACAATACAGATACAATACACATACAATACACATACAATACACATACAATACACATACAATACACATACAATACACATACAATACACATACAATACACATACAATACACATACAATACAAATACAATACAAATACAATACACATACAATACACATACAATACACATACAATACACATACAATACACATACAATACAAATACAATACACATACAATACACCTACAATACACATACAATACACATACAATACACATACAATACACATACAATACACATACAATACACATACAATACACATACAATACACATACAATACACATACAATACACATACAATACACATACAATACACATACAATACACATACAATACACATACAATACACATACAATACACATACAATACACATACAATACACATACAATACACATACAATACACATACAATACACATACAATACACATACAATACACATACAATACACATACAATACACATACAATACACATACAATACACATACAATACACATAGAGTACACATACAATACACATACAATACACATACAATACACATACAATACACATACAGTACACATACAATACACATACAATACACATACAATACACATAAAATACACATACAATACACATACAATACACATACAATACACATACATTACAATTACAATACACATACAATACACATACAATACACATACAATACACATACAATACACATACAATACACATACAATACACATACAATACACATACAATACACATACAATACACATACAATACACATACAATACACATACAATACACATACAATACACATACAATACACATACAATACACATACAATACACATACAATACACATACAATACACATACAATACACATACAATACACATACAATACACATACAATACAAATACAATACACATACAATACACATACAATACACATACAATACACATACAATGCACATACAATACACATACAATACACATACAATACACATACAATACACATACAATACACATACAATACACATACAATACACATACAATACACATACAATACACATACAATACAAATACAATACACATACAATGCAAATATAATACACATACAATACACATACAATACACATACAATACACATACAGTACACATACAACACACATACAATACACATACAATACACATACAATACACATACAATACACATACAATACACATACAATACACATACAATACACATACAATACACATACAATACACATACAATACACATACAATACACATACAATACACATACAATACACATACAATACACATACAATACACATACAATACACATACAATACACATACAATACACATACAATACACATAGAATACACATACAATACACATACAATACACATACAATACACATACAATACACATACAATACACATACAATACACATACAATACACATACAATACACATACAATACACATACAATACACATATAATACACATACAATACACATACAATACACATACAATACACATACAATACAAATACAATACAAATACAATACACATACAATACACATACAATACACATACAATACACATACAATACACATACAATACAAATACAATACACATACAATATACATACAATACACATACAATACACATTCAATACACATACAATACACATTCAATACAAATACAATACACATACAATACACATACAATACAAATATAATACACATACAATACACATACAATACACATACAATACACATACAGTACACATACAACACACATACAATACACATACAATACACATACAATACACATACAATACACATACAATACACATACAATACACATACAATACACATACAATACACATACAATACACATACAATACACATACAATACACATACAATACACATACAATACACATACAATACACACACAATACACATACAATACACATACAATACACATACAATACACATACAATACACATACAATACACATACAATACACATACAATACACATACAATACACATACAATACACATACAATACACATACAATACACATACAATACACATACAATACACATACAATACACATACAATACACATACAATACACATATAATACACATACAATACACATACATTACACATACAATACACATACAATACAAATACAACACACATACAATATACATACAATCCACATACAATACACATACAATACACATACAATACACATACAATACACATACAATACACAAACAGTACACATACAATACACATACAATACACATACAATACACATACAATACACATACAATACACATACAATACACATACAATACACATACAATACACATACAATACACATACAATACACATACAATACAATTACAATACACATACAATACACATACAATACACATACAATACACATACAATAAACATACAATACACATACAATACACATACAATACACATACAATACACATACAATACACATACAATACACATACAATACACATACAATACACATACAATACACATACAATACACATACAATACACATACAATACACATACAATACACATACAATACACATACAATACACATACAATACACATACAATTAACATACAATACACATACAATACACATACACTACACATACAATACACATACAATACACATACAATACACATACAATACACATACAATACACATACAATACACATACAATACACATTCAATACACATACAATACACATACAATACACATACAATACACATACAATACACATACAATACACATACAATACACATACAATACACATACAATACACATACAATACACATACAATACACATACAATACACATACAATACACATAGAATACACATACAATACACATACAATAAACATACAATACACATACAATACACATACAATACACATACAATACACATACAATACACATACAATACACATACAATACACATACAATACACATACAATACACATACAATACACATACAATACAAATACAATACACATACAATACACATACAATACACATACAATACACATACAATGCACATACAATACACATACAATACACATACAATACACATACAATACAATACAATACACATACAATACACATACAATACACATACAATACACATACAATACACATACAATACAAATACAATACACATACAATACACATACAATACACATACAATACACATACAATACACATACAATACACATACAATACACATACAATACACATACAATACACATACAATACACATACAATACACATACAATACACATACAATACACATACAATACACATACAATACACATACAATACACATACAATACACATACAATACAAATACAATACACATACAATACACATACAATACACATACAATACACATACAATGCACATACAATACACATACAATACACATACAATACACATACAATACACATACAATACACATACAATACACATACAATACACATACAATACACATACAATACACATACAATACACATACAATACACATACAATACACATACAATACACATACAATACACATACAATACACATACAATACACATACAATACACATACAATACACATACAATACACATACAATAAACATACAATACACATACAATACACATACAATACACATACAATACACATACAATACACATACAATACACATACAATACACATACAATACACATACAATACACATACAATACACATACAATACACATACAATACACATACAATACACATACAATACACATACAATACACATACAATACACATACAATTAACATACAATACACATACAATACACATACAATACACATACAATACACATACAATACACATACAATACACATTCAATACACATACAATACACATACAATACACATACAATACACATACAATACACATACAATACACATACAATACACATACAATACACATACAATACACAAACAATACACATACAATACACATACAATACAC
>OZ007556.1:182829144-183241333 GCA_963931855.1 Philhelius festivus
CTCGGTCTGTCTGTCTGTCTGTCAGTTCGACTACCGCCTAAACGGCTTGGCCGATTTCCTTCAAACTTGGTTGATATGGGTCTTAATTTTTACCATCCACATGTTTTTTCTTTTTTTTTTAAGACCAAAAATAGAGGTACCTGCCATACGATTTTTTTCGAAATTTTATAAACACAAACTGTCGCACAGAATTTTTTTTTTAAAAATTTGAGAAATTTCATTTAGGTAAAACTAGGTAATGGTTGAAAAAAATTTTCCAAAAAATTGTTATTTTTGGTGGCCCCCTGGGTCTATTTTTTTTGTTTTAGATTTTCTCGAAAACGATTTAGCCAATTGAAATCAGTTTTCTTATGCTAAAGCTCCTCTTAAGTTTGAATATTCTTACGTATTAAAATTTTATTTTTTTTATTTTTTGGATTTTTTAAAAATTCAAAATTTTTTTTTGGAAACTCAATAGGTATACCTATCGATAGCCCCATGCTCGATTTTTTTCAAACTTGACAAATAAAAGTTTCTCAACATAATCTACAAGATCTGAGAAAAAAAAATTGTTTTATCTGAAACTAACTGTACCTTCCATACAAATGTTAAAAAATGGGTTTCGAAAATCGTATTTTTCTCGAAAACGGTTTCGAGAATTTTGCTAAATTTTTTTTCTTGAAATCTATATATTACTGACTGTACCTACCATAGAACCATTTTTTCGAATTTTGAATTTCTCATTATCGGCTTAAGGGATTTTAATGAAAATTTTTATAAAGAAACTCCTAAAAAGTTTAAAAGCATTGCATTTCAAAACATGAAAAAAAAATAATCTTTCAATTTTTGGAAAAAAAAGTCTTTTTTTTTTGGAAAATTCGATATCTAAAGAACCGCTTGATATTTTTCGTTGAAATTTAACTCTCAATAGTACAATAATAAAAACTTGAAGTTGGCGTACCAAAATTTTGTACATAAAAGCTTATTTTTTTAAGTAACCACTACAACGACTTTTAATTTTTGGTCTTGCATAAATTCATATTTGCTTATAGCATTCTGTTTTTGACTGTTTTTTGAATTTAAAATACGAGTATTCATTTTATCCTTATGAACAGTGTTCTTTAATAACATTGTTTTTTTTTTAAATTCCTAGTCTATTACATAGGACCGAATTTCGT
The DNA here is from genome assembly GCA_963931855.1 of Philhelius festivus. Taxonomy (NCBI): domain Eukaryota; kingdom Metazoa; phylum Arthropoda; class Insecta; order Diptera; family Syrphidae; genus Philhelius; species Philhelius festivus. Next base: position 182,830,302 of record OZ007556.1, read on the forward strand.
GCGACCCAGTCATGCATTTTATTTCGTAATGAGCTGGGCAATCGATACCACAAGTCAAGTGCTTGTGTATACAAATAATTTCTGCATTATCAAGACGTCGGTATAAGGTATGCCGATTTATAAGTTTAAGACGATTTTCATAGATAGATAAGTGGAATGGGTCATCCTAGCTAAGGACACGTAATGCAAATCGTAAAAATCTACGCTGAATCGCCTTAATACGTTGAATAGGAATAAGATGGTATGGTGACTAACTATATAACTGTCTCCAAATATTTTTAAGACTTAACACTGCCAATTGTTCAAGCTCCTCAACTAAGCGTCAAGCACCAACTTCTACAAGACCAGAACCGCATCTCACTTACTTCTGATGTGCTTAAATTTGTAACCCTATGGAACTCCATTAGTGGTTAAGAAAGTCAAACATCCTACTCGTATTACCTACTGCAACTGCTTGCATTGTTTTGGATAAATTAAAATTAATATCCCTTACTGCCTAACATAAAAAGCTATTATGCTGAAGTTTATTTAAAAAATTCCTGTGAATCACTTTGTCGAAAGACTAGAAAATATAAAGTAGATCCAAAACATTTACAACCAATGTGTGACAGAGGTTCTCTATCGTCGTATTCTGAACAGTTGTAGATACACCTATGTTTCTCTGGAAAACTAATCAGTTAGGAGATTATTTACCTGTAGAAAATAACTTGTTTTTTAAGATCTTTCGAAAGAAAAGTAAAAGTAGAACTCTTATACCATGTTGTAACGATAGTGTTGAAAATATGCCTTGGAGTATTATTTTTAAGAACTTAGAAAGGTATTTGATCACCTAAGCCAAAAGCAGTTGACCTTTCTAAAATAATTCTCAGGAACAATTCAACACAGGTAACTTCAACAGTGGGATTAGTATTTTTACAATGATAAAGAGTGACTTGGTACAACATGCTTAGATAGAGAATGTATTGTACGAGTTCCGACGAATTTCATACTTAAAAGATTACTGCCAACATTCTCGATATTAATATGTGTTTGGACACTCCAAGTGCAATAATTCCCCAACAGTCGTCCATTTAAGGAAGATTAAGTTTACCAGATAGAAAATTAAGCTGAAAAAACCTTCTCGTACTCTTGATTTGAATTTCATAGGTAAAGTAGCTTTAACAGAATCTCTCCTCCATCTTGATTGAAAGTGCTTGAAGCTGTGTGGGAAAAAAAACAACAACCTTCATATTATACGGCATCTTTAATGAAACAAATGATGGTCGATTCTAGTTAATTTTTGTTTTTTGCTTCGGTTCTCTTTATTATCCTTTTTCTTCCTTTATTTTTTGGTCAGCTAATTCGTTTTTCCTCTCCCTTCTTCCAAATAAATACTGATTACGAGAAGCTTCTTGTTCATATGGGATTAGGTAGGAGCTTATATACAAACATATATACCTACTTTTATATGAAGGAACAAAAAAATCTATAGAACTAGGGTTATACATTTTCGACCACTTGCTTTAATGCTTTAATCTTAAATTTGGTATACTTTTCTAAGTACTATAAGCCCAAAGCTGGCCTGCTTGGTAGTCCTCAGAACAAAATGTCACATGCTGGCTTGAGTTTTTTGATATATGACATTTTTCACGAAGGAATTATTGTGGTGAGTTTACTTCGAATACCGTCGAAATGAAGGCAAATTGCAGGATACCAACCAAAAAAAAATATCTACAGACAGAGGCATAGAAACTTTTCGGATGAGGATTATTTCATCTGCAAAAAGTTACTCTGCGAAATGTTGCCAAGGCAGAGAAAAGCCATTTGCGGTTCTTGATGGAATTGTTTTTTCTCTGTATTCTGTTGGGTCTTGTTGTTGTCGTGTGTGATATTTTTTCTGTCATAATTCTGCATCTGGGAATATAGTCGTATGATTGGATGGGTATGGTCGTATTCAGCAACTGTTTCTGGTAGTGACGGAAGTATATGAAGTGCGTGGCTCCGAAGAAGACCGAAAAAAGTGATGAAGCGTTGAGGAAGTTGCTTCTGACCACAATATAGTCGAAGTTTGTATGATTTAATACAGTGGCATTGTAGGTATTGCAGAGAAGTTGAAGTTGGTGGTGGTGGTTTTAAGTCGCTAAAATTTTGAGTCTTTTTTTTAATAAGGAAATAGGATATGTGTTTCTGCGACATGAGTGAAATCTGTGTTTTAAGAAACTTTCAACATTTTGCAGTAAATTGTCTTCAGGGAAATAATGGGTTGTTAACAAATTAACAATAGTCCGCTATTTTTAAAGAAACATTCTAGTCAAGTAGTTTTCCGACTCTTAAGATGGCCACACCATACTTGGTGTAATTAGCTTTTTCATTGAATTACTATACGATCTCTGATTGTGATATGTTTAAGCCATGCATTTTCAAAAAACTCTTGAAACAGCCTTTTTATGTTTCTAACTTACCTGAAAGGTCTGCAATCCCTGCCTCTTGATTTATTGGGACAGCTGGGATCCACTTTCTTTAATCTATTATAGTAGATTCAAGATTACAACTTTTTGTATACTTTGTTTGGGATTAGTTATTATGTAAGTAAAAAAATCAAATTTTTCTTTTATTTTTTGAAACTCAAACTCTTATGAAACTGCTATATCTTCATTTATTCAGAGTTAATTTTTTTAACTATAAGAAAATAAATAAAATTAAATTTTTGCTAACTTTACTTATTTGTGTATCGTTATTATGTCAACTTAAATCCCTATTCTCCTAGGGCCTTACCCACAATCAAATTAAGAGACGACTTTAATATTTGAGCGAAATGAAGCATTATTTAATGGACTCCATATAACTGACCATATATGCTGCATTTTATTTTTTAGGTTTCGTACAATAAATAGTTCATAATTTAGAGTTCACATAAATATTAAGTTCATAACATGTATGGCTAACTTTATAGAGCTCTTTAAATAATGGTCCATTTCGCTCAAATATTAAAGTCGTCTCTTAATTTTATTGTTGGTACGGCCCCTAGAGTACACAATGTTTCTAATATCTTAAGGGCAATCGAAACCCCTCAGTACGCGGAAATTTTATCTTTCAAATGTTGAAATAGATCCACTGGCTTGGACTAAAATTTTGCCCTGTGATGAGTTCGATTTCTGGATAAGAAGATAATTTTCCATACACCATACATAGACTGAAGAGCAAACAGAAGAGAAAATCATTAGTTTTCCAACTATCGACCGGTTGTTCTTTTCGGTAAGATGAAGATAATCTTGTAAGACATAGTGTATAATTAATCTTCAATTTTTTTTTATTTTTACTTGCGACTTATAGTAGGCAAGTTATGCATTCGTAAAAACTTGAGATTTTGATCAAAGTTGACATTAAGATGATAGCGAAGACGAAAAAATTGGGTCTTGCAATTCTGTCTCTCTGTCTGTCTGTTCGACTATAGCCTAAGCAGCTCGGTCGATTTTCTTTAACCTTGGATGATAATATCATTTAAATTTTTTTCCCACCACACGTTTTTTTCTTTTTTTTTAAGACCAAAGATAACAGTATCTAGCAAATGAATTTTTCGAAATCTAGTAAAAATTTTTTTTTTCTAAAAAACTGTTCGCCAGATGTTTTTAAGAAAAAATTCTAACAAATTCATTTAGTTAAAGCTAGGTAATTCCGAAATATGGTTATTAGTATGGTTCCCCCTGGAACCATTCTTTGTTTTTGATTTTCTCAAAAACGTTATCACTGATTTTAATCCTTTTTTTTAATGCTTTGGTTTTTTTAAAAAAGTTTAAAATTTTGTTTCAAAACTGGCAATTTAAAAAAAAAATCTTGCAGAAAATCTTTAAAATTTTTAAAAACATTGCATTTTCCAAATTAAAAAAAGGTGATTTATGAATTTTTGAAAAATTAAATATTTTTTTTTTGAAAATTCGATATCTCAAGAACAAGTCAATAATTTTTTTGGTTACTTATTTTTTATTCGTACAGTAGTAAAAACTTCAGGTTGGCGTACCAAAATGTTTTCTTAAAAATGGCTTTTAAAATTTTGTATATAAAAGTTTAATTTTTTTAAGAAATCGTTACAACGACTTATAAATTTTGTTCTTGCATAAATTCATATTTGCTTAAGAAATCACATGGAATTCTGTTTTTATCTCTCACTACTAAAAGAGTCTAAAAAAGGGATTTTATGCTTATAAACACTTTTCTCTAATAACAATAGTTTTTGAAATTCTTAGTCTTTTACACAGGAGCAAGTTCGTGCGACCCAGCCGTGCATTTTATTTATTCTTAAATTATTTTTATTTTGAAAAACTTTTTTTTTCAAGCTTTGAAATGCTGTTTTTTAAACTTCTTCTCTATAAAAAATTTCATCAACATCCATTATGCCGTTAATAAGAAATTATTTAAGATTCGCAAAAATGGTTTTACAGTCAAGTATTAGCCCGGTCAAAATAGACATTCAAGGTTACATTAATTCGCACAAAGCTGAAAATTGGCATGAATGTTGAGAACACTACTACAAACAATTTGTCAAAAGTCCCCATCGATCAGACGTGTGCAAAAAAAATTATTCAAGGTCAAATGTTGCAAATTTCGTTTTTTTTGCATTTTTCAGCTGAACGGCAAGTTTTATCATAAGATAGGTGAGACAAAAATTATTCATCATGCAATTATCTATAGAAATCGTCTTAACACTTTTTCTCCTAAGAATCACCATTTTGGAGATACAGCGATGTTGAAAAATTTGTGTTCTTCATAATATGTATGTCAATTACCGTTATATACATTACACAACGGTAATACAAGTAAAAATATTAGTTTTCGTGGCGTATAGATACATATTATACAATTATAAAGCCAGATATACACTGTTCAAATGCATGACAAGCACGCGCAAGTGTATTGGTGAAAAAATCACACGTATAGATTGGATTTAGGATTAAAGCAAAATGAAAATCTTTTGAGTTTCTTTCAATCTAGCGTCCTGCATTGAATTAGTGTATATGCAAGATTGATGATTGACCATGCATTTATTGGTTCATTTGCGTATAGTTCGTTGAAGAGATGAGAACACAGTACAACATAAGCATTGATTGAAATATTAAAATAGTAAACAAAAAATGTATGATGAAATGGACAGACAAAATAAAACAAATTACCTACTCGGATAAAATTGAAAAAATCTCAAAGACGTTCTTATATTCACAATTTCGCCGAAAAAAAACTCACAAAGCGCAACGTCCTCTCACCACACCGTCCATGTTAAAACAAAAGATTGAAGACTCATGCTTGGTGTGTGTATATGCAACTTTAATCCGAATTTTCGAATACACTTGCACCATGTATATTTGGCTTAAGAATATAAACTCGAAAGAAAACCCAGTCCCTCATTTTATGTGACCGTACGGCCTTGAGCAGCATCTGTCTGCGTCGCTCGTATACCAGCTCCGTTTCTAAGGGCCCAAACAAAATAGTATTAGTCCCAAGCGTTCCTTCGTAGTAAGAACAAGTAGTTATTGCAAACAGAATTTGTGCAGTTTCTTGTTTGTAAGAGAAATGTATCAATTTTGCTTTATTTGTAGTAAACATTTGGCGGAAAAAGTACACTCGGAAGAGTACCATTACCGTAGTTAAAAGACGTCACGAACAAGAACAAGCTGGTACATCAATAATAAGTCCTCCTCGTACTAGAGCACGCGTAAATGAATCAGTTTTTTGTTTAGGTTACGTTACCTTAGGTTAAGGTGGCTGCTGACCGGAAAAGCCAAAACACTTAGACCAATATTTGGTCCATTGTGATACTACAGGATTTCAAAAATCAATCTTACTCGTTAAACCATTAACAATGAAGCATTTGAGACAGTGAATGTCAGAATTGTTTTTTGTTTAAAAGAGTGCTGTTTATTCTGTGGCAATGAATTGAATAAAGCGTTTGAAATGAAAAAAAGCACTGCAATATCGGCGTCAAATTTGTAATGTAATTAGGTGCTTAGATAAGTTTCGGTACTTATCTTTTGTAAAAAATACTCATAATCGCTTTCGTCATTTCCAATAGTAGTATTTTTCAATTAGATACAAAATTTTCAACTCAATAGGACCACAATAGATCGTTGAATAGGCCTACCGAGAAAGCCACCTTTAAAAAAAAACGCACCAAGTGTACTACTTCACGGGTGGCGCGGAACCGTGTGCATGTGCATATTATGAAGAATACAACTTTTTCAACTTTTTGCTTCGCTATATCTCCAAAATGGTGATTCTTAGGAGAAAAAGTGTTAAGGCAATTTCTATAGATAATTGCATGATGAATAATTTTTGTCTCACCTATTTTATGATGAAACTTGCCGATCAGCTGAAAAATGCAAAAAACCGATTTTTGCAACATTTGACCTTGAATAATTTTTTTTCAACTTTTTGCTTCGCTATATCTCCAAAATGGTGATTCTTAGGAGAAAAAGTGTTAAGACAATTTCTTTAGATAATTGCATGATGAATAACTTTTGTCTCACCTATCTTATGATAAAACTTGCCGTTCAGCTGAAAAATGCAAAAAACCGATTTTTGCAACATTTGACCTTGAATAATTTTTTTTGCACACGTCGGATCGATGGGGACTTTTGACAAATTGTTTGTAATAGTGTTCTCAACATTCATGCCAATTTTCAGCTTTGTGCGAATTAATGTAACCTTACCCTTATTTTTGAAGCTAATTTGACCGGGCTATATGTACAGTCAGTACTATCTTAATTAAAAATAAAGACAAAAAATTTAATTAAAATTATATGTACCGTTTTCGAGAAAAACACAATATTCGAAAACCATTTTTAAATGAAGCACATATTATTTTCTTACATCTTGTAGATTGTGTTAAAAAGTTTTAAAAAAGTGAGTTTTGAAAAAAAAAAAAAAAGTTTTTTAAGAAAATACAAACAAATTTTTTGAAAATTTGAATACACAATACTACCAAAACTTTTGGAGAAGAGTAGAAACTATATGCAAGATGCACATGAAAACTGGAACTAAAGACGAGGAAGGGATAGAAAAATACAATTACTTTCATAAGCAACTGCAAACGTCTTGAAGCAAATTAATGCGTAGCAAAAATTAAAACTCCAGTAGGTATATATTATATATTTAAATATTATTTAAAAAAAATCAAAATATATTTGAATATACATTCAACCGAACGATCTCAAGACCAATGCTCAAAATGTATTAAAAAAAAATAATACAAGATGAAAATCGAAATATCCGCCGGAAGAGCGGAATTGATGATTGAACTTACTCTACATATACGAGAGAATAACTATAACTCTACATATCCGTAAGAAGAGCAAAGGCCGATTCTACGATTAGATTTGCTTAAGGAAAGTCGAAAAACATGGTATTTCCTAAGGTGGAAGAGTAAGCTGCGTACTACAGCCGCCGCCAGATCAATGTGGTTGACTTTGGAGTTGTACGAGGGTATTCCAAGGCAAAGCTATGAAAAGAAAATATTAATTTATATGTTTGTCTAGAGCACGAGAGAAAAAAGGTTCAAACAAGATATTTTTTTTATAATAATAGGTTTCGTGGTATCGGCATCCAAGGAAAAAATAAGGTATGTTTTTTGAGCTGATGGTTGTGCTTTATATTGGCAAAAATTTTCACTGGACTGAACATGGAACTTTCAAAAAATTTGGCAGTTCCCAAAAAAAAAAAAAAAATAAAATGCACGTCTGGATCGCACGAACTTGCTCTTATGCCAAAGTACTTTGGAACTTAAAATACAATGTATACATATACATATATAAAACATGTATTTAATGAGATAAAAATGTTCAAATGCATGGAATTGCGGTCTGAATTCCGGAAAAGTATGAATTTGCGCAAATAAAGTTGAAAAATCGTTTTATTAAAGTAATTTTTTATATAAGAAATTTATTTCAAATTTTTCTAGAACAAAATTTTGGTATGCCAATTTTAAGTGCTTAGTAATATAGATTTTAGGAAATAATTTCAAATAATAATCGTTCACACGTTTTCAATATATTGAATTTTCAAAAAATAAATTGGATTTTTTTTTTTTTTTTTTTCAAAAAACAAAAAAAAAATTTTCGAATATTTTTATACAGAATATTATTTTAAACTTAAGGAGGCTCTTGGTAAAAATGTTGGGTTAAAATCGTTAGAGCCGTTATTGATAAAGTCGAAAATCAACAAAACGTTTCTATGACAGGTACCGTTAATAACATTTTTCCGCAAAATTTTTTTTGACCAACATGTAGCCCATGTCCATAATGTCACACCTAATTTTTTATCAAAATCGTAAGAGCCGTTTTCGAGATAAATAAGATTTTGCATTACGGGTGTATGGGGGGTACCGTTAGTTTTGGAGCTAACAAAAAACTTTGAATTCCTCTTATAGGGAATCACCGAAGACCCTTAACTACGGAGATTGAAAGAAATAGGTCCAGTGGTTTAGGCTGTAGTTCAAGGTACAGACATACAGAAAGACAGACGGAATTGCCGGACCCACTTTTTTGAGTTTTCACTGTTCCGAAGTTCCTATGATGAAAAGAAAAGAAAATTGCTGTGAATTATAATTTATTTTTTTTTTGTTTGTGACAAGAAAGTATTATTTATTTATTTTATTAATATTCTTTATTATAGATGTTAAATATGTTTTGGAAAATAAATCTTCTTGTTACTTAAATTTTCTTCTTTTTTTTTTAATTTTACAGGTTTCAGAACCAAAAAGATACCATTTCAATAAAACTGCCTAAAAATATCTTTTACTTAAGGACGAAAATAAGAAGTCCTTTTATTATTTTTTTGTTTAGTTTTTTTTTTAGCATCTGTTCATTATTCAACTTTTAGCCCTCAAATATATAAACACATTAAAAACGTAAAAAACCTTTGAACTACATAAATTACCCACTATCTCCATAATGGTCTAAAATAGATATCTTGAATCGCTAAATATCTTAAGTCCCTTAAGGGAAAAGAAATTAAAAATACATTAATAATTTATGGTCCTAATATGTTTCGTCATTTTCGACCAGCACAAAAGTCAACACATGACAAAAAAAAAATACTCATTAGAGTTGACCTATTTTAATTGGAAAATTGCGTCCTAAAGGACCTTCGTTTGGGCCATTATGTATATTTTGTACCTTCAAAACAGCAATTATTTCTTTTCATCGAAAAAGCTTAGATAACATGTCGAAGGAACTCATTCGTACAGGACTTTTTGTTTAATTTTTTCGTCGCTCGTATAAATATTATTATAATGGTGTAACGGTGTACATACATGTTAATGTCCTGGCATTGGCAAATGTATAATCAAAATCGCTTACAATTACCGGTAATTTACTGAGAACCGTCAGTTGTTGGTAAGAAAATGTCACAGTAAAACTTGAATAATGTTTGTTGGTTTTGATATTAGAATTTTCTTTCTATATGACTTTTCTATTTTGGTAGACGCACATAATAACACAATGAAAGATAGAAGATAATATTTTTTTACCTTTTTTGGTCTTGAAAGGTTAATGAAGTCGAAAAACTCTGCTTAAGGATTAATTTTGTAACAAAATAAATGAAGTAATTATGAAATGAAATAAGTTATCTGTCTATGCGTGTAATAACTTAACTCCTAGACAAATTAACACATAACACATTATACAAATTTTGAAAATATTTTCAAGGATTCTTTTGAAAAGACACGTATTAGCAAGTACAGAGATAGATAACTTTTTTCGGGATATTTTGCATAATGATATCTTCACTCGAAGTAAAGTAACTCTTCATCAAATTGTGGAGACATTCTAATACATGTGACAGATACAGGCACTGATTTGTGGAAAGGCTCTATCTAGAGATGTGTCGGTTGAAAAGTTATCGGTTCATTGAACGCGTTTCTGCGACTTAAAATTATTCGGTTGCTATCACATGTCGCAAACTGCAAACTTTGTTTTCTATTTGAAAGGCCCATATATGGCATTATTTATGAAACATGATATCGCTCAAATACCTGCCTCGGCCCTTACAGTAGCACGGATCCGAGTGGTCCAATTTTCAATGACTCTTCTGCATAGATCCGGCTGAATTATCACGATGGCCTGTGCTATGTTCACGTTAAGGGTATCGATCGATTGTGAATTATTTGCATCGATCTGCGACTTCAGGAAACCCCATAGGTAAAAGTCTAGCAGGGTCAAATCTCATGCAGAATGTAAATGGCTTCCCCTTTGTGGCACGTAGCTCCATTCTGCTGGAACCACATGGTTAAATTTGGCGCATAAGAAATTGGTTATCATCGTTCTGTAACACTCGCCATTGATGGTGACCGCCCCACCAACTTCGTTTTCAAAAAAGTTTAGACCCCCAAGATCCACATCAAACGGTAACATTTTGAGAATTTTCACCTCGTGGAGGTTCTTGTTTCTTGCAAGAAATTGACAATTCCTCCAAGAGTATATCTTGTCATGAGAAATGCTGCTCATTAGCCGTTCGGAATCTGCAGAAAATTGTAGGTCCCCTCTATTCCATGCAACACTCATACAGGAATGGTTGAGAGTTATAAGTCACTTGGTTGAGGTTCGCTATATGAGACGTCATGGCCTCTTATTTGAGGTTCGTGTCTTCCAATATTTGGCAATCTGGATTGTTAACACAACAATTCATCCAAAAGTGAGCCTCGTCGCTAAAGATGATTTCTTGTGCACGGTGAGGAATCGACTTCCTAGGGTTCTGCTGTACATTCTCACGGACCGAACAGATGTTATAAGGCCAATCTTGAGGTTATTTGACCTACGAATGTTGGCTGATTGATTACCGAACTGGTCATCACGAATTTAGCTACCAAATGTTGAAGAGTCTACTGTGAAGTGCCATCAGAATTGGGATCAGTAACTGAATAATAAATTTTTCATGTGTACATAATGTTACGAATATGTTACGATAACAACATGGAATTTGAATTTAAAAACCCTTTATCTAGCTATCTATCTAATAGCGGGACTAGTGATTGCATTTATTACCAGTGTCATTGCAGTAGATACATTCCAAAATGTCGAAAATTTAAAATGATACCTTTTGTACCTAAATATTATATCATTCGGCAAAATAAAAACCCTTATTGCGAAACAAGACACCTCCGTTAAGCTGTATTTTTGAGGAGAGATTTATTTTGACAACTTAATTCTGTACATAAAAGTTTATACTGTTCTTTTTCGAAAGACTAATGAATATTGATAGAAAATTAGTGTTCGAAAAATGCAGATACCATGCCGATTTTTTCCCTATACTAGGTAAGTCATCTAGTGGTTTCTTTTTAAAATTAGTATCATACCTCGGCGGAACGAAATGAGTCACTTTACGCTTAAACGACACGTTGCGAAATATTGAAAACTTATTTCCGAACTAAGTGCTTTGTAGCCCAAATAGTGCCTAAGCCTAGTCATAAATACTTATAATAAATTGAAGTCGAACAAGAACCTGCTAATATTTTTGACACATTTTTATTCTATTTATTGGTCAACTCAATGGTTACTATTCATAGAAGACATTTTTCCAAACGACCTCCATTGGACTTAAGAATCAACCAGAGATCCCCTGGTCAATAAATCAATGAATATTCAATGCTTAGTCAAGCTTTTGAAGTTGAGTAGATAACCCTATTTCAAGATGAAATACAGGTGGTGATACATTGGGTTGATGACTGAAGTGCCAGGTTGTAAATCATTAGATGATATGAAGTTCGGTGCTTTCTCTTCTCTTCATTGATATAGATTTTGCCTTTCGTTCTGTAGCTGGAACCTTATGGAATACCCAGCAATGGGTGGATATTCTTTGGTCGGGCTACATAAAATGTCCCGCCAATAAACCGAAATAAAAAATTTCCTCAAAAATGAAAATATCGCCCCAGTCAATGAAAAATAAAATTTTGTATGCAAATTCAAAACATTGGATCTATTTTTCATTTTGTTGTTGTGTGCCAGACAGGCGCCAATATCTAACGACTTTATATCTTTTTTGAGTGCTCTGTACCACTCACGCAACTCCGTTTCTCCACTTAGAGTATGTTATTGAGGGTACTGATAATACATATAGGCGCCTGACCTGCTTGAGCTTGAGCGGTACAGATGACCCAAAGAGGGTGTTAAGATCCTTTGAACCCGAGTAGCAGGTCAGCCAGATATTGTTGATCAATAAACTGTTTGCTTATAAATATATTTTCAAAGAGCCATTTTTTTAAGATTAAAATATGGAGCCATTCTTCATACTGAAATTTGGCTCCAAAATTCGAATGGAAAAAAGGATCCAAATAAATAAAAAATCACCTTAATTCAACAATATTTTATCGATTTTTTTTTTTCATAAAAATGTTGGGGCCAATTGGTTCGGAGGCTTAACAATATCTTTCGAGCCAGTCTTTGGTAAACTTTCGTAGAAATGTAGACTTGTCACTGCGAAAAATGAAGGTGAGTGACTTCATCACAGCTTACCCTCCCCATCAAACCATTACATTTGGATAGTGCATCTTTTAACCTTCGGAATGGTTGAAAGATGTTAATTGCAAGGACCGAGAGATATCGATTATTTCAATGTTTTCATCTCCAATTTTATTTATTTATTTAACACTGTACTATAGTTAAATTAATAAGATCGCAGCTTCAATTAAACTGCTTGAATATTTTTAATAAAATAAAGCTTTGAGGTGCCTTCAACGTTGAATCTTTTCACTTTATTACCTTTTGTTTAGCTTTCTTTTGTTCAAATATGTCATTCCAATTCATTATTGTTCAGTATATCTGCAGGAGTAATAATATATACTTGAAGAAGAAAAAAATAAAGCAAGACAAAGTATTTTGCTTACCGTTCCGTTGGGGTGTTTCAATTTAAACGGAACCATCCATTCAGTCTGCCAATCTAAGTGTATTAGGTACACGGAACACGATTGCCATTGCCGCATTCAGCAAATTTCTCCTCCATGTTTAGCACTGAGGCTGAGTCAACTTCAATCATAAACAACTTCCCATCCGTTGACTTCCATCATCCTGTTTATTGTGTTCCTCGTTACGTTCTACTACTTCTGGCATGCCCATACCTTCATCATCTCCATCTCCATCTACATCAAAATCAACATCACCATCAACGTGAAAGAATGTATAGAGCTTCAGCTTATACTCTACCTACATTTACATTCAAATGCATTATTCAAGCAAAATAAAACAATTTTGAGGCATTTAAATTTCAATTTTATGATTTTCATTGCAACGCAAATAATAAAAGTTAAAAGTGAAGAAAGCGGAAGAGCAGAAAAAAAAATGAAATACGAAAAAAAAAGTGAAATGAAAATCTTTTCCTGACACAAATGTCCTTAAAGGAATAAACAACTCTCGTTGTACAAACGACCAACACCACCACCGCCCTCTGCAGTCCAGTGAGTAAACAAAAGGTGTTGCCATTCAAGTTGAATTTTTTTTAAGGCAAAGTGTTTTTTTATAATATTTAATGTTAAAAATAATTTTATTAATTTTGGACTCGAAAATTCGTGTTTTTAGCAAGTTATGCATTCACAAGAAAGCCGAACTCGAGGTTTTGATCAATCTCACAATGCTATGTATAACAGGGACGACTAATAATGGGCCACTTCTTCTGTCTGTTTAATTACATTCTAAGCGAATCAGCTGATATTCTCTAAGCTTTTTAAAAAAAGGGGTTTTCTGTTGGAGCGGGTAGATTTCCGTGTCATGAGGCAGCCATGTTATTTTTTGGCAACATCTGTCAAATTAATTGTTTATTATACAGTTACCGATGCAAAATCACCATGGTAAAGGATACAATTGAAGAGCACGTCCAAATGGTACAACTTTTTTATCAAATAATGAATCTTCGTTAGTGCAAAGTTAGTAAGTTAGTTTCAAAGTTGACTATTAAACTTGGCCAAATTTCAGACAACTGGAACATCGGTTATCAATCTGCTAACATTCGTTCGTCAAAGGAATGCAAGATCTGCCGGGATCATCACAAGTGTATAGCAGAAGCCTCGCCGTTTACAAGAATTCGTCCTTTTGCAGACTTCAACATTGCGAGTTTTGCAAAGGGACTTATGCCGACACGAGAAGAAGATCTGACTGAACCAGAAACAGAAAATGGTTATAGACCTTAGACAAAGCCGTTTGTAGTCTGAGTGGGCTCGGAAGCGTTTGGAAGAGAATCCTAATTTTGGACGAAAAGTCATCTTTATAGCGACGAGGCGCATTTTTGAATGATGATTGCCGTATATGGGCAATGCTCCTTAAGGAGTTTCATGTGGATTAGCAGGGCGACGTCATTGTTCCGAATTTTTTTTAAAACCACGTTGGCAAAACGATCACTGTCAATACCGAGAAATTAGCCACTAAGATTTGACCAGGCTTGTGGGATTTCTAAAAGTCGCAAGTCTATGGAATAAATCACAATCGATTGTTGCCCTTAATGTGAACATAACTGATTTAGTTAGATCATTGCGGAAGAGTCATTGAAAATTTGATCCCTCGCGGTGCCACCATAAGAAGCTGAGGCAGGAATTAAGATGAAGTCAGACTACATACTTAATGGCCTTCTGGGTCTTTCAAATAAAAAAAGAATTTTGTTACTACCTCACACAAAACTTGTTTTATTTCATTTCAACATTTACCTGAATTCTAAAGAGTTTCAATAAGAACTCTTTAAAACTTTTTTTTTTCAATACTTTTTTTGGTTTCTTTAAGTCAAAAAATTAGAGTATACCTTTCAAAAATTTTTCTTTAAGAAATTCAACAAAATATTTTTTTTTTTTTAAATTTTCAGCAGATTTAAAATTGATTTTTACTCATTTTTCTTTGCTTAAGTTTAAAAACTGTTTGGATTTTTTAAAAAATTTAAATATTTTTTTGAGAAATCTAAATACATATTTTAAATATTTTTTTGAATCATTTTTTAACAAAATCATGAAGACCTATCGAAATGCTAATAGTGTTTCAATTTTTCTTATAAAATGGAAGCTTTGAAGAAGATTTATGTTAAATCCACTTAAATTGAGGATTGTCTCTTGGTGAAAACGTAGTATGTATTATAAATAAAGAATATGGCGCAAAATTTTAATTGAATTAGTACGATGCTAAAGCTGTTTTAGTAAAACAACGAATTGGCAAATTTTAATCGAATTTAGCATCATACTTTCGCTACCCTTTTATTAAAGTTAAAATCATCGAATACTTTCTTTATTTTCTTAGTATCGTGCTAGATTCATATGACTCTTTGACATTTGCAAACATCAAAAAAGGTTCGTGTACTTACTTTTTTACACGAAATGTCATTTATTTAGGTGTGTTCAGAAGCAATTTATTAAGAAAATTAGCTTAGTAGGTACGATACTAGTTAGAAAATGTTTAAAATTAAGAATGAATTAGTAAAGTACTCTAAAGTTAGCAAATTGCTAAGTTCTATCATACTGGGAGCGTATCGGAATCCCGCTTTTCAAAAATCCCGACAAAAAAATTTTAAATCCCGTCTGCTAAAATACTGTTTTTTTAAATCCCGTCTTCTAAAATCCCGCTTGTTCAAAATCCCGATCTATTATAATCGCGCTTTTTAAAATCCCGCCAAATCCCGCTAATCCCGTTTTTTAGAATACTTAGCTAAAACTTATTGATTTTATGTTGGTAACTTTCTATATTCTTTAAATGCTAAAGAAACTTTGCATTCACCCAACCTCGCACCTACCCCAAATCCTATAGTGTGCCCAAGCAGGCGGGTTGCATACCTCAGTGCTTACACGTCGTAATAAGAAAGGGGATTATAAAAAACGGTCTTATAGGAGACGGGATCTTAAAAAGCGGGACTTAAAAAAGTGGGATTTTAAAAAAGCGGGATTATAAAAACTGGGATTATAAAAATGGGATTTTAGAAAATGGGATTATAAAAAACGGGATATCGTACCCAACCCTATCATATACTAATACCTTAATAATAGGCGGTTTAAAATTTTGCGCCACCGTTATTAACAGTAGTATTAACAATATAAACTTCTATGAAGCTTAAACAATAAATAATTAATATCAAGCGTGTCAATATTTTTTTTTGTTTTGAAATTTTATTTTCGTTTGTGCCATAATATAAAGACCTTTTTTTGGCATATCAGAATTTATAAGACTTTCCTTTTTTAAAAACTAAAATAAATTTTACTTTTCCCTTAGCAAGTTCGTTTTTAATCATTAACAATAATTTTGTGAAATATTTTTTTTTTACATTTCTTAAAAAGTCTATAATTTTTCGCATTTCGAAATTAAAAAGTTAGATTAACTACAAGTCCACTCACTAACGTACTGTTGAAAACGCTTTACTGCACTCTGTTTAACTGAAAAAATCGGTTATTTGCAATAAAAATTTATCATATTTTTTAGATGTTTTTTCAAACAATCTTCTTTGCATCACTGAACTCCGCTTCATTGAAAACTCCTCAAAATTGAAACAAATATTTTTAACTCAAATAAACAATTTACACGTGTTCAACTTCGCTTAATGACCATGAACAACATGTCTGTCAGTGTATGTGATTTCAATACGAAAACGGAAAGTTCTTGGCAGCGACCAAATCGACAAAAATTTTAATATTTCTAATATTTATAAAAAAAATTTGCTGAGCGGGCAGAGGATAGGAATATATACGTAGGAATATTTAACAAGCTCTCAAACTATACTACGTTCTGCAGTGTGTCACCTAGCATGGTATTCATAATACTCGTATGTTAAGATGTGTATCACGGGCTTAAGTGAAACTCCCATTGTACGTGCAAGCTGCTAGCAAATTTTGATACGAACATACACTTACAATTTAAAATGTCAAAAAAAACTTTTTATTTGATTTTCAGGATTTTTGTTTAAAAAAAAACCCCGCTTATGTTAAACCAATATCAGTTGTTATCTGAAATTTGTTTATACTTTTTGAATACAAGCCATATCGGTAAAAATTTTCGGCTTTGATTTTAAAAAGGCATTCTATCACTGATTGATAAAGCAAGTCACCATTATGTTTCGTGTCATATCTCGAAATAATCGTTAATTAAAAAGATGTTTAATTTTTTTTTGGAAATTTGCCTAGAAATTTGCAAGTTTTTGTGACTCAGTCTTGTATTTTATTTTCTTATTCCAATCGATTTCAATCTCCAATTTCATTCATCTCCAATGGACATTCTGCACGGTTTTCATAATTCTCCCCAATAGGCAACGAGCTTCTCCCAATGTCAATATAACTGTGCCATCATTCATATTCCGTCTAATTTATGAGCCACCTTCGAGATTTTTCAATAAATATCGTATTGGACGGTTTCAAGTCTGATCTTTACCAAATAAATAATAGTGTTACTCAGGGTTCCGTTTTATCTCCGACTCTTTTCCTTATTTGTATAAATGATCTTTTGTCTGAAGCTTTTAAATCCACTTCATTGTTTTGCGGACCACCTCAGCTTTTCATACTCGTTCTTAAATTCACGGCCAACTTCTTTGGAATTGTAACAACGATCTCCGATCTTAACAGCATTGCTGAATAGAATATACAAAATCTTGTGGAGTTTAATACTTCGAATTTTGTTGATGCCATTGATTGTTCTTGAATGGTATGTATATCAACGACTATCTTTGCTAAAATGATCGAATACTCGAGACCGTCAAAATCGCTGTTAAATGCTAAAAATTTCCTTATCAGTTTAAGTAAATTTCCACCCACTCTAATCTGGCTATAATTTATGAGCTGTTTTAACTTCCAAAACTCATATCTTTGGACAGGAGCAGCCCCAAGCTTCATTCATTCTTCATTTATTAGATAGAATTCAGAACAGAGCATTAAAACTGATAGGAAACAGAGCTATCATGGAATCATTCCCATCTCTTGAACACCGTCGTCGGGATGTTTCATGGGTTTCCTCGTTTTATTGCTTCTTTTACAAGTAATGCTCACTCGAAGAATCCAGTTGCATTTCTTCCCTAAATAAGTTCATCCGCGGTGCCGGTTTCAGTGGGAATGCTCATCAGTTCATCCTCTAGTCTGATTTTAGTTGTACCTTCAATTTCACAGGATTATGGAATAATTTACCCGGCATGGTTTTCCCTTGCCATTTCCAATTGTAAACATTAAGATCAATGTTCATCGACAGCGCCTGTCTTTCCCTCTCTAATTTCGTCCTCGCTTGTGATATATTTATGTTCAACTTTACAAGAGAGCTTGATACCAAACTCTATCAAGTGCTTTTGAAGTACAAGCGCAACAATCTTACTTTCTCTAAAACGATGTAAAGATCTGTTTAAACCTTGGGGGAAATAATATATAATCCGTTCACAATTGTAACGATTAATGCGAAAGACGTATTGTCGGCCTTTAAAAAGCTTTCGATCTTCGATATATTTCTTGGGCTGATTGTTGATCAGAGATGACCTGGCAAAGAAGAGACCAAGTGAAAGTGCTTAGTAGGAGGAGGGGAAGGAAGGATTGCCTTTTATAGGAACAGGCTGGACAAATGCAGTTTTTGATCTTCTAAGGAAGATTCGAGAATAGTAGAAGTTATGAAAAAGTTTACACAATAGTTTTGCCAGCGAACAAGAAAACCTCTTCAGAAGAATGGGGATATTACGTCATGACCAGCGGATTTGTATATATCAAAATCTCAAAGGGCTCTTGCAGCTGTAAATTATTATCGACCACTCTCTACGGTTGTTAAATGCGACTACATTTAGCTTTGTCGGTTAAAGATGCAAATCTTAAGCCTAAGCTCCCCTTGTATTAGATAATATGTAAAATATTGCCGGATTGGCATCACTTCTAAAACAGTGTCCCTGTTTTTTTAGGCAGATTTTGAACTTTTTGACAAAATCTATTCATCACCAGAAGAAATATAAGTTTCTTTTTGTTCATTATCCTTCTTTGACAGTGCCAAATCCAAGGCGTATCAAAATCACCAATGACAGCAGTCACATGCACACATTACACATTTGAGACGTCCTTATCCAAAATATCAAAAAACCCACCTTTCAATGAAAGAACAGAATACTGATGGTGATCCTGGCATACTGTGGGACATTTAACACTCCCAAACAGACAGCTCTCCCATATATTTTATACTTTAGTGCCAACTTCGACATCACCACCCTGCGGCCTGTGGCATACTTAACACTTTTCAAACAGCACGATGCTCGCTCAATTTGGTGGGATATTTATGCTCGCGGCACGTAGTACCATCAATCAAACGTCAAATTTACTCGCCCCCCATCTCAGATTTTTATTTTCAAAACTCAAAAAATAAGAAAAATGAAAATGAAACAAACAGGACCAAGAAAAAAATGAAGGAAGCTGCTCAGTGCTCAGTTATTCCTTTGCCAATGGTTGTTGGTTTGGAATTCTCGGTTTTCTGTTTGTGATAAGGAACGGCAAGAGGCGACAACTTGGTTGGGTTTGCTTCAGCAAAGGTTACGACATCGGCTACCCACAGTCACCATAGCCCACACAGCCATCAAGAGCACGAGCATTATGGTGGAGGGACACAAAAGGTGCCTGACATCCTTCAATGGCGTGTGCGCTGTACCTGTTCCTTCCTCTCACTGTGAGCTTCCGCAAACGGATGTCATGCGGATGGCAGTGGAATATTTGATAATTTTTAAATGAATTTTATGACAGTTCCATGGCAGCAGACGTGAAATATATGAGATTCAATAAGACGACAAAAGAATCTGAAGATATAAATGGTGGAACAACCAACACAGAAGGTGCCATAACGCCGCCATGTTTCTGTTTCTTTAGCAAAATCACTTTCAATTTAACCAACAAAATATCAAGGATTAAAACACAGGTGAGGTTATTTTATATTTTGACAGAAAGGAACAACGTAATTATTGGGAGTGTTTTCGAAAAGGGTTTATCATGTTCTTTTTGTAGGATTTACTAACCAACCAGGGTTTTTCAGGGTTGTCATGAGCGAGACAGTATGTAAAAAAGATCTCAATTCTCAAGAACAATCGAAGAAAAATGTGTCCAAAGCTGTTTTGTAAGTCTGTATATCTTACATCTCCATAAGCGTAAAGCCTCAATTGCTGCCACCAAAATCACAAACCGCAAAACGACCTCATTCTTCCAGTGGCAGTGCTTATGCTTATCTATACAAATTCCTCCTTTATCCTCTCGGATGAGTTTGTGTAGTTTTATTTTTCGAAAACGGATAGATTTAAGAGAAAACACAACCAGTAATGTTTAAATGCACCTGCTCCCTTATGCTTCTTAGGGAAGCAAGTGCAACATCTCTAAGCCTCAAGAAATATTTATATTTTTCCACCATCATCTAGTACGGTAGCATGACCATGTTCCATGCCTTGGATAGAGGCCACAGCTTATCCCTTGTTTGTGTCTTTAAATGGATGCCACAGTCCCACAGACCAAAGAGATATGGAATGGAGAGTGTATTTTGAAAAAAAAAAAAAAAAAAATCACCAAAGCCGCGGTGTTGGCCGTGCCACACAGAGTGCATTGAGAGTAGGTGAAGTACAGAGGCGGATTAGGTCAAGTAAGGGTTAATTTAAATTGCATATCTTCAACTCCGAAGGCAGATTTTGGAAACAAAAAAAAATAGCAAAAACCGAAACATTGAATTCTCCTTTTTGTTGTATGAAGGGCACCCCAACATTTAGGAAGGTATAATAAAAATTGCGTCAACTGTCAGCTTTGGTCTGAAATTTGTCGTTGACATGCCATAGAACACAGGTCTCAAGATCGTCAGTGATTGTTGCATAACGTGAATTGTGACGCAGATTTGACGGGGGTGTCCTACAGGATCCGGTCAAACAATATGGATTTCTAAGGACCGCTCTCATGAAGCCATGGAATGCTCTACTTCTTAAGGTAGTCAGAGATTTTGAGTCAGTGATTTTGGGAAGACCTACATTTTCCCTGGAGCATTAGAACGTTCTTCTTCTTAAGGTTGCTAAATATCCATGACTATTTGGTATTGGTCCACCACTACCTCATTGTAGCCAAGGTTCGGCTGCGGATATCCCGACTCAAGCCGAAACAAGGAAGTACTGCGAGGAAGTTCGACGTTGGAGGCTTACAATCGCAAAGTCCTTTTTCGATCGAGTTTCTAACAACCTCTTAAGAAGTCCTATGCTGCCAGCATCAAGTATTGAGGACCAGTGGCAACATTGCCAAGCAGCCATCAGAGATGCCGCCTCTGATGTACTGGGTTTTACACGACCACCACAACGAAACCCCTGGTTTGACGATGAGTGCCGGCAAGCACATGCAGCAAAACAAAACGCATATAAAGCGGTGCTGCAAAGAAGGACTAGAGCTGCTCGCGTGCTCTACGAGCAGAAGAGGAGAGAAGAACAACGGCTCCTAAGAAAAAAAAAGAAGGAGCATGAGAAGCGCTTGATCGAGGAAATAGAAGGATGCCATGGCAGGAATGAGGTTCGGAAGTTTTACCAAAAGGTAAAAAAACATCACAAGGATACAATCCCCGAGCCGAAGCCTGCATGAATAATCAAGGGAACATCGTATTGGAAACGCAGTCCATGCTGAGAATATGGAAATAACATTTCTCCAATCTTTATAACGTCGATGAAGAAGACAATGCCGCTGCTAAATTCGACTTAGGCGTCGCGGACCAACAATACCGCCAATACGACTTGGACGAAGTGAAGATAGCTATATCGAATCTCAAGTCCAACAAAACTAGCTGAAGGACGGTCTCGCTGCCGAACTGTTCAAAGCGGCGGCCGATGACTTGGTTGGGAGTATGTACCAGCTCATCTGCAAAATATGGTCGGAAAAAAGCATGCCCGATGACTGGAACCTCAGCATTGTCTGTCCGATCCTCAGAAAGGAGACCCTCTGAACTGCGCCAACTATTACAGAGGCATAAGTCTTCTGAACATCGCGTACAATATCCTTTCTGCCGTACTTTGTGAACGTCTGAAGCCTTTTGTCAACAACCTGATAGGTCGATATCTGTGCGGCTTTATATCAGGAAAGTCCACTATCGATAAAATTTTACATTACGGCAGATCTTGGAAAAAAACCAGGAGCTACAAATCGACACCTACCACCTTTTCATCGATTTTAAAGCCGCGTACGATAGCATCTATAGAAACGAGCTATATAGAGCAATGTCTGGTCTTGAAATCCCTGACAAACTTGTCCGTTTGTGCAGGATGACGATGGAGAATGCACGTTGCTTTATTAAGGTCGGAAGAGATCTCACCGATGCGTTTGATGTCAAAAAAAGTTTAAGGCAAGGCGATGCTCTGTCGTGCGACTTCTTCAACATCGTTCTTGAAAGAATAGTGCAAAACCCACGCGTCAACACAATCTCCAATTAATCGGATACGCCGACGAAATTGACGTTATTGGAAGAACAAAGCGTGGTGTCAGTGGCGCTTTTGTGAACATTGAGACGGAAGCGAAGAAGATGGGTTTAGCTGTAAAGGAGGGCAAGACCAAGTATATGCTGACATCAAGAAATGACACACAACACCGACGTCTTGGAAAGAACGTCATTATAGACCGATATAACTTAAAGGTAGTCAAGGACTTCATATACCTAGGCGCCGCGCCGCAATAAACTCAGAAAATAACACCAGTGCTGAAATCAAACTGAGAATTACTCTTGCCAATCGCTGCTTCTTTGGACTAAGAAGGCAATTGAGTAGCAAAGATCTCTCTCGAGCAACTAAAGTGTCCCTCTATAAGACTCTTATCATCCCGGTCCTTGTCTATGGTGCACAGACATGGACTTTGTCAAAAGTGGATGAGAGCGCTTTAGGCTATTTCGAAAGGAAAATTTTTCGTGTGATCTTTGGCCCCGTCTGCATAGACGGGGAGTGGAGAAGAAGATTTAACCGCGAACTGTACGGGCTGTACAGCGAAACTGACCTAGTCAAACGTATAAAAGTCCAGCGACTGAGATGGCTCGGTCATGTAGAGCGAATGGACCCGAATGCTCCGGCCCGGAAAGTCTTCGAATCAAAGCCCGAGGGACGGCGAAGTAGAGGAAGATCGCGGTCAGGTGGCGCACACAAGAGCAACTCAACCAACTTGGCGTGCGAAACTGGAGACAGCTAGCTAGGGACCGAGCTAGCTGGAGAAGCTTGATGGTTGAGGCCCTGGTCCACCCCGGACTGAAGCACCACCTTAAGTAAGTAAGTAATTTGTCTACGGAATAATTCGTCAGTGATTTTGGGACACCGTGAACATTGGCTCAGATTTCCCGGCCAGTCGTCCTTTAATTAAGTGACGGGAATAGCATTAACAGAAACTAAGAGCTCGTGCTCGTTCTGATGAAAGTACTACTAAATTGCTTAAAAATGTGAGGCACTTTTGAATAGTTATTGGAGTTCCATAAAAATAGACCTTCAAGCTTAAGTGTTTTATTTTGCCTTCTTTAGTCAGGTACTGGAATCCGACGAGCATACTCGACCCTTTGAAAACAAGGTACATAACAAGTAAAACAAATATAGTAAAACTCTCAGCCCAAGGAGCCCCTTAAATTACAACCGATGAGGGCCCGAAAGGGTTTTCTCTAAATGGTCTAATGCAAAATCCATCACCGGTTAAGTAGCTACCTACAACCGCAACTTTTTCAGATAAATTGGCCTAGGAAATCATAGCATCTTTCCTTCCAACCTTATAGTCGGTTTATAATCGGATTTTTTCATATTTTTCTTCATATTTCTATAAAATCTTCTCCCTTTTTAATTTTATTTAATTCTAAGTTCTTTGTATCACCACCTACCCTATTCCTTTTTTTCCTTGTTTCACATCTTCTGGTTCTAAGCACGCTGCTGCTTGAGGTTTTGGTCCTTTTGGATCCGATGATAAAAAACAGATTTTCTCTGTGCTTAGTTTTTCATTATTTTTATTTTGGTATTCTCTTTCTGTGGGTGTGGTGGTGAGGCTAGCTGTGGTCAACTTAAGAGGATAATTTTGTTGCAAGGGAAAACATTTCTATGAAATAAGTTTATTCTGATTTAAATAAAATAAAAAAATTGAATAAATATTAATAATTAAGTCGATGAAACAGAAAATATTATTCAAGTTACATATAGAAAACCTGCAATTAAACGTATTTTGACTACTTAGTTTTTGCATGGCCATAAGCTTCTAAATTCCAATATACTTTTATTTATATCAAAGTCGGTATACCAGAGCCATTTACACTCATGTTAAAAATAAATTATGTTTTTTTTTTGTTGGAAATTTGAATGTTAAGGGATGTGTTGGAAGATGTTGTTCATTTTATAACAAGTTGAAATAGTGTTGAATCAGAGCGCAGTTAGAAATAAAAGATAGGAATACGAAAAAGAAAAGGCATCTAAAATAAAAATATTAGTTTTATATTATTTCAAGCTCAAAAATAAAATTCACTACTGGATCGCAGGAACTTGCACTTATGTAAAAGTCTAAAAATTTTAAAAATGAACTTTACTAAAGAAAAATGATCATAACCATGAAATTCACTTTCCAAATGAATTCAACAACTCCCTTAGCTGTTGAAGCTAAAAACAGGATGTCATGTGATTTCTCTAGCAATATATTAGTTTATGCAAGAGCAAAAGTTATAAATGGTTGTAGCGGCTTTAAAAAAAAAATAAGCTTGGATTACAAACATCATTTACAAAACATTTTGAAGAACAAAATTTGAAACGCCAGCTTTAGCTAAAGCTCATCAAGAGTTTGAATAGTGTTGTGTATTCGAATTTTTAAAACAAAATTGTTTGCATTTTAAACAAAAAATTCAATTTTTTTTTTTTCCAAAACTCAATATTTTCAAAAACCCATGCTCGATATTATTAAAACATCACAATTAACAATTTTTTAATTCAATTTACAATATGTTAGAAGAAAATTTCATTTCATCTAAGAACAACGGTAGATGCCCACCATACAAATGTTTAAAACTGTTTTTCGAAAATCGTTTCCTCGAAAACGGCTACAGTTTTTACTTGCGACTTATAGGTACTATAAGGCAAATTAAACATTCGTAAAAAAATCGAACTCGAGATTTTGATCAAAGTTGAAATTACAATGCTATCGAAGACGAAAAAAGTGGGTCTCGCAATTCTGCCTGTCTATTAGACTACAGCCTACAGCCCTACACACGTTTTTTTCTTTTCTTTTTTTAAGATCGAACCGTTAACTTACGAATTTTTTTTCAAAATTTTATAAATATTTTGTTTTCTTAAATACTGTTCCACAGGTTTAAAAAAAAAACGTCAGGAAATTAAATTTAGTTAAAGCTGGGTAATGGTGAAAAAAAATTTCCCAAAAATGCTTATTTTTGGTACCCCCTTGGAACTTTTTTTTTTTTTGATTTTATCAAAAACGGTACAACCGATTTCGATGATTTTTTTTGAGCTAAATTCAAATTATCAAACAATATTTTTTAAACTCAATACTTCAAAAACCATTTTTTTAAACTTGATAGATAAAAGTTTTATAATATAATCCACAAGATGTGATAGAAAAAAATATTTTACCTAAAGATAACGCTACCCACCATACAAATGTTAAAAAAGGTTTTTGAGAATTGTAGATTAGATTTGGTTAGATTAGATAAGATTTTATTTACTTGAAATTATTTCTACAATTTCAATAATAATCTTTAAAGCATGGTTTTTCCGTCTGCCTGATTAACAAAGTTTTAACTAAATCTTAAGTTTTATAAATTAATTAAGTTACAGTTGTATTAACTAAAAATATTCATCTCTTATTCTGCTTCTATAATTAAGTGCTGTTTTGCAATATTCCAGCATTTTGGACACATCAACTTCATTTAAGAGGGCTATAATTTCATTATCAGATAAAAAGTCTCTGCCTAGTACATGTCTTCTGGTTTCTCTCAACACTGGATACCCTCCGATGAAATGTAAAACATCCTCTCGTTCAGCCATGTTACAAATATCACAGAGTATTAGTAGAGATCTTCTCAATGTGGAACATAGTTTATGTTTTACAATTCACCTCTTAGTCGAAACATGTTTGATATTTGCTCTATGGCATAGCCATCTTGGAAATAGTTTCTTTCGTTAAGATTATAATTCAGCCTACTATAGATAATCTGATGAAGTTAGCTGTGTACACCTCTCTAAAATGTTCATCCAAACGCATAATTAAATGGTACAGTGACGATTTCCATCTACTCTGCTCACTGAAATTTAAAGCAACACCTGTCATTTCTGCTAGCTCAATCCAGCCTTTAATCCATCCTGTTTTGCTATATATAGCTTGTAAAGCTGCCTTTTTTGGTAAGCGATTGTTGGGCATACTAAGTACTTTCAAGATGTAGTCTACTTGCAGTTTCAACGTTTTTATGAAGAGCGCGGATAATCCTGTTTCTAGCATTATCATGTAATTCGGAGTGCTTGTAGGAAGGCGAATTGTATTTTGCCAGAAAATGGCTCGGAGAATATTGGTAACATTTTTTTCTTCATTTAATTCTTACGATTTATAATTTAATAAAAAAATCGAATTTTGAATTTCTCACCATCGACAAAACGGATTTTGATGAAATTTTTTATAGAGAAGCTTCTAAAAAGTTTTAAAAACATTGCATTTCAAGACTTTAAAATATCTACTTATTTTTTTTTTGGGAAATTCGATATTTCAAAATCGGTTCAATATTTTCTTGGAAATTTATTCCTATAATAATAAAAACTTTAGGTTGGTGTACCAAAGTATTTTCTTAAAAATGTTTTAAAATTTTGGTACATAAAAGCTTATTTTTACAACGACTTACAATGTTTGTTCTAGCATAAGCTAATATTTGATTGAATCACATGGCATGCTGTTCTTAGTTCCAACTACTAAAGGAGTTGTTTTAGTCATTAAAAAAAAAAATTAATTTTATGCTTATGTTTTTCTCAAATAACATTCAATTTTGAAATTCCAAGTCTTTTACACGATTGTTACGATCTATAATTTATAATAAATTTGAAATTAAGATGGAACCATCTTTTCGAATTTTGAATTTCTCAGTGTCGCATTTCAAAACTTGATTTTTTTTTGAAATTTAATTTTTATTTGTACTGCAATTAAAACTTAATGTTGGCAAACCAACATTTTTTCTTAAAAATGTTGTAATTTTTTTCTTAAGAAACCGCTATACCGATTTATAGTTTTTGTACTTAAACAGGGCCTGTCCTACCAATGCAGTTGTTCCAAATGTTCCATAGAACCAGGGCTCAAGAGCTCCAAAGTCCTTATGACCAATTTGTAGAAATAAATAATTAAGGTTCTTGTTTTTTAAAAAAAAACTAGAATTGGCTTGGCGGTTACTTTCATCGTTTCTATTGAAAGTAATCGTACTCAGTAACATATGGTGAAATGTCATTGAAGATCTTTCAGCACACCAAAGGAAGAAAGAGCAATTTTTAGTTATCAACAGTTCTGACTGAATTGAAATTTGGTAATGTTCTAATAAATTTCTATATAAAAGAACAACTATTGACTTGTTTTAAATTTAATAATAGACGGTTACAAACATTTAGAAAGGCACTAGGAAAGGCCATGTTCTTGCATTTATTCATATTTGTATAACAAATTACATGATCTGTTTATTAACAAATTCATATATTCAGAATCGACAGCTTTTAACGTGGCTTCTTACGTTTCGTTCTTCGTGGTCTGTCTTTGAATAACCCGTTGGTTCTATCTCCGTATCTAGAGCGACTTCTTTAATTAGCTTGGATACGCCAGAGGAACAACAATCGATTCTGATATTCTCTTCATTCATTGACTACTTTCGGGATCTGGTGACTACAGAACTTTGTACAATTCCATCTCTTACAACATTAATTCTCGTAAGCTAAGAAAGCCTCGTCTATTCTATCTGACCACCCATTAATCGCGCACTTTGGAGTATTAAGGGGGGGTTCTTCTTTTTCGGCGACCAAAAATGCATTTTTTTTTAATTTTTTTTCTAGTAAAATATGTGTAGAATATGTAGCTAGAACCGTTTGGCCAAATACTTTTTTTTTTAAACGAGACTTACCTTTTTGTCTCGAAAATTGACATTTAGCGGTATTTTGAGGGTAGCATGTTTTACATAAATATTTTTGAATTTGGCGCCTATATATCCATACCATGGTAGGCACCACCAGGTGTCGATACATGTCGACACTTAGACACATGAGACATGAATCACCAGGTGTCGACACATGAGCCATGACTCGAAAAAAACTTTAAACGCGTTTTTCTCGAAACCACGTTTTTCCAACTGTTGGCCACGATTACCTTAAAACTACTTGACGGATCGTCATATGTTTTTTTTTGTTTTAAAGCTTATTAAATTTATTGGAGTCTGGACCAAAATCAGGCTGATATATGTATATCAAATATTTTTTTTGTACATCGCTCAGAAGAGCGAAAAAAGTGGAAAAAAAGAACACTAAAACTCAAGCGTCCGCCATTTTTTTAATTTTTTACTTTGGGCAATTATTTTGGTCCAGACTCCAACTAGACTCTTATATTTTATAAAAAACTTTGATTTTCGATCATTTTTGCAGGAGCTACAACTTTGTTTGGAGGTGGTCTCGTTCCGAGGCGCATTGTTTTTATTTTTTGTACTTAATATGATAATAAACAAGTAAAAAAAAATTTAATTGATTATATCATTCCTTCCATGAAAAAAAAAAAATTCATGAAAAAGTGTCACTGAAAAAGGATAACCTCCCCTTAATTGGAATATTAAATTAATTGTTTCGACTTTAACCTCAGTTCACCCTGTCTAAAACTCTGTCTTCTTAACAATCCTTCCAATTCACTCTAATTCGTATAAAAACTAGATTGTTATAGGTAAGCCTAATAAATGAAGTTATTGCCCCCACCATAATTTAAGCAAAAGGGCATTTTTTTTATTTGAGTAGGTTTTGAGAGTTCAAAAGTCATTTCATCGGAAATAATTTAATGGTGTTCTTTATTACTTTTTAAGTTGCGCTTACAGCGCTGAATACATAGATTATGGCCTCCACGAACGAGCTCTTTCCAACTCTTCTAGCCGCTTGTAGTTACTCAGTCCAAGTTGGTTGAGATCATTCCAGACTTAGGAGCGCCCTCTTTTATGAGTTATTTCTATAAATCCTCTATCCATCGTGACATTGAGCCCTAGTCGAATATGTTGCGATTTCTTTCTTGTCTTATCGTCTTTAACAGTCAATCCCACTTTGTCGCTTTCGATTTAATGCTGACAAATGCGCAAGCCAATTTTTGCTTCATTTTGCGGTAATATCTACTTCATCTCCATAAGCAAGTTGTTAGTTAAATGGGCTTTTGATAAATCGTACCATTGTTTTTAATTTGTCAGTTGCGTATATATAATTGCTTCAAGCTTCATGATAACGCGCCATCTTACTTTAGACCTTTCGAAACATTAAAGGGTTCGATTTGTCCTTTTTGACATTTACGAAGCAGCTACTCGTACATCTCTTAATCGTCATCAAGCGGTGGACGAGTTTGAAAGAGATGCTGAGATATGAAATGACTCTGTATAATACGTCCTTACTCTATCAATCCGGATTGCATTTCTGAATATGTCCGAGTGTGAACACTTGGTCCAACCATTGATTAAGCTAAAACCATACGATCAAATCGAAGACCAAAGGGACTTAAGGGATCACACAAGATAGCCGACAAGTTCTTTTTAAGGGACGCTATGGACATATTCGTCTGTAGTTGGTATCTCAGAGAATTTTCTTTTTTTAGGGATGGAAACTGGGAACAGTTCATCGAGGTCCCACTTATCGGACATACTTTTAACCTAATAAATTTTGCAGATAATTTGAGGTATGCTCTTGTCCCAGTCCTTTTCCTCTGTCGAAAATAGTTCGGATGGAAAGCTATCCGTTCCAGCAGCCTTGAATGACTTAAGTTTGGAAATCACTTCATTTAGGTTGGGTTGACATAAATTTTGGCCACAACCATCCAAGTTGAATGTATGTTGGCTGTCTTAGACATTTAGTAGCCTAGTAAAGTGCTCTTTCCAGATCTGCAGTACTGGCTGTGTATCTACTAAACGTTATTCCCAATTTTATCTCAGCAGACTTTAGTTCTGACCTTGTAGCATTGGGTAGATCATTATTTTGTTTTACCATTTCATACAATCTTCGAATATCATTCTTGCTGAAGGTCCCAATAGAATTGCTCAGCCGCTTCTTTCTTCCTGATAAGTCGGCGTTCCCATCTTTTTGGCCCTCCTCAGATCTCCAGATATGTTTTCATTACGGCTTTTCTTCTTCGCTTAGTGAAACCTAGCACATCGGTGGTGATAACTATATGATGACGGTGATTGAGTAATTAAGAGAGATGTCACCAGAAATATCTTCTGAAGGTAATTTGAGATCGGTCACATAAAACCTTTTCACAGCATCATGCTTGACGTTGTGGCATCATGGACATCAGCGTATGTCCTTAAGCTCCTAACCAGGTAGTGTCTCGAGTTCATGTTAGTCCATTGGAACTCACGAAGATACAAGATACTAGAAACATGGATGTCTGGCGTCTATCGCAGCACGGAACCGCCAAGTCCCTCTTTGCATATATATAGGTGTGAAAAATAGATGCTTAATATGATGTCTTTTCACAGCAATTCTATTTTACTTATACTGATTCGGCTCGCATACTAACTCATTCTTTATGAGTTCATACCACTGATGTTTAGGTTTATTACTCATGATCGCTTACTTGTATGGTCAGTTTGATTTTTATTACTTCACCTTCTAACACTCAAGTCAAGTACTGCGATAAAGAGCAATAGCTTCACGACGACACGTATGAACAACGCTTCCCTGGTGTAAGGTTGGGTGACTTCTAAACTTTGCCTTTGTTCTCCCCGTTAATTCATCATCATTCAATGATGAGAAATAATCATTGGTGTACACTCTATACTGTAGAGTAACCACTACTATTAATCTTTGAGGTTTTACGTATGCTTTTTTTCAAAATCAATATATCCCATGATCCCAAGTCATCCCTTAAATAAAATCCTACAATTTTTTGACGGTTAATGATCGACTATAGTAAAATGTTTGCTTAAAGATTCATTTAGTTAGACCAGAAGATTTCCCAAAGGAAACCCAGAAGAGTCTTTCTGTCTTATTGAAACTTATTCCTCATTATTTGTAGTTTATGTTTTTTGATGACTTAATTCCCATTCGTATCGACCAACACGCCAACCGACGGACCCCTTCTAGCTACCCACGATAACAATAAATCATCTTGAAAACTTTGATAAATTGATCAACAGCTCAATATCGTAATCAAACAAAAGAAAAAAAAATCATTCACCCGAACCAGATACTTTTATATCCCCATAGTTAAAGTAAAACATATCAATAAAATTCCACAAGCGACCAAAAATTGAAAACATTTTATTTGTCATTCCTTGTCGAAAACTGCATCTAACAATGATAGAACAAACCAAAAAAAAAAACCCTAATAAATATGTAAAAAGCCCAAATGTGTCGTCTAATTCCCTTAACGGCAGTGCGGCCCGATTCATGCACATTTAGAGAACAAAAACACACATTTGTTCCGATAACCCTGTTTGCAACTTCATTGAATCCGGGGGAGAATATACTCTCCAGCCTCTGTGTCGTTTATATTTGTCTAGATCAAACAGGGAGGGGATGGAAAACTGCAAATCCAATAAAATTGTTATTCGATATGATACGCACAGGGAGCAGGCGTTGGCATGGGTAGGGTTGTGATAGAAACCATCCAGGAAACAAAATCCTCATCCCCTTGTTCAGTCATAATGCGAGTGTCACCCTAGCTCCAGGATTTATAGTATACGATCCTGAATCACTGCAATTCATTTTCCTTTTTCTATTTTTTTTTTGTTCGTTGTCTATTTGTGATTATTAAGTAAGACATATCCTTTATCACATGTGTATAGAAGTACACATCCTGCACATTCTATTGTGTATAGACTCCGTGTGGCTGGCTGGTGAAATTCTTCCCCTGTTGCGCCCACCCGGCCACAATAGCTCGCATTTCAATTTGAGGAATTTGTACGTTTCTCTGGATCTGGTTGATGAAAATTCGCTCCACCAAACCCGGAGAACCATTCACTGCCATTCATCAACGTTGATGGCTTAAAAAAAAAAGTGCAATAAAATTCCGACTCTGCCAGCCGGCAAAGCAGCCAGCCCCTCGAAGGGGTGCAGTGTGTTGTTTCCCAAACAAAGCCCCTTGTGCCGCATTATGCGATTACACCCCAACAGCCCTGCCTCCCTAATATAACTCACTGGCACCCACACTACAGTCACACTGCAGCGCTACACATTCACACAGCTGTGTGTCATCGGTATTTCTGAGAAAAGGATGTGAGCCAGCGGTACACGTCGTTGGCGTTTCAATTGCATATAACATAGGTAGTGGTGGGTAGGCGTGTGTTTTGTGGGCTGAATATCATAGGGCTTACAACTTTGTCGAAAACTCGAAAAGTTCTGTTTTTTTGTTGGGTTGCTATAATTTGTGAATCAAGTTGAATCGGATGCATTTATATTTGTCAACCGACCTGTTTGTTTCTGTCTTCATTGTCAACCGTGGCCTTTGTGCTTTGTAGGTACTGAATGCAATAAGAGAGGGCATAGTTTCACGTTTATTTTTTTTTATTACAAAATGATGTCTATCCTGTTTGGGTGTCTGTATCCCTTATTGCTCTGTGCACCTATAGAGTTCCTAAACGCTATTGTGGGTAGAAAGCTTACGTTGCCAGACACTCATATTGGGATTATTTTTGGTAGGCATGTTTCGAGGATGTTTTTATTGTTTTGCCTTTATAAATAAATAAGTTTATGGTAGACACAAAACGAGTCTAGACTTAAAAATATCCTCTCATTCATGATCCGCCTTAAATAATTTACATTTGAATACCTTAGCCTTTTTTTTGCAAATATAACCCTGCTCAACACAGTTTCTTGCCAGCGATTATAGCCAGGTACCTACTTATCTCTATCATCCGCAGACCTCACTAGCCGGCCATTTAAATTAAGATCCTGTTATGCTGACACAATTAAATGCCTCGGAGGAACAAACTGATGATAATGTTGTTCAGCAGGAAAGAGGTGCTAGAGGTGAAACAACCTACATCAGGATTCACGAATCCCCCTGGAGTCTCTAAGGGAAATAATATGCGTAGTATCTAGACATGGAGTCAGTGCTTAAAATCTGAAAAGACTATACTTCGAGCAATTACTGCTTCGCAGTGATAAAAGTCAAAATTCTGGCATCGAACAACCAATATAGCAGTAGATCTGGTTGACAACGAAGAGTTTCAACTTCCGACCAAAGTGAAATAAGGTAATAGCTTTCAAATACGCTGAATATGATCTTGTTAGGAACATACGCCAGTTCATCGATAACGTATGGTCACAGGAAAGAATTCCAAACGATTGGAACCTCAGTAGATACTATCTATCCAACCAGCCCAACTACATATGAGTTAACCTTTAAAACATCAATCAGAAGAATTGTAGCCATTTTTATTTGTGGTATACAAATATATGTATGTACATACATGTGTACTTGTATTGTGTGGGTACTAAAGAGTTTTGCGATAAGGGCGAGCAGATATTGAAACAAAATAAAAAAGGCTTTCTGTGAGGTACTTAAATTTTTTTTTATTTGAAAGGCACATGTACATATAATGCCTGTCTCGGCAGACTTCTTACCATGGCACGGATCTGATTGTATCTATTCAAAACTGCACCTCGTCACTAAAAGATGATTTTTCAGCTGGAATTGGGATCCTTTTCTAAACGCCTGCAGGCCCTGACAGAGAACAAACAGCTTTGTCTACAATCATGAACTTTGAGCTCCTGGCTCAGTTGAATCTTGTACGGGTGTAAGCTCGCAGGTCCCGACGCGAAATTCGCCAAGTTGAAAGTTGAATTCTGCGAAAGACTGTTTTTTTTTTTAGTGCACAGCGAAGAATCGACTGCCTCGGGATATGCTGTATACTTTCATGAATCGCGGTGATGTTCTCTGCCCATCTTTCGTTCTCTGACGTACAGTTGTTGGCTTATTGATTACCAAACCGGTGGTCTCAAATTTGTCCAACAAATGTTGAAGAGTCGACTGGAAAAAGTCTGATTTCTGGAAAAGTATGAATTTATGCAAACAAAGTTTAAAAACCGTTTTATAATTAAATTAATTTTTTGTAAAAAGAAATGTTTGAAAAAATTTGGTGTTTTTAAAATTATGTAATATAGATCTTAGGCAATAATTTCAAAAAAATAATCATTCACACGGTTTGAAGATTATTGATTTTTGAAAAAAAAATTTGTTTTTTTTTTTATTTTCAAAAATCCAAAAAATATTCTTTTTTTATTGAAGGGAGCTCCTGTACAAAAATTTTGGTCAAAATCGTTAGGGCCGTTTATGAGAAAGTCGAGAGTAAAAACAACGGTTGTGTCGGTTTTATGAGAGGTTTCGTTAATAACAATTTTTCCAATTTTTTTAGGGAATCACCGAAGACACCAAGTACCGAATTTGAAGAAAATACCTCGAGCGCCAGCGCCTTAGGCTGTAGGTTGAGGTACATAAAGCCATACAGACATACTGAAACATGTTTTTTATGTTCTAAAATTTCTTTTAATTAAAAAAAATTGTATATGAAAATTGTTAGTATTTAAATAATTACATTTAAGGATTTCAAGATATCGCATTTTCCAAAAAAAAAATTCAAATTCAAAAACAATTTTTTTCAAACAATTTTAACAACAATATTTTTTTAAATTCGAAGGAGCTACTGTATTAAAATGTTGATATTCACAGCCGTTTTCGAGAGAAATAAGATTTCGCATAATGGCTGTCCTGTATGGTAGGTACCGTTAGTTTTGGAGATAACATTTCAGTATCTTCTCTAGAAGACTCTTTTTTTTTAATTTTCCCCCGATACATTTTTTTCGTTTTTTTTTTTTTTTTTTTTTTTATTTAGACGAAAAATAAAGCCATAGATTTTTTTTTTCGAAATTTTATAAAAAAATGTCTCAAAAACTGGATAATGGCTAAATAAATGTTTCTAAAAATTGGGTATAAATGGCAGCTCCCTTGGATCCTAATATGTATATAGATTTAAAAATTTAAAAATGAAAGTATTCTCTATGTTATTTATTTTAAATGATATAAAGCAGATATATGTACCTTAACGTTATTTATTTATTTGTTTCATGAAAAACCTATGGACATTAAGGAGTAAGGTCCTATAACCTAGACATAGGCTTTGATTTGATATAATAATTATTAATTTATAAAAGCTAGGATTTGACAACTCTGTGCAAAAAGAAAAAAAAAACATTGGACAAATTTATATACATATGTATAAAAAAAGAAATTGATTAAAGAACGAGCAAAAAAAATAAGAAGAAGTAAGAATACGAAAAAGAAAAGAAAGAGAATAAGAAATGAAATATAAAAGCAATAAGTTTGAGCAAAAAGGTAGAAAATTATTGTTTGAAGTGGAATTTCAACCAGGGCTGTACATTCGATACCTCCTGTATTTCTCTTATATTACGCGGAAGAAAAGTCCAAAATGACGCTCGCATGTAAGTGAGGCATAGCGCCGATTAATGAGTATTCGTGTCCTTTGCGAGGATGACATGGTGATCATATCACTGAGGAATTCAGGATTCTGAATGAGGAGAATCTTTGAGAGTAAGCTTAGTGCTCGGTAGTTGAGAAACTTTCAAATGTCATGGTTATTAGTAGTTTGGAAAAATTAGATACACTATCATATCTTCGAAAACCAAAAATATAACGTATTAGACTGTTAAATGCAACGTTTAGCTTTCTTCTGCTAACAGAATCGCGGTGCGAGTATATTTCAGAACCATATATGAAAGTGGGTATAACAAGCGTTTTCTATAATAACATCCGCACTCGTATGGGGGTAAAGGATTTCGTTACCCAAGTGGTTCGAAGGATTCCATATGTGTTACCCACCACAGTGTTTATGTAATTGTTCCAGGTTAAAGTTCGATTAAGGGGAAGTTCTCCTTTTTCAGTGTCAAAAATGACACTTTTTCATGATTTTTTTTTTTCATGGAAGAAATGATATTGTAATATTTTTACTAGGTTCGTTAAATAAAACTTATTACTGTTTCTAATATTTCTTCTTTATTTACACTTTTCAAATCAAAACAATAAATCTCAATTTATAATCAACTCTAATACTTTTATTCCAACTTAAATCCACTTCTTTAATTACACTTTCCACAATCCAATAGTTCAGCTTTGCACACTTTCACAATCGAAAATAAAACTGTGTCCCGCTCACCGTGAACACTCCCTTTTATACTCAAACCAGTTGTTCTAGAAGGTTCTTGTCCAGAAGGGGAAATTCTTATGGGGGTAGAATGTTCTAGTACTTTGGAATTAGGGGAAATTTAGATGCGATGGAAAAGAGCTTTTTGTTTTGTTCCCTCACAAAGCAGATATGTAATTCCCAACAGATGGCGCTGTAGGAGTATAAAGCTCTGTTCGCAACATTGCCCCCTTCTTAAGATTGTTCGTCCCGAACAACTCTATCACCAGCTTCGGCACTGTATCGGTGCAGTCGATCGCTATGCACAACTTTTAGCTTTCCTCTTAACCCTCTTTGAATTCGGTAAACGACATCATTGATTTTCGTGACGACAGTATAAGGGCCTTCCCAGTTTTGTTGAAGCTTCGGCGACAATCCCTTTTGACGATGTGGATTATACAGCCATACACGATCTCCTACTTGGAATCCTGTCGTGTTTGCTCTTGTGTCGTACCTTGTCTTCATTCGATCGCTGTAAGTGCTCATTCTAGTCCTGGTCCTTTCGTGGATGCCGATTAGCCTCTCTTTTAGGTCACTCACGTAATCCCCTGTTTCCTGAGACTCTTGTGGTGGGTGTCCAAACCTTATCTCACTAGGCAGGCGTATGCTTTTTCCGAACAGGATTTCAGATGGTGTTTGTCCTGTTGAGCTATGTACTGCACTTCGATAGGCCATCAAAAATAGTGGTATGTGCCTATCCCAGTTTCTTTGGTTGTCGCCTACGACCTTAGTGAGGTGCTCTTTTAACGTCCTGTTGAATCTCTCGACCATTCCATCAGATTGCGGGTGAAGTGGTGTGGTTCTCGTTTTCTTAATGCCAAGGAACGCGCACACCTCTTGGAATATGTTCGACTCAAAGTTCCTTCCTTGGTCAGAATGGAGCTCCATAGGCACACCGAACCTGCTTACCCAGTTAGACACAATCTGGTCGGCCACGGTCTTGGCTTCTTGGTTCGGGATAGCGTATGCCTCAGGCCATTTGCTGAAGTAATCCATTAGCACCAGAATGTATTTGTTTCCATCATTCGTTTCCGGAAATGGGCCAGCTACATCAACAGCAATCCTTTCAAACGGTGAGCCAACATTATATTGCATCATTTTTCCTTGCAGTTTTCTACCAGGGCCTTTGGTTGCAGCACAAGCGTCACAATTTCGGCACCACTTTTCAACGTCGTCTCTTGCATGCAACCAGTAGAATCGTTGTCTCACTTTTTCTAACGTCTTGTTGACTCCCAAATGGCCTCCTGAAGGTCCATCATGCATTTCTCGAAGAACCTCTTTAATTTTTGATTGAGGTAACACAAGCTGCATCACATAGGATTTACCATCAGCGGACTCCCATTTACGCCGAAGAACACCTTCTCGCACATGAAGTGAGTCCCATTGTGCCCAATAGGCCTTTAAAACTGGACTCCTATCGGAAATGTCATTCCATGCGGGTTTTTCTTCATGTTCTTTCCATGCGAGAAGAGGTTCAATGTCGGGGTCTTCTTGTTGAGCAGATCTTATTTCCTCATTGCTCCATCCACAAATGGGGTCAGCCCTTATTCGCAGAATGTTGATGGATTCCTTTTCTTCTTGTCGCCTACAATGCTTGCAGTCTATTTTACAAGGCCTTCGGGATAGGGCGTCGGCATTTGAGTGCAGCTTTCCCCTTCGGTGTTGAATTTCATAATCGTAAGTCTGCAGTCTTTCTATCCACCTTGCGACTTGTCCTTCTGGGTTCTTGAAGTTCAACAACCAATTAAGAGCACCATGATCGGTTCGTAGAAGAAACTTCTGTCCATAGATGTATTTGTGGAAGTGTTTCGTTGCCAAGATGAGTGCCAAGAGTTCTCTTCTGGTCACACAGTAGTTCCTTTCGGTCTTCGACAGTACTTTGCTGAAATAGGCGACAACCTTTTCTTCGCCATTGTGCACTTGTGACAGAACAGCGCCGACTCCTACGTTGCTTGCATCAGCATCAATGATAAAAGGCTTGCCTGGAGTCGGATAGATCAGCACCGGAGCATTGCATAGACGGTATTTCAGTTCTTGGAAGGCTTTTTCACACTCACCTGACCATCTAAACTGCTTGTTCTTTTCCGTAAGCTGATGCAAACTCTTCGCAATTCCGGCAAAGTTCTTAACAAAACGTCGGTAATAAGTAGCAAGACCAAGAAAACTTCGTAGTTGATGTTTGTCCTGTGGTGTTGGCCAATTTTTGACGGTGTCAACTTTTTCAGGATCGGTCTTGACTCCTTGGGACGAGATGATATGTCCCAAATACTTTACTTCAGTCTGGAACAGTGCACATTTTTCTGGGTTCAGTTTAAGGTTAGCCTCTCGAAGTCTCTGGAACACACCCTTTAGGTTCTTACAGTGTTGGTCGTATGTTTTTCCATAAACGATAACATCATCCAAGTAGACAAGGCAAGTTTTCCACGTCAGGCCTTGAAGGACGCACTCCATCAAACGCTCAAAGGTTGCCGGAGCGTTGCAAAGACCAAACGGCATCACTTTGAACTGCCACAGCCCATTACCTGTGGAGAATGCTGTCTTTTCTCGATCTTCAGGGTGAATTTCAACTTGCCAATATCCACTTTTCAAGTCCAGTGTTGAAAACCAGTGTGCTCCTTCCATCGCATCTAAGGTGTCACTAATTCTTGGCAGGGGGTAGCTGTCTTTCTTGGTTACGTCATTCAACCTTCGGTAGTCAACACAAAACCGTGTACTTCCGTCCTTCTTCTTGACTAGGACCACTGGTGACGCCCAAGGACTTTTGGAGTTTTCAATCAAACCATCCTTCTTCATGGTGGTAATCATTTCCTCAGCTTCACTTTGTTTGGCCAGTGGCAGACGTCTTGCGGGCTGACGAATGGGCCTTGCGTCTCCTGTATTTATTCGATGCTGCACCATTTGTGTCCTTCCATATTTTCCGTTTGGTGAAGCGAAAATGTCAGCATACTCGTTCAGAAGGCTTTCTGCCGTTTTAACCTGATGTTGGTCTAGGTTAGATGAATTGAGTATCTTTGCCTTGATGCTATTGAGCTCCTCAGGGTTTAATGTCGTTCTCGGTGTTTCAGCGTCAATTCGTGTTATGGCTGCGACAGATTCGCACTTACCGATAACTTCTCCTTTTGCTAACTTTACATCGTACGGTTTGGTGTTGAGTATCCGTACGGGGACCATATTGTTCTTTGGAGCCACAAGTGTCTTCCCAATGATGACGTTTTGGGAAGAACAATCTGGGCCTGGTTCCACTATTAGGTATCGATGGCGTCCACACTCACCTTCTACTTTTGTCCAAACGAATACCTCAGAAGAAGTAGGAATAATCACATCTTCTTTGATGACAGTCCTTAGGGTTGTTGTTTCTTCGTGCCCATAGATCATTGGAATCTCTGTATTCTGGTATTTGAGTACCTGGTTGCCAATATCCAAAATTACTCGATGTTCTTTCATGAAGTCCATGCCTATGATGCATTCGTCACATATATCTGCCACCAAAAATTTGTGTGAGAATTCTAGATCTGCAATTCGAATTCTAAGTCGGATTTCACCATAAACCCTAGCTGCTTCTCCTGTGGCAGTTCTTAGACGGTAACTATTGGTGTTGTGTAGCCAATTCAGGTGAACTAGGTCTTGACGCACAATGGAGGCTGTGGCACCGGTGTCGATGGTGACCACACGTTTGTTGCCATTTAAAGTTGCCTCGACAGTCAGACTTTTATTATCTCGCTTAGTCTGAGAGACCTGGATGGTGTTTCTGGGGCCATCGATACCAGAAACCAGCTTCTGCCCCTCGAAGTTGGTTCTTACTCGTTTCCCTGTTCCCTGGGAAACTGTTCGGGAAGTAACACTGATGTTATTGTTACCTTGTTCTGGGTTTGAAACTCCGTGTCCACAATGTTCACAAGCTCTTCTTGGTGGTAACCGACATTGACGCTGTAAATGTCCAGTCTTATTGCAATTCCAGCACTTTGCAAGTCCGTTTCGTTGGTTCCTTTGGACATCAGTTCTTTGACATGAGCATTCTTCGACGACGGCTTCTCTAAGTCGATGTACTCCGTGAGAAGCTTGCTCAGCTGCTTCCATTGTCAAGGCAAACGCTAATGTTTCCGAAAGCGTTCGTTTTCCAGCAGTTCGTACGGCCCTTTGAAGATGTATGTCAGAGATGGCGCGAACAAATGCCTCAACTGCGAACTGGTTACAAATTTCCTCTCCAACATCTGGATATGCAAGATGAACAAGCCTTTCAATGTCCGCTTGCAGTTGTTGTAGAGTTTCGCCCCTCTTCTGAACTCTGGAATTGAGTTGCACTTTGAAGACTTCTTTCATGTGGCTGTTACCAAAGCGTTTGTCTATAGCCAAAACCAAGGAATTGAAGTCGCCGCTCTTATCTGCTGGTATGGTTTGCAACAACTCAGCAGCTGCTCCTCTAAGAGCAAGAGTTAAGGCTATATACTTGTCAGTCTCATCCCAGCCATTTGTTGTGGAAGCTGCCTCGAATTGCTTCTTGTATATAGACCAAGAAGTTTGTCCATCAAAGGTTGGAGGTTGCATCTCTTTTTTTCTCAAAGCTTCCCCAGAACTTTCCCGAATCTTTATGTTTCGAACACGGTCTAACTCTTTTGAAAACGTCTCCATTTTGTTGTCTACTAGCAATGAAACACGTTCATCTAACACTTTTGAAAACGTCTCCATTTTGTTGTCGACTTGATTCTCCAGCAATGAAACACGTCCATCAAGTGCAGATACATTATTCTCGATGTTAACAATGTTGCGAACAGAGCTTTATACTCCTACAGCGCCATCTGTTGGGAATTACATATCTGCTTTGTGAGGGAACAAAACAAAAAGCTCTTTTCCATCGCATCTAAATTTCCCCTAATTCCAAAGTACTAGAACATTCTACCCCCATAAGAATTTCCCCTTCTGAACACTCCCTTTTAAAACTTATTACTGTTTCTAATATTTCTTCTTTATTTACACTTTTCAAATCAAAACAATAAATCTCAATTTATAATCAACTCTAATACTTTTATTCCAACTTAAATCCACTTCTTTAATTACACTTTCCACAATCCAATAGTTCAGCTTTGCACACTTTCACAATCGAAAATAAAACTGTGTCCCGCTCACCGTGAACACTCCCTTTTATACTCAAACCAGTTGTTCTAGAAGGTTCTTGTCCAGAAGGGGAAATTCTTATGGGGGTAGAATGTTCTAGTACTTTGGAATTAGGGGAAATTTAGATGCGATGGAAAAGAGCTTTTTGTTTTGTTCCCTCACAAAGCAGATATGTAATTCCCAACAGATGGCGCTGTAGGAGTATAAAGCTCTGTTCGCAACAATATAATCAATTAAAATTTTTTTACTTGTTTATTATCATATTAAGTACAAAAAATAATTTTTTCATAAAAAAATACCGGGCCGTTAAAAAACAATGCGCCTCGGAACGAGACCACCTCCAAAAAAAGAAGTTGTTCGCTGTTGGCCACTCTAGCTCCTGCAAAAATGATCAAAAATTAAAAAATCTAAGTTTTTTATAAAATGGTAGAGTGTAGTTAGTCTGGACCAAAATAATTGCCCAAAGTCAAAAATTTAAAAAATGGCGGACGCTTTGTATTTTAGTGTTCGCTTTTTCCACTTTTTTTCGCTCTTCTGAGCGCTGTACAAAAAAAAGTTTTTGATACATATATCAGCCTGTTTTAGGTCCAGACTCTAATAAATTTAATAAGCTTTAAGACAAAAAGAAAATATGACGAGCCGTCAAGTAGTTTTAAAGTGATCGTGGCCAACAGTTGGAAAAACGTGGTTTCGAGAAAAACGCGTTTAAAGTTTTTTTTTTCGAGTCATTGCTCATGTGTCGACACCTGGTGGTTCATGTCTCATGTGTCTAAGTGTCGACATGTGTCGACACACGTGGCCCATATGGTAGCTGTGCTTACCATTGTATGGATATATAGGCGACACATTCATTAAAAAATGCTACGCTCAAAATACCGCTAAATATCAATTTTCGAGACAAAAAGGTAGGTCTCGTTTTTGTTCTATGAATTAAAAAAAAAAGTATTCGGACAAACGGTTTTAGCTACCACCCCTTAAGCACCATTGAAAGACTTTTAGCCGTTTCAACATATTTAATCGGTGAATAATGCAGGAGAACAGAAGGAAAGCAGAAAACATCAACAATTTTCTTAAAAATCACAAGACATACCGATTTCTTAAGATTTAATAAAAGACCATTAAAGTAAAACGTGTCTTTCCTTTTCGTTTTTTTTCTAAAATTCAGTAAAAAATTAGGAAAAACTTAGGAAAGCTTACAATTTAGTATTTTAACCTTGTAGCTTGTAATTTTGGTGTCGCCAGCAACAAGATATATTGGTATCCTTCAAACAACCCACACATACTTACACATATTTGTTGCTTCTTGTTGCTGGCGACACCAAAATTACAAGCTACAAGGTTAAAATAATAAATTGTAAGCTTTCCTAAGTTTTTAAATCATGAATATCTTGGCTCCCGTTTGTCGTAATGGACTAATTTTTTTTTAATTTGAAGAAAATTAGCAGGACTATAAAACAAAAATCCAAAACTGAAAAGTATTTACCGTGAAATACGGTTTTTTTCTCAATAACTATGAAAAAAGGTATAAAAAAACAGGAAAAAAACGTTGAAACCAATGGTAACTTTTTATGTTTTTGCTCAAACTTATTAAATTAAATGCAAGTTGATAGAAAGTATTGTTATTAGCAATATAGTTTTTTATTTTCACTTTGCGACATACTGGGGCTGAGATATTAATTAAAACATAAAATAATAAAATGCGTGGGTGCGCTGACTTACCTATGTTCAATAATTTATTACTCGGCTTTCGTTCATCGTAGAGTATTG
This sequence comes from Philhelius festivus, assembly GCA_963931855.1. Taxonomy (NCBI): domain Eukaryota; kingdom Metazoa; phylum Arthropoda; class Insecta; order Diptera; family Syrphidae; genus Philhelius; species Philhelius festivus. Next base: position 182,873,519 of record OZ007556.1, read on the forward strand.
ATTTTTTTTTAAATTGTAGGGAATTACAACAACTTAAATAATAAAAAATAAAAATTTCATCGTTAAATGAGCTTTTTTCTTAATTATCACGAAAAAGTGATTTTTAAACAACAAAAAATTTGTTTCACTTACTATAACGTTTTTTTAATTTGTTTAAACAAATGTTTTTTTTATAACACAATAGATAATGTTATTAGGAATAAATACATGTTTAATTTTTGGTTGTACGAGATAGTGGAGTCGAGATATTCGCAAATGACCAAAAAATGACACAAAACACATTTTTACCAATAACTTTGGTAAAAAAAAGTTGTCATGTGGTGCAAATTTGTTTTTAAGCTTTTCTCACAAGCACCTATCGATCCATGAAAAAAAATAGACCATGCCTCTGCGCGCAAGGTCAAATGAGCCTTTGACTGGACTAACTGTGCAAAACGAAACATCTTGCGTTATTGAAGAGATCTCCATATAAACGAGGCAATCCCGCTTAGCCTGGTCAGAAGCCTTTTCGAAGTCAACAAACATGATATATTGTGCCATATCAACTAAAATAGCTCTGATAGATTGCTAAGACTTATCTGGAAGATATAATAAAATGCTCACTGTTCTGTTAAAATTAGAAGTGTTGTTTTTGAAACCTGCTATTTACTAGAAGCTTTAGACAAGATGAAGTACTGTCTTGGTTTCTTCAATATTGTGCTTGAGAAGGTAGTTCGCAACAGACCATTATATTAGGTACTTTCTTTAAAAATTCTACGAATACATGGGACCTACAGATGGTATTGACTTAATAGGAAGGACAAAGCAAGAACTTACTTATGATTACACAAATTTGGAATCGATAGACAATGGGACTAATTATAAATGAGAGCAAAATGGAATATATATGTATGTATACTTTTATCAAGCAGAGTCGACTCGTACCACTTGATCAGAATGTGACTTTAAATTCCACTTGAGTTCCAGGATATTGGTTGCTTATTGTTATTTTTTTGGCTAGTAAATCAATGTGGTAATAGGGCGCTATCGAGATAAACCAAGGGCACTCTGTATAAAACGCTCAACAGTCCGGTCTTACGGGGTGGTTAGATGCAAGAACTCCTACCGGTTCGGATGAAAGATCCCTTAATATTTTAGTCTAACGTACGGTTTATGATCGACATTCTTAAGCAAAGTACTAAATTTGTGTCCTTTCAGTGATGGCAAAACGTCCCATTCTAATTTTAGATAAAGAAAAAAGTGTTTTATTGAAAAAAGTAAATGTTCTCATAAAAAAATCAATTTATAAAACTTTCCCGATTTGTATCCATCTATAGTAACAATCTTAAGAGGTTTTATCCACGATCGAATTGAATTTTCTTTATCTACACAGTTTTCTCTCAGACTAATTGAGAAAACAAAATATTCTCGAAAAATGCAGATGGGAGTTGGAGGGGAATAAGTTAATTTTTACATAAATACTATTTAAACATTTCAAAAATAGCTTTATTCTGCTTTCATCATCATTTTCAAAAAAAAAAAAAAAAAAAAAAAAAAAAAAAAAAAAAAACCCATTAGGTATTGTTGGAATACTATGCCAGACTAAATTAAAACCTACCCCCAGAAAAGAGACAATAAGGACGTTTAAATTTACGACTCAGATATACTCGAGTACATTCTTCCGTGTGAGTCGAGTGATGAAGGGCTGACAGTAAAAGGATGTAGCTTACTCCCTTTTTTCTGACCATAAGTAGAAGATTGCGTGAATGACAATGATATTTTTGCCGACTGAACTTTCCCCCACCACTGAAAAGACTATATCCCAAAGGTGACACTTAATTTTGCGACACGACAAGGTGTGTAAATAATTGAATATACTCGTGAAGACCATTCGCCTTGCACTGGTGATTTTATGTTTGCAACCATAAGTTGCATTAAGTTGTTAGTATAGATTATGGCAATCACCTAACGAAACCCTAGACGTGCCACACTAAGCTGAAGGTGGTGTAATCAAAATTTGTTGCAAAAAAAAAAATCTTTTTAACTGTATGTCGTTGTAAATGTCGTCGTCGCTCGTCGTTTGTGCGAATGAAATTGATTGACTAATTTGCGATCCTGCGGGGGAGGAATCGGTTTGAATTCCTATTGTTAATATTTGCACTTTTGTGTGCACATTGTGCGCTGCTATTGCCCTGCCTTTTATTCATATACCCAGTAGGAGGACGTTCGTTGCAATGCAATATATCGCTGAGTCAGGACGAGCTGAGAAGTATGTAAATTAAAATGTCCTTTTTCACAAATTGAACTGAAATAAATTCCAGGGTAAACATGTTATTGCTTTACTTTTCAAAGAAAATGAGGAAGTTTCCTATATGGACCAAAACGCGGACTGTTACGTTACATTCATACGCATATTTCAATACAAATTTACCTGAAAATATATGAAACTGAATACTTTTTCAATATCTATTATTTTTTTCTCAAAATAGACTTCCTAACTAACATTTTCTATTAATTTAAAAATCAGTGAGGCCTGTCATTTAAACGCTAAAAATGTTTTAGCAGGACTGTTACGTTACATGAATTTGGAAGTAGATTTTGAGGTTGCATTACATTATGCAATAAGTCTGCTCTTTTAGTGTACTATTTCAGACGTGAGGTACGAGGTTTCTGAGATTAAGAAAGGAAGTAGCAAATAAAATATTAATTACACTAAATACTGTATTTTTAGATTCAGTGGAAAGAAAAATGTTGGGACTGTTACGTTACATGAAAAGACTGTTACGTTACACGTGCGATCTTGGCTCTTTTAAGAGTTAAAGTCAGCATGGAAAATGGCTAAAATTGTATTTTTCTTAGAGTTATTTGGTTTTCATATCGTTAGACATTAAAAAAGGGTAACTTATGTAACATACAAATTAAATAAAAAAAAACTTAATTTTTCATTATAGGTAAGTACATATCGAAATTGTGGCAATCCATTAATCCACTAACTTACTTTAAGTATTTGCACTTAATTTTAAAAATAATAATCACTTCTATTACAGAATTCGGCGAATGAGCTAAAGTGACAGTTTCAATTCATTTCCAAACTTTTGCTATTACTGAATTCGACGAATGAAAGTTGAACGAATGTCAGTAACAATCCCTGCACCACTGACATTTTGTTCAACTTATATGGTATTACAGAATTCGCAATCCATTCGCACTCCATACAATTTCTATCATTTTACATTCGCACCAATTTCTAGACGAATCTGAAGTGAATCTTTGATTAAACGAAAATAAACAATGGAGAGTATAAAAATGCAAGTCAAAAGCTTATCATACTGAATGCTAAAGTGTTTGTTTAACAAATTTGAATAGAAAACGCACAAATAGCAACGCAACAAGAGAGCAAGAAATATAAAAAAAAAAAAGCGCACACGGTTGGTTTTGAACCGTCCTCCATCTTCGTACTAACCACTCTCAACGATGCTTGATTTCGTTGATCGAAAGCGATACTATTATCACAGCCTAGGTCAGTTGAATAAATGTTTGTAGCTGACAGTGTCAATACGGAAGTTCATAAATGATAAGGTAATTTTAGGAATCGACAATGTAGTTCATCCGACGAATTTCATAATTGAGTTTTACAGCGGATGCGAATCAAGTCAACTCACCGGGAGTAAAATTCTGCGAATTCTGTAATAGACATGAATATTTTACTTTATTTAAGATAAATTTATCAATCATTCATTGTAATAATTTATTTAGTTTTTTGTATCGAATTTAAACAATTTTTTAGTATAAATGTTGCTTTGTTAATAAATATAAATCAATTCTAATTTGGAGTTCAACAACTTCTCAAACTTTTCCGTCCTTTTTTAACTATTTACATACATATATACAGCCTTATCATCGTATCGTTACGATCGTAACGTTTATTTCCTTCATGGTATCTGTTTCGTAACGGAAAAAACCGACGTTTACTAACGCGCGTATTTGACGTAAACGCCAATAAATTAATAAAGTGTTGATTCGTGTCAAATAAGCAAAGAAGAATCATGGATAGTGCAGCAGTGTTATTGGAAGCGGAAAGATATGAATAAAGAAAATTAAATAAAGAAAAAAGAATATTCTTAAGAAATATATCAAATATTTTCTAACTCTGATACAGCGTAATTATAAATTATAAAAGTTTATTCGTTTTTAATTTTTCTTTGAAAAATTTTAAACTTATAATTTGCTGTCGGAGAAATCGGAAATCAAATATCTTCATAAATCGCTTGAATTCACCATGCGTTGCTGCCATTTTGACATTTCAACGCACACAAACTTTATTTTCGTAGATTTTTCCGATTGCCCTATCGGAACGGCTACAATCATACAAAATTCATACATTTCGTAGAAATTAGAGAAAATTACGTTCCGATATGTTACGTTACAAACTGTTTTCTGTTCTAAACAACGGCATTATTTAGTACACAACAGAATTATTATTTTATTTTTAAAATAGACTAAAACTACTCGGAGAAAATATGGTTTTATTAATATGTTGATATTATAGAAGCTGGAAAAATAAACTTTTAAGGTTCTTGGACTGTTACGTTACATCAAATATTGCGGTGGGTTTCTTTGTTATTTTAAATGCTGATTTCAATTTGTTTTTCCAAATATTTAAGTCCTATACTTTCAACAAAACTTACTTAATGTGACCAAAACGGATAACACTTAAAAAACTAATTTTGAATTAATAAAACTTACCATTTTGTTTCGTTTTGTATTTTAATTTTTTTTTTAAATTTCAAGGAATCAAAGAAGAACGTGTTTTTCACGAAGTAAGTAACGAATATCTCTTTGAAATTTATGTTACTCGGTACTTTGGGATGTATAAAAAATAAAAATGGCGAAAAGCCCGCGAAATTTGAAATATTTTTTTTTTTCTTTGTGGTTTCGTTTTTCGCGTTTTGGTCCATATATTTGTTAGTAAAATTAAGTCATTTTGTAATGATAAGGAAAACAAAAGATTAACCTGTGATAAATCTGTCTGTCTGTATGAGGAAGGTTCTTAAGCTTGTATATGAATGAGTAAAAAATATACATCTCGAGATTTCGATAAAACTTGATGACAGAGAAGATGAAAAAAGTAGATCTCGCCATTCTGCTCTATAGATTTAAATGTAGAAATCGATCGATAGGGATTTTTGATGGAAACGTTTTTGAAGGCCAAACATACCTTCCGGTAATATTTATTCAAAATTTTATTTTTTATACCTCCATTGGAGGTAGGCAAGCTATCTCGATCGCAAAGTTGTGATATGTTGCAGCATATGCTCACCTCTTGCTTTGGAGGCGAGGTTTATCTAAACACCTCTTGAATTCAAGAAAATAATCTTGAAAACCATATGTCTCCGCATTCGGAATAAACCAAGCCACCATGATGCTCCCACTAGGGGGCCTACCTCTTAGATAAGGTTTAAGCAGAGGGTAAAAGTCAACCCTCAAACTCAAATGGGCACTATCTCCCATGGTACCAGAATATAGCTTCCGGTGGAGCTTCGCAACCGAGGTCAGTTCCAGATGAGTTCCTGCAAAACTCTGGGCCTTTTCCTTAAAATACACACACCAAGAAGTCGGCCGGGGTAGTAACCAACAACTTAGTGTGCTTCCTTTTGGGCTTCATTCGCCATGCGACCAACTAGGAAAGATGCTCCTAGTCTTTTGCTCACCTTACGGCAAAGGAGGAAAGACACTCCTAGTCTTTGTTCTAAAATAACTAGAACGATGGTCCTACTATTATTTGCTACTACGTAACCGGAGACTTAACCCTTTTTAAACCTTTTTTAAAACCTTAAAAATCTCCAGCCACGCAAGCAGCAGGAGACCTTACCAGTTAACTCCCGTCATAAACCAGTAAAACCTTAAAAATCTCCAGCCACGCAAGTTGCCGGACACTTTACCAATTTCACCCTTCATAACCCTGTAAAACCTTAAAAATTTCCAGCCACGCAAGTAGCCGGAGATTTAAACATCACACACCATTTTAAACTTTCAACTCCCTTTTGGCTTTTCTTAGTTGTCTAAATCTCCAGCTGGTCGAGCAGCCGGAGAAAAGACATAAGCCTCCCCACCACGACAAGGTGAAACCCGTCGGGGAGGACCAAAATGCCCAATATTCTATAGTTATGTTTATTCACATTACCGCTTAGGTGAAAATGGGCTTCATCGCTGATTATAACTTTGTGAGTTTATTCACGTTGTTCTCTAAGAACAATTCTTGAAAACGCCGATCATACTGAATCCGTATTTGAGGATCAACTACATGCAACTCCTGGTCCAATTGGAAAAATGTGTAACTGCAGTAAAATTCTTTTTGCCAAAAGACAGCCTAGACATCACAAATTCCAGCACGCGGAAGATCACAGACAGCCTCTGATTGCTGAAAACTTTGTGTCGGAATCATTGAATGTCGACTTTCAAAATAAAATTGAACTATTTTGTTTTTTTGTGCTGAGTCTTTCCATCATACATTGATCAAGTTTTGCCAAAAAAATAGTACAGAGTTTGGAGTAGCTTGATATGTGTTTTTTCATGAGAACAATACTTTTACCAAATGTTAAATGTGTCTAAGAAGATGTATCCCCTTTTTTAATGAGAAGGTGCCTTGCTAACTCCATATCAACTGTTACAACAATTTTTCACAGTTTACTCTTTCTATTTTAGTTAACGAGTTGCCATTTCAAATTTGTTTATAAATTATTCAAAAATTAAGTTAAAGAAACTTCCTCATAACCGAAGCACATTTCTAACGACTTAGTTTGTGAAAAGGGCAAGGTTAAACATAAAAATTGAAGTGTTTCGCTTCTCACAGTTTAAGCAAATAGCGAATACTGCTGTGAAGTATAAATACAAATTGTAATTGATTTCGGTATTTTTGATATCCAAATCTAAGGTAAGACCAACCACCTGAGTTAAATGCAATGAAAAAACATCACAGCAATAAACCCTTAACATACACAATCAAGACTGATTTTATGCTGAATATCAATGGCGGTGGTAGTTCATTTTAACGAGATTCGTTTGTTGTGTAGATTGATTCTTTGAATGTTTGATTAAGGTTTTATTGGCTATAATGTTGTTTTATAAGTTGCTTGTAATTTCTTTGAATTTAAAAACTGAAAGAAATCTGAGACAACTTAGATAATAGGTGTGTCTGGCAACTTGAATTTTCTTTAATTTTCCGTTTACCTTTGTTACAAGGTCTTGGTAGAAGTGTACATCTAGGTTACACGTTGATTTGACTCTTATAAGAACAGATTTATATATGCTGTAGTTACAGAATATAAGATTTTGTCTTTCATAAAAGGACATCCCAACTAAAAATTTTGCTTCCGATTTCTGAAATTAAAGAATCATTCGTAGCTATAGTGCTCATATAACCATTATTGCTGGAAGTCAAATAGCTATAGGAGTAAAAATTGATATATGTAATTCATGTCCTAGACATTTTCTGGGTCACTTACGAGTATTATCACCTTTATAGGCGTAAAGACTCAATATTCCTTTAATCATTCTATATTTATACTATAAGATCACAAGCAGCTCATACTCCAATAGTCATCCGAAGAAACTGCTATAAAAGTCCTAATTTGGTATTCGTTATCTTTATAGAATCATTATTGGACAGTTTAAGTCAAGGTGGAGTATAGTTCCTGTAGTACTTTTATAAAACTGTGCAAATATATGCAGTCAAAATGAGTCATTGACCCAGAATGCACCACGTGCTTTTGTACACATGAGGGACATTATATGCTACACTATCAAGTACAACAACAAAATGCGCAATCTACGTAACTCTGTATAAATTAAATGTACGACTGGGTCGAACGAACTTGAACGAAAATGTAAAAAATGCAAATTTTAACAAATTTAAGTTTTTAAACCAAAAAAAACTTTTTTTGAAAATTGTTTTAGTACGACAAATAAAAATGAAATGCCATGTAATTTTTTTAGAAAATATGAATTTATTAAAAAAAAAAACAAAAATTAAAAAATTTTAGCGGATTCTTAAAAAAAAATAAGTTTTTATATACAAAATTTTTAAAACATTTTTTAGAAAAACATTTGGTGTATCTACTTTTAGTGTTTATAATTTTACGGATAAAAATTAAATCTAAAAAAAATATTGACCTGTTTTTTTTTTATTCAAAAAAATATTTTTTTTAAAGATTGGATAGAAATTTTTTTAGCTTTTAACAAGCTTTTCTAAAAAAAACTATTATTAAAATCCAACAAGCTGTTACTGAGAAATTCAAAATTAGAAAAAAAAATTATGTGGTAGGTAGCCAGTAAAATCTTAATTTAAACCTTTTATCGAATTATACATCGTTAAAATTAATCGAAAAGAAAAAAATTATTAAAATTCTCTAGGTGCCGTTTCCGATAAAAATACGATTTTTGAAAACCATTTCTTAACATTTGTAATTGTTTTTTTCATATCTTGTAGATTGTAAACAAATTTTAACTAAGTTTTTAAAAATTAAAGCATGGTGTTTTTTACGAATGCATAACTTGCTAAATAGCAGCTATGTCGCAAGTAAAAATTCAACATTGCAATTTATTTGAAAAAAATAAATTAAAGTTTCATTCATATAAAACTTATAAAGCATCTATAAAGAAAGTCTATGTGGCTTTATAGGAGATAAATCACGATAAAAGCGATCCCAATTCAACGCCAGCTCTGACATATACCAGTTTGGCCGAGCCGTTAGCGAGCAAGAGATTTGGTGTGAGAGGACTCGAGTTCAAATCCCAGGTCCGCCTTTTCATGTAAGTAATTTTTAAATTAATTTTAAAACTAAAAGTAGAAATTAATTCATAAATAATAATCAGCTCTTAAGATCTTCACAGAAATCATGCGGAAAAACCCGAAAAACATATGCAAGAAAAGCATTAAAATAAAAATGAAATCAAATAAGCACAAAATAAATATTTTTTTTATTTTATGCATACTCCTGCACGTATTTTATTCTTGTGACAGTAAATCTTCTTTTCATTGGCACTATCGATGCAATTGCTGCAATAAAGCATATATTACCTCTATAACATAACGATAAGTATGTTCTTCGGAGTAACACAATTTACTCCATAAAGGTCCTATATAAGTTAAAAAAAAGTCGCCCTTTTAACTCTATGGAGTTTTATATAACCCTTAAATGTGTGCAATAGAGGGTAACAAGAAGCTTCTCTAGATGAATATAGAAGTAAAATTGTTAGTTGGGATCGTTTAACATTTTAGCAGCTTTTGAAAAAAAGATTATTATGTGAATATAATAAATAGTGGTGGACCAAGGTGACTTCCTTGAGGTATACCAGAGCTTACATTTATTTAATCAGAAGAGATTCCTCTTCAATTTGTCCATATTTTAAATGGGTTGGCACAATGGTAACAAGTAGCAGTCTTCCAATTCTGCACAAGAAAATGATTTTTCTTTTCTTCAAAAAATTGATCCTATGGTATTGGTCTGACATAAAAATAGATAATAAGAGCTTCTCATTTTAGCTGTTGGAAATCGGCTAGGTCCACTCCATTCCTGCCGACAATACACACAACTGAATAGTTAAAAATTGTAAGTCACTAGGTTTAAGTTCTTGACGAGCCATTTGACCCTAATTTTATTTTGTCGAATCAAGAAAAATGGTTCTATGGTTAATTATGTCTTAATGTAAAATTGGCTTACATTGAACAAAATACATATAATACAACTTGAGCGATACTCAAAAAATGCGTATCGCTCTGAGTGGCGTGCTTTAGAATTAGTTTTGTGCTAAATATGATTTTCCATGGCGGATTTTCAACATTTTTATGGCAGCTACCATCTTCTTTTCTAGACCTTTTAAATAATGTTACAAAACTGTTGCTATGTCAAGCTAAAGAAAATCCAGTATAATTTTCGAGACATTACGTTTTCGGCTCTGGGATCTCTGTACTTCATATTCACATCCAGTTGGTCAGTAATTGTTTAAAACGGTCAACTAGTCTTGGAATTTGGTCAGCCTTAGAAAATTTAATAATTAGTGGTTAAAAATTTTCAAGCTAAAGAGTGATGTTTGACATCTCATTTGTGGGATATTCGCAAGAATACATACTATATGAAAGATCACTGGATCTATTTTAAGTAATTGGTCAGCCATACATTTTTTATGAATTTTCAAAGCTTTTTTCTTACATAACATACAGTGACTCACCTCTTTTGGTTTAATTACTTAAAAGGTCAACTAGTGTCGGTTAGAGTTAAGCTATAGATTTTTTAATGAAATTTCATGATTTCTTCAATTGTAAATGGTGGGCCAAGTAAAAGTTTCTTTTTAAAAATGAAATAAAATTAACAAAATTAATTTTTTTTTCTTGTATTATGGCTTTGTTAGTAAGAGCAAACACTCCCATTAATTATAGGAGGCAACGATAACGAAATGGATGGTCATGCGCCTTCAATTGCTGTAAGCAGAATTCTCCTCAGACTAGTGTGTGAGATGTTGAACTGTTGAGATCAATGGCGAGTTGATGCTTGTGAATTGAATCTCAAACTCTCTGGCTACAGCAGCCATATTCTCGTCTCTGCGCACCGTACGACCACGTGTACCATGAGAGTTATCCACTAGCATTTTGGCCACAGCTTCTTTTCAATAAACGCACTACACAGCACTCACTTTGGAAATAAGTTTTGAATATTTCCCAACGTTTTTCAAGCATAAAGCGACTTATTTCGTTCCGCGGAGGTATGATACTGACTTTCTGTCAAAATTTTGATTGGGAAACAGCTTTAAGTGTCAAAATAACCTATGATTTAAAAAGAAACCACTAAATGGCCCTCCCTGTATAAGAAACAGACTCTAAAAGTACGTATACAAGAAATCCTTGGCTTATTAATTACTGAAACTAACTGACATTTTCTAATGATCGAGAGGTTTTTCGGATGGCATACAAGGTGCCAAAATCGCTATGACCTTTGTCACAAATTTCTACCATAATACTTTTTTATATACTTTAGGTACTTAAAATTACTTTGTTTTATATTATTTATAAGTAACTTTACTATAGTTTTTATTTTACTTTTTTAATTTATTTGTTTTTCAATATCACTTTTCAATAAAATATATAATAATACGGTTCAATTAATTTTGAAATAGAATTATTTTCTTATATTCTCCAACAACCTTGATACATTAAAAAACTAAAACTAAAAAATATAAATCTATGGCTAAACGGTAAAGAATTACTAAAATAATGCGACCATTTACTGACTTTTTAACTGTCTAACTTTTCTTTTAATGATCGAAATTTTGAAATGCCAACAATTTTGTATGTGACCTTGACAAAAAATTAACATACGAAAATCTATAGCTGAGCAATTTATAAGAAAAAGATATTTTATATAGGTCTAGAGACCTTTAAGGAAGTATACATTTTTTGCGAATGTCCCACAAATAAAGTGCCAAGAATCAAGCTTGACTTAATTACAACGTTTTAAAGACTGACCAATTTCTAAAACTAAGCACAGGATACCATGTGTTTTAAGCAAAAATTAGTTTATGCAAGAACAAAATTATAATTCGTTGTAGTGGTTTCGTAAAAAAATAAGCTTTTATATACAAAATTTTTAAAAAATTTTTAAGAAAAAAATTTGGAACACCAATTTAAAGTGTATATTAATATACGAATAAAAATTAAATTTACAAAAAAAAATATTGATCCGTTTTCAAAATTATTCAAAAAATAATTTTTTTTAAGTTTTGAAATGCAATGTTTTTTAAACTTTTTAGCTTGTCTATAAAAAATTTCATTAAAATACGTCATGCGGATAATGAGAAATCCAAATTCAAAAAAATCGTTCTGTGGTAGATACAGCCAGTAATATCTTGATTTCAATTTTTTATTTTTTATTAAATTATAGATCGTAAGGCAACAAAATTTAAGCAAAATTCTTGGAACCGTTTTCGAGAAAAAGACGTTTTTCGAAAACAATTTTTTAACTTTTGTATGAAGGGGAACCGTTATTTTTAAGTAAAATACACTTTTTTCTAATATCTTATATATAAGAAACTTTTATTTGTCAATTTTTAAAAAAATCGAGCATGGGGTTTTAGATGTATTGAGTTTTCAAAAAATATTTGAAATTTTTTTTTAAAAATATTTTTTTTTTATTTGTGTTCGCAAGTATATTTAAACTATTCAGGACCTTTAGAAAAAATGATCAAAATCCGTCGTACCGTTTTTGAGAAAATCAAAAACCAAAAAAATGATTCCAAGGGGGGTACCAAAAATAACAATTTTTGTATTTTTTTTAACCATTGGCTTGCTCAATGAAATTTTTTGAATTTAAAAAAAAAATCTGTGGGACAGTTTTTAAGAAAAGGAAATATTTATAAAATTTCGAAAAAAAATCGTATGGCGGTACCGTTATTTTGGTCTTAAAAAAAAAACTTGTGGGGGGAAAAATTCAAAACGATATCTACGAAGCTTAACGAAAACCGGTTGAGCCGTTTAGGCTGTAGTCGAACAGACAGACAGAATTGCGAGACCCACTTTTTTACTCTTCGCTAGCATCGTAATGTCAACTTTGATTAAAATCTCGAGTTCGATTTTTTTCCGAATGCATAATTTGCCCTATAGTACCTATAAGTCGCAAGTAAAAAGTATGAGATGCAAACGGATGCCATATGTCATATCTTACACCATATGCACATTGGATTAGCATTTCCAAAATAACAGTTTTCTAAGGTCACACCTGTAATGTAACTAAAATGGATCCTATAGCTAGTAAAATTATTTTTTCCAGTACACTTATTAAAAGACATCCTACAAGGAAGATACGATCTTCAGAACGTACTACACTTTTCCTGAGTGGCGTGTTGTGGTGCGGTGTGCACCTTTTGCTTCAATATTATTCATTTGCGCCAAACAGTGCTGTCTTGTGAAGGAGTGTTGTGTTGTGTTAAATCTAGCTTCTTCCACAGACTAATTCTTCTGCATTTGCAAGAGAGACGACAGAATGCTCTCAGACAATGAAAATGACTGCCATTTGCAGGCTTGATAAGTGTGCTCAGTCGAAAACACGCGACACACCATTCGACTAAAACCAAACGGGAAATACATAATTCCAGCTTCAAACGAACTCAAAATTACATAATTCAAAAAAAAGTATGGTGAATTTTTAATTTTAACATTTTGAACAAAAGAAAACCAGAGTTAAAATATTCAGAATACCTGCTAAATTCTGTGTCTAAAAACTATTGATTTGCGAAATCCTTTTAAGCCTCATTTCCATAGGCCAGATGCGAGTATTTTTAGCCGGAAAATAAAAATGTTCAAACAAGCAGTTTTTTCCTAAGCACAAAACCTAAGCCCGATGAATGACTATACCTATATGTATATAATGTGTTCGTAGCTGGATTAAGATACTTCATTGTCTAGGTAATCTCCTAAAATATTTTTTACTGAAACACGAAACATTTTTGTTTCCATATTAATACTCTTCGATATAAACCAATTTTGCTGCTGATGTTTATTCAATTTTTTAATTAGTATATTCATCCCAAAGGAATTCGAGTATCTAACCGTGGACTAAACAGGCGAATTCCTGGATGTAAATATAGAAGCAAATGCAAAGGGAATCAGTATAAAGGTATCTATAGGCAACATGTGCGCCATTTTGTTTTTACCTGGACTTATTGTACTTTGTATCCAATTACTTCAATCCACCTACACACACCCCACGACCGATGTTATTTATTTTCCAATACCTATTTGCTATGCCTAAGTCCTAATACCACTGGGGAACAATGCACAAAAAAGGGAATTATGACCCAGCCAGCGATGTGCATGGTATCTCTGGTGAATATTACATTGAATATTCCCGGATGGCGAAAAACAAGCCCCATCCTCTATTTATATCGGCTTAATGCATCTATTCATCTATAGCAGTTCCAAAAATGCAAAGGTTGGAAAAAAAAAATACCTAAACTTCATCCAACAACTGAATTCCAGAGCCCAGACCTTCTATTCTCGTTTATGTATGTAGATATATAAAATTTTAACGAAGAGTGTAGAAGATGGGTTATCCCACCGAAAAGTCCGTCCAGGAATCCACAATGGAGTCTACAACTTTATTTTACGCTTTGCCAATATAACCGATGTTGAACATTGTTTAAACTTTTAACGGGTTATGAGGCTCGCGTTAAGCTAGCTGGAGCGCTGCTGTTCTACTCTACCGGATGGATGCTCCCGATCCAAAACACCCATATCGACTTTGAACACTGTTTCTTGCAAACATCATATCAAGTCCAATATAATCGCGTGGTCATATTTGAGAGAGTTTCAATGCATTCGGTTTGGGGTATTTATGTTTGCGATGGTTAAGCAGAATTTCGCCATTAGCTAATACGATGGTGAAGCTGACAATAATTATAAGAATATCCCTATTTTTTCCATTGGCTATTTATATCGAATATATTGAATGACAAATTTAAAAGAATTATAATGTAGTGTAAGAATTATTCAAAGCATGACTGTTACGGATTCAAAATTTTAAATGTGTTCAGAAATCTTATTTTTTTGTGTTCTCAAAATCATAATAACGTCCGAATTCTTGCCAGCAAAATATATGTATCTCAACATCAAATTAAGCATTTTGAGGGATTTTGAGGTTTTTGAGAAAATAGATTTATTATATCGTTTGACGTTCAAGGTTGTCTTGTCGTTTTAGGGTGATTATTCTTGAAGGCTCATCCTTTTATAACCATAATTTTACGTTGTAGGGAAGTTAACCCATCTACACAACTCTACAGTTCGTGTTACAGATAGGGCCCTTTTTTTATGTTAAGACAGCAAGCCAGATAATTCAATGCCAGTAACATAATCCGGGATTTGATACATAACGGGTGCACCCGCCACCATCACTTTTTTAGTTATCTAGTACTGATCTTAGCTCACAATATAATATTTTTTTGAATTAAAATTTTATAAATCAAAAAATACATTTCAAGTATTTTTTCTAAATTGCCATTTTGTAACACTAGTTCCATTCACGTAAGATGCAACAAAAACTTAAAAGATTAAATGGAATTTAAAAAAAAAAATAAAATGCATGAATCTGTTCTTATGTAAGAAATTAAAATTTTTACAAAATGAATGTTGCTAGAGAAAAACCATAAGATTAATTTTCAAATGGCTAAAACAACTCTTTAAGTAGTTAGAGATAAAAACAAAATGTCCTGTGATTTCTTAAGCAAATATGAATCTATGCAAGTAAGAAAATTAAAAATCGCTGTAGCGGCTTTAACAAAAAAAAAATTTACATACAAATTTTTTAAAAATTTTAGAACACCAACTTTAGATTTTTTATTTACTGACCCGTTTTTGAGGAATCGAATTTTCATTAAAAAAATTATTTTTTTTTCAAAAATTCAATATTCACATAATGTATATGTATTCTTTTTAAGTTTTGAAATGCAGTGTTATTCCAACTTCTCATAAAAATGCCGATGATAATAAATTTGAAATTTGAAAAAAAATTTTTATTGAATTATATGTAGATGCCGTTTTCGTGGAAAGTAAGATTTTTGAAAACCAATTTTTACCATTTTTTTATTTTCATTTTATAGATTGTATTAAAAATCTTTAAGATGTCAGGTTTTAAAAAAAATTTATAGAAAGGGGGTTTGAGTTTTGCAAAATGCTTTAAGTTTTTTGGAAAATCAAAAAAAAAAAAATTAAAAAAATTGTTTAAAAATTTGAAAATAAAAAAAAAATTAAAAAAATTGTTTAAAAATTTGAATAAACATTTGAATAGCCAAGCTTTTGGAGAGAAAATTATAAAAATCGATAGTACCGTTTTCGAGAAAATCAGAAACAAGAAAATGGATCTAAGGGAGTTACCATTAATAATAGATTTTCGGCATTTTTTTTTCCAAGCATTACCTTGCTTTAAACTAAATAAAATTTTGTGAATTTTTTTTTAATCTCTGGAACAGTTTTTGAGGAAAAAGATGTCTTATAAGAAGAAAAAAAAGTATATCGGAGAAATTGAAAAAAAAAAAAAATAAAATCCACGGCTGGTTCGCTCGAGCTTGCTCCTACATATATAATAGACTAGGAATTTTAAAATAAATGTTATTAGAGAAAACTGTTCATAGGAATAAATCTTTTTTTTTTAAACTCTTTTAGTAGTAAGAGATAGAAACAGAATGCTATGCAAATATGAATTTATGCCAGAACAATAATTTTAAGTCGTTGTAGTGGTTTCTTAAAAAATTAAACTTTTATATACAAACATTTTGAAACATTCTTAAGGAAATCCATTTGGTATGCTAATTTAAAGTTGTTATTTTTGTTCGAATTAAAATTAAATTAAATTTACAAAAAAAAAAATATTGAATTTCCAAAAATTTTCAAAATTCAAAAAAATACCTATTTGTCCTAAAGTTTTGAAATACAATGTTTTTTAAACTTTTGAGAAGCTTCTCTATACAAAATTTCATTAAAACCCGTTATGGCGATAATGAGAAATTCAAAATTCGAAGAATTCGTTTTCGAGAAAAATACGATTTTCGAAAACGATTTTTTAACATTTGTATGGAGGGTACCGTTATTTTTAGGTAAACATTTTTTTCATATTGTAATTTTTTTATATTAAAAAACTTTTATTTATCAAGTCTTAAAAATATCGAGCATGGGGTTTTCAAAATATTGAGTTTTCAAAAAAAGAAATTGAATTTTTTTTCAAAAAATCCAAAAAATTGTTTTTGGAAATTTGAATACACAATAATAGATATTGAATATGCTGGGGAGCCATAATATAAAAAAAATGATCAAAATCGGTAGAACCGTTTTTGAGAAAATCAATTACAAAAAAAAATGGTTGCAAGGGGGGTACCAAAAATAACCATTTTTTGGAAATTTTTTTACACCATTACTTTAACTAAATGAAATTTTTTAAATTTTTTTTCAAGTTTTTGAGCAAAAAAAAATATTTTTAAAATTTCGAAGAAAATTCGTATGGCAGGTATTGTTATTTTCTGTCTTAAAAAAAAGAAAAAAACGTGTGGGGGAAAAAATTAAAACCCATATCTACCTAGTTTGAAGAAAATCAGCCGAGCCATAGGCTGTAGTCGAACAGACAGACAGACAGACAGCCAGAATTGAGAGACACACTGTTTTTGGTCTTCGCTATCATCGTAATGTCAACTTTGATCAAAATCTCTAGTTCAATTTTTTTAACTCGCCTTATAGTACCTACATATAAGTCGCAAGAAAACAACGTTGTATAACGAATACTTACAAAAAATACTTTTTGGATTAAAAAAAAAAAACATTTTTTTTTTGTAAATTCAATATTTCAAAAACATATGCGTCATTTTCCGTTGAAATTTATTTTTTTTTGCAAAATAATAAAAACTTAAAATAGGAATAACAAAATGTTAGAAATATTTTAAAAATTAATTTTTAAAAACTTATATTTTTTCTTAAAACCTTTAAAAAGATTATGAATTTTCGTTCTGACATAAATTCATATTTGCTTCAAAAATCACATAAAATTCTGTTTTCAGCTGCAGCTACTAAAAATGATATATAAGCCCATAAAAAATGAATTTTATGCTTATGAATACACTGAAAATAAATTCCTAGGTAATATTGACAAAAACGTTTTGTTGACCTTTAACAAAACAATTTTATCGTTTTGATAAAATTTTTGTCAATACGAAAGAATGATTTTGTTGATTTCACAAAATTTTTATAATCCAGTGATTTTTTGTCAGTTTAACAAAATATGCAATACAAATAATATTGTCAGTTTAACAAAGCGAGTTTTGTTAATATAACAAAATAAAACAGAGATTTTTGTCACATCGACAAACTTTTTTGTGATGTTAACTAAATGTTTGTTGTATCTACAAAAAATATGTTTTGTAAATATTTGTCAATATCAAAAGTTTTTTGTTAATTTTTTTGTTAATTTAACAAAAAATGAAAACATTTTTATTAAAATGACAAATATTTTGTTTTTGGGTTGAATTATTTTGTAATATTGATAAAATAATATTATCAGATAGATAAAACTTTTTTGTAAGGAAACCAAAAAATTCTGCGCGTACATTTTTTTGATCATAAAATTTCTTTTGTGTATGATATATTTCACATTTGGTTTTGTTAAAAAATCGATGTAAGATCAACTGAACCTAACAAAAACTGCGTATTGTCCATACGCCCTCACAGATGGTTGCATGTAAGACCGTAGGGACGAAACGCCAATTTTTGTGGACTTAAATCCCAAAACAAAACTATTTTGACAAAATTATTCAACAAAAGAAATTTGTAAAATTGTCAAAATATTTTGTTGAATTGACAAAATATTTTGTTAAACAAAATATAACAAGAAATTTTTGTTAATTTAACAAAACAATTTTGTTAATTTAACAAAACAATTTTGTTAATTTAACAAAACAATTTTGTTAATTAACCAAAACAATTTTGTTGATTTAACAAAACAATTTTGTTAATTTAACAAACAAATTTTCTTAATCCGATAATAATAAAAAAAACAATAACAGTAACAAAAAAAATTGTTAATTGAACAAAAGAATTGTTAGTATGACAAATTAATTTTGTAAATTCTACGAAATTTTGTCATATTGACAAAATATTTTTGTTATTTCAATAAATTAATCTGTTAGCATAACAAAATAATTTTGTGGATACAACAAAACATTTTTTGTTACCTCAACAAAATTCTGCAATTTTTATCAATTTGACAAAACTTTTTGTTGGACGTATATTGACAAAATTTTTATCAGATCAACATACATTTTTGTCATATATACCTAGATTTTATTTTCTGTGTATGTTTCTCTAATATCGTTTATTTTTAAAAATGTAAATCTATAAGAGTAAGTTAGTGTGACCCAGTCGTGCGTTTTATTTTGCTCAAGCTCATTTTTGCACAGCATATAAGATATCAAAGTAATGAAAGATATCAATCAAGATATGGGTAAAAATCTACAAACATCCAGCTCGAAACTTTTTGATATTTTGGCGAAATTCCGATCAACCACACATTGCCAAAAACTTCACCCAAGCTCGCAAATGCAGTGAGGAATAGTTCAACACAGAGATATGAAATTTGAAACCCCAGGATTTCAAACATCTATCGAAGTTTTATTTTTTAGAAAAATAAAATATCAAAAAAAAACCAAAAACAACCACAGGTGTGGATATTTCTCTATGCATTTCAAATGGTTAACGAATAGAAAAAGTATATATTGGTTTTAGATACAGAAGGTCGGGTGTTTGTGCATCCAGCAATGTCCCGAACAGATTTCATATTTTATGAATTCTCGGCGTCAATGTATGTAGTTGAGTTTGTGTTCACTCCTCGTCCTCTCATATGGACCAGGCTTCTTGTATGTATTTTGGGGTGGTCATAGTTTTGGGATCTAAATTGCATTCGCGATACCAAATAACATAATTTATTAAGAGTTTTTTACCCGAGACCTGGACAAGCTGTAAATAAAGTTGAAATAAATGTTATATGCCGAGTAATGAAAAATATTGATGAAATTAGATGGGAAGTGGTGTTTTGTTGTTCGCATGAGGTAACTTGATGATGACCAGACATAGGATTTTGTAGAATGCTCATAAATGTAGTTAATTGAATTATGTATAATTTGGTTTATTATAAATAAATAAGTATTAAATTATAGATAACACACAATTGAGTTACCTTGGTGTGAAAATTGCAAGATGCCGGTTATCAGTAAAATGTTAAAATCAATGAAAAACTGTGTTTGAGGAGGGAGCAGTAAATATGTACCTATATACAGTGCTCCAAAATCTTGATGATCTGTCAGTGACTTACGGTCTTAGCAATTTTTGAAGTCCCATATCTCAGGAATCACCACTACTCAAAAGTTGAAATTTGGTGAGGCGTCTGTGCTTGATCAGTTCAGTAAATACATTTTCTGACTTTATTTGTACTAAAATTAAAATGGGCTCGAAAATCACCAGAGTTTGTTCCTCTTCATGTACATACGTTCCCATTGATTTTGGTGCGCCAATTTAAATTTTTACTTGCGATATAGGTACTATGGCGTAAGTTTTGCATTTGGATAAGAATTTGAAACTGAGATTTTAATCAAAGTTGACATTAATTAAAGATAAGTTGAAAATATAATGTTGTTTGGAAAAGGTTTTCCTCCGGCTATTTTGGTCACAGTAATTTAAGCAATGAATCAAAATTTGTAACACATACTTTTTCTGACGTTTCGACAGGGATTGCTGTCTTCTTCAGAATATTAAAGAATATTAATATTAAATATTAAAAGAATAAAGAAGTTAGTTTTAAGCTGTTTAAAATTTTTGTTTCGTCCCGGCGATCTCACGAGGACAAGGTCCTCAGAGTCAACTGATGAGTCCATGTGAGATCGCCGGCACGAAACGCCATTTTTTGTGGACTAAAGGCCAAAAAAGCTATTTTGAATCATTTTTTTTATCTCCAAGACTAACCGTACTGTCCATACAGCCGTTATGCAAATTCTTATTTATACCGAAAATGGCTCTAACGATTTTAATCAAAAAGGAAAATTTACTATGCTATTACAGGTATGGCCTACATTTTGGCAAACAAATTTTATTAACGGTTCTTTTTTATTTTCGACTTTCTCATTAACGGTTCTAACTATTCCGATCAAACATTTTGACAAAAGCTCCTTTGAATTCGATATATGAACGAATTTTTATGGAAAAGTCTTACTTTAACTAAATATCTCGTTTTTTGGTCAAAAAATATTCAAACTTGTAAATTTTACAAAACGAAAGCGTACTACTTTCGTGTAACGTTATAAGACCAAATTTCTTAAAAGTTTTTTTACTTATGATATGAAAGTTTTGGAAACTGAACTTTTAGAATTTTATTGAGTATTTTGTATTTATTATATAAAACTATTAAAAAATCATTCAAATTAAGCGACCGTTTTTATTTAAACAATATTGAAAGACATGTAACGCTATAAGACATTTTCTGCTGAAACCAGTAAAGATGAAGTTATGTATCTAACTTTTAAAACTCTCTTGACTTTACGTGACCTTGAGTAGAGCTGAAGATAATAAGAAATACTTCATTGAGTCATTCGACTCATTTCCACTCTACAGGGTTTCTGAAACATAGTTTTATCAAACGTGAATAAAATCAGAAACATTCAATAAACACAATCGCCAAGATCTTTAAATACTGAAATTGGTGATGAAGGTGTACTCCAAATCTCCCTAAGAATTTTTTTTTTGTGAAAGCCAGGATGAAGTTCAGAGCGCACATTGGAATCAACGACAACCTACTGGCGCAAAATTTTAAACATTTAAAACCTGCTCTTAATCAATCTATTGTGTATAAAACGAGAACCGACTTTTTGTTAAATTTAAACGACATAAGCTATACTTTAACGTTAAAGAGGTCGTCTATCTTTAACAGCAGCAAATAGCTTGTTTATCTTTTAAAAGTATACTTTATCCATATTGACAATGGTCGTTTCATTCCAAAGCAAATCGATGTAAAAATGTTTACTGATGTTTTAGTTTTGTTATGAAAAAGTTAGACGAAGTCTCCAAGCTAAACTACTGCGTTAAGTAGAGCCGGTTTTATTGCTTAAACAAGCATTGTTTAAAATTTTGCGCCACTTTGTTTATTTCTGTTTCTTATTTCAATGAAAATTTTCAATCGCTCGTTTTTGTAACAGGCAATTTGACGCTTACTAAAGATACCATTATCCCGTATTTGTACAAACTTCTTTAAGTTGAAAGTTTTGAAAATTTGGAGCGATTTTGCCATCTTCTCACTTCAAAAACAAATTCATTGCAGCCTTCTGTCTTTGAATCCAAAGTTGGGATACAATTTTCTTGGAACTATTTTACCACTTCCCATGGCAAAGGATGCGTTGATGGAATTTACGTTGAAGAATTTCGAAATGATGACATCTTGAAAAGTAATAATACCTTGAAGTCATCTGCTCATGAAATCAAATTTAATGATGAAAAAATAAAAACTTACCATACTTCAAGATTGATGGGATATAATTTTTTTTTTTGTTTATTTATGGACTAATGTTATTACAAATGAAGTACTTACCTTAGAATAAATAAATTAACTTTGTTCTATTTGCTTGCTTTTCGTTATTTTTTATAGATTTATATTACTTTCGGCCATATTGCTCCCATTTTTCATACAAAAATTCGAAAGGTAACGTTATAAGACTTTTTTCTGTAACGTTATAAGACACACATTTGAGTTGAAATAACACAAATAATATAACTTTTTCTAAAAAAAAAAAAAGTTGTGAGCTATAATTTGGAATTTCATCTCAATTCTCTAAAAAGAAAAACTTAACTTAGCACACCAAATTCGCAGACTTTTCAGAATATATTCAGTGACCTCAAAATCTACTTCCAAAAAATGTAACGTTATCAGCGAATTTGAAGGGCAATATTTACAAATCTAATAAATAAATAAATAAAAACTTTTTTCTACAAAAATTTTACTTCAAAGATATCTATCAGATGTATATGTTTAAAAGTTAAACTAGCATTGCAGTTTTCGAGTAATAAGCAAAAGAAACGTAGAATGTAACGTTATGGCCGTGATCAAATATAGAATTTTAAAAGGTTTTCAAAATTAAAGTCTTAAACTTCAGTCGAACTTCAATATTTCCAACTTTCATAATTCGAATCTTGTAAAACTCGATTCAAAGTAGGTATGTGCTAGCAGCCTTAAAAGCAGAAATTTTATACATTTCTAATTTTATATCTCAAACTTATAAAACTTGAATTTCGTTACAACTCGAACGAAAAAATGCCAAGTTCATTGAGTAATTCGACTTTTTTTTTTTGGGAAATTCCCCATTTTTGAGAAGTGTTTCATCTTCTCTTTTAAATAAAATACGGTATAAATTTTATTAACACCCACACCTTATCTTTAATCAAAAATCACGTGCCTGCTCATAAACGTGGACCAAACCATTATCAAAGCCCTTGGTTTGCTCGGGAAATTAGTCAGTTAATGCAGGTTACACACTGGCAAGCAAAATCCAAGCCGCGAAAACAACAATGCTTTCTGCGAAATTGAATCCATCTTTGAGTGGCCGGCAATTATGGAATAATCTTCGTGAAATTAATTCCCCGATGATATTAATGTGGACGAATTTAATACAAAATTTATAGAGGTGCCATTTTCTCGTCTTCTAATAACGTAACCCCAACACTTTGAAACCGATGAAATAAAGCATTCTACTCAACAAGGGTTGAAAGCACTGGCGTTGTAGAAAGTATTTTGTCGATTAGAGCAAATGCTGTGAGTATTGATAAAATGCATCCAATTTTCTTTAAGGCAAGTATTATATTCTTGAAACTTACGTTCTTCCTGAGCAGTGAAAGTTAGAAAAAATAATACCAGTTGAGAATGGTTCAGGTAGCTAAGATTTTAGACTTATTTTCATATATACTTCTTTTACTGTCAAACTTTTTTGAAGAAATCGTTCAAAAACAGATAAATTTGAATCTTCGCAGAAATAATATTCTATCACAAAAACAGTCCGTATTTAAGGAAAGAAACAGTTGCGTTACAGCTCTCATTAATGTTATTGAAGACATGAGAATAGCTTTAGACAGCAAAAATATAACAGTCCTGGTGCTTTTATACTTTTCAAAATCCTTCGACACAGTCGATCACTTTAATCTTTGTGAAAAATTATCAATGTTCTACAATCTTTCAAACTCAGCAAGGTCGGAAACAAGCTGTTATCAAATTTTCTCGTTACAACAAGAGGAGTCCCACAAGGCTCGACTCTAGGTCCCCTTCTATTTTCCTTCTATATCAATTAACTTCCTCAAACTGTTTCTAAATCAACTGTTCAAATGTATACTGATGGCGTTCAAATGTATAAAAGTTTTTCTCTTGGAAAAGTTAAAAATTGTTTCACTGATATCAATTAAGACCTACAAAATATTTCAAATGGAGTAATGAACTTTTTAAACAGCATTGTCGATTACTTTCCAACTTGACCTAAAATACGAGTATGTAATAAAATATTGCGGTTACCACCAATTTCAGTTTACTCAAAGAAAAATAATTATGTGTATCTACAATAATATTGTCTATAAGGTCTGTTCAAATCATTAAAACCGGATAACTGGTAGGTACTTAATATGTCCATTTCCTATCCCTCCTGAAATACGAATATTTTCGAAAAATTCATAATTCATTGGAAAGTTTTAATAAATCTCAAAATTACCTGCACTGCATCAAAGATCTGTTGTTCTAATGTGCAATAATCAAGTTTGCATTCCGTTCTGTAACAAAATTCATTTATTCATTTACCGGGACTAAGTAATTTGAGCACATCCTCTCTGCTCATTGCAATTAAATTCTAATTAATTATTATCAAACTATATAACATCATGGCAAGCCAGGGCGAAAGCAAATATCTACTTATGTGTATAATAGTGACAACAAACCCGTGAGCAAATATTTCCGTCTAAATTGATTGAACCATAATTAAGGCCTCCGAATCCTGAATACACCAACCACATCCAACTAGTTGTTGAGATTGAAAGTTGGGACATTGCATACAAAACCACACACAACTCTCTTTCTCTGCTGTGTGATGTAGCTGCGGCACACATACACAGCCGCACATTGAATCAGTCAACCAACCCTGTTGGTGTTCATTGCTTACCTCTCTATGTTTATGGTATCCTGCCGACAGGAGCAACGCCATTGTCAATTATAATTGAATTTTCTCGGCCTGCCTTGCCTTGGCCCCCGCCTAAAATTCTCATCGTTTGTCTGACGATGACGACGCATGATGACGATGTCCAGACTCAGGGCTACATACATATATTTGCTCGGCTGATATTCTACCCCAAAACATTATGAGTTTGATTTCGACATTATTTAGTGTCCTCCTCTTGCCCATAATGACAGTACGACATTCTGTGAGTTTCGACAAAAGCGTATTCAAGCGTCTCAGCTTATTGTGATTTCTGACCAAAATCATATACGAACGGGACACGCTGAGATAAATGTGAGTGTGTATACTGTGCGGAGTCTCTGCGGCTTAGTCACGTCAGACATCATGTCCTCCGGACTACCAAAATATTACAAATCAATGCAGTACTATTATGCTCGTGAAATATGGCAGGATTCCATCCATTGCATATCAAGTCTGTGTGTGTACTTCATCGACCACCGGAGTGACGTCCATTCATTTTGAGTATACAAGCAAGCATACAAGGACTCATATTTCCGAGGCGTATCTGGGATTCCCTCTTAATTAACCTCATATATAGCTTCTCGAAATTGAAATTCTGATTTAAAATCAAAACTACAAACCAAAAAAAGATTTCGAAAATTTTTAAGCATTCAGACAGCCTTGTCAAGCCGAAAGGTATTGAAATTAAAACTTCAAATAAACAACAACCACAAGGGGTGGGAAAGATAAAAAAGGACCACGCAAAAATATCCCAAATACAGACTTGAATCTCGACTCCCACATACTCCTAGTACTTTTCTAGAGAATTGGAAATCGCAAACCGGAAAAACAACAAACGATGAATTGTCTCAAACAATTTCACTGCCACCGTCAGCTCCGCGTCACTCCGCGCCGCCGCCACCGTCGACACCCAGACCTTTGGTCGTTGCCAAAGCCACAACCATCTGTTCTATTTACTCCAAAGGATCCTCAAAGGAATTTAAGCGTAAAAATATTCCTACGGGCGAGGCGATGCGGTCTTATTTCCTTTGCACCAATTTGGGTAGTCAGGGCTGTAATTCAGCTCAGAGGCCAATTTTAGGCCCAAGAAATCGTGTCTGCTGACCTACCAATTTGAGGCAGATTTTTAGTAATAAGGATGGCTGGACTATTTGCAACGTACGAAATCTTTGGCGTGCGTAGAGCATAGTTTGACGACTCAGACCATTTCCTTATAGCGGTGAAATTCGAAGCCCGACTGTCTAACGACTATAGAAACCACCTGAGTAATAAGGTCTCCACTATATGGCACTTTATTAGTCAAACATCAATCTCGTCGAACAATTTCAATCAACATCAATCGTTGAGTATCAGAGAGGTATCTGATAGCACCGTAGTCAAGTCAGAAGAAACCCATCATATAATGATGAGTTCGTAGACCGTAAAAAAACGCGACTAAGGACGCTCATGCCGAAGATGAGCCAGCACAGAACATAAGCAGTGAAGGCTGAATTTCGTTTCTGGTATTGAAAATCCTGTGAAGAAATCGGAGGGCGTATGCAGTCGCCCAGCTTTATTGACAGATCCAACTGATAGATCTAACTGATTCCTTACCTACTTAATTAGCTCCAGATCTAAAGTAGGTAAGAAGAAGTGGCGACCACTGGTAATATAGCCCTGTTACCCAATAAGCTCTGAAGTGCACCATTTTGATACCATAACTTGTTCGAACATGTGGATGGAATTGGTTGGAGAATTGTGGACATTCTTAGGGAGTCATCTAGTTTGGATTGAGATATGTTTGCTTATGTACAATCACCAGGAATTCGGATCACTTTTTCAATCGGACAACCAAACGCATCGGAAGACATCATCACTGCGCCAAACTAGGCAGTTTGCTAACTGGTGCTGAAGCAGCAACTAATCCGATTGAGTTATCATCCGGCTGCCATAAACCTCCATCAATACCCTCAGTCTATTAGCTTGTGGATTAAGGAAATAGATGGATGCCACAGCGCAGAAGGAACCGATGTTCATTCATTAGAGCCATTTTGTAGCGTTGAGAAAAGAGATCAAGACTTTGATCTTCATTTCCAAAGGTTCGTCAATATCGTCAAAAATGGCCTTCCTAATAAATGTGTTCTAAATTGAGCCAGAGCAGGACCTTTGCAGAGAAAATGAATGACTATTTCCTATTCCCGCTGGTCCCCAAAGCTATGATAGGGAGAGTTGTGAAAAAAGCCTAGCTTCACTGTGATCGCTGAAGGCCCACAACCTTTCTGTACGATTAAAACCACAATGCTTCAAGTCATATACATCTTTTGTTTTCAACAGTCTTCCTTGCAGTCGGAAACCTTTAAGAGATTCAAAGAATCTCTTGGGTGAAGAATTGTTGGGCATTCACTAGATTCTCTAAAAGGTTTCATTTTTTTAAGACGAAAATCTAAGATATCAACCATTCAATTTTATTTTTATTTTTTCAAAATTAAAAAACAATTTTTTCGAAAAATTGTTTATACAATAATTTTTCAAAATGAAAGTAGCTGGTGTATAAGAATTTTGATTAAAGTCGGTAGAGGCGTTAATGAAAACATTTTCTTACTAGAATCGGTAGAAACGTTTTTGAAATAAGTCAGCATTTTCGTAATGGCTTTATGGCAGATACTGTTAGTTTTGGAGCTAATAAAAACTTTCTTTCGAAAAAAAACAAATATCAGTTCGCCCTGTCTGCTAAGCTTCTTGAAGCAGGAATGATAGTATTAGGGTATTGAAGAGGGTGCACTTGGTCTAAATCATCAGAAATTTTAAGCCCATTTGTTTCGCCAAACCGAATTAGCAACGGTTTCCTAGGGTAATTCTTTGTTTTATCTCCACTAAGGTGTCGTTTGTAGAGTTAGGAGTGCATGAGCTTCTCAACTCCTTTCAAGTTGTTGAATGCAAAAAATGTGGCGTTTTGTTGGTGGACAAATGTTAATTCGTTGTGGAAAGCATACATTGGCTTGCCCTCATTTACTTTACCAGCTTCAAAACAAATTTCCCTCATTCTTCAAAAACCATGTAGGAATTTATTAAGCAAACCTTGGGAATAGTCGATGATGTCAATATTCTCAACATACCCAAATAATTGGACAGGTTTTGTTGAAAAAAAAAACAAGATGGAAGAATTCAAGAGAAATTTTTAAGAGGGCTTTAGTTATAAAATGCACCACGTATTTTCCAATATCATGACACATAGCCAGATTAGTTTTTTCGGAATCCAAAGTTCTGCCATCGCCTCATAGATTTCCTGACGATAATTGATATAATATGCGGTTAAAATATGGTATGAGTGTGGACCCTCGTAGTACCCCTTGGCATTATGGTAAGTGCGTTGGACTGTCATGCGGAAGGTCTCGAGTTCGATTCTCAGCCACTGCAAGAAAGTTTTTTTCAGGGGTGTACTGCCTCTTGCGAGAAATTGATAAATTCTCCAAGAGTATCTCTTGTCATGGAAAGTGCTGCTCACTAGCCGTTCGGAATCGGCAGAAAATTGTAGGTCCCCTCTGTTCCTGGTAACACGCACACAGGAGAATGGTTGAGAGTTGTAAGTCACTAGGTCCTGGTTCACTCCGAGCTGTTGCACCACCAAATTTATTTATTTATTATGAGTCTGGACTTGAAATTTGTCAGTTATTACGGAATGAAGATATGGTCTAAGGTCTGATCGAAAGAACATTGGTATTTCGAAGTGATTCCCGGTAGAATTTTCTAGGTTTCTGTTCGAATGTTTAGCTTTAGCTCCTCTGCAGTTTGTGGTTAGGTAATTTCAAACTTTTACTTTATGTAACTCTATAAGAAAAAGTTTTAAGGAGACAGATAAGCCTATTGCGGTGATCATTCAAAATCTTGTTCTTTGAGATAATGCGGCTTGAAAACTGTGTAAGCAACAAGTTAATTGTAAAACAAAATAAATAAATAAGAGGCCATTACGGCTCGTAGAGAACTTAAGCCTAATGATTTACAACTCTCAACCATTCTAGTGTGTGCGTGTTACCAGGAATTGAGGGGACAATTTTCTGACGATTCCGAAGGGCTAATGGGCAGCACTTTTCATGACAAGATATACTTTTAGAGGATTTGCCAATTCTTCGTAAGAGACAATACCATTGAAAAACTTATTTTTTGTAGCAGCTGAGAATCGAACTGAAGACCTTCCAATGTACCTATCATTATTGGCACTTCAACAATTTCATTGTAACTTGCTTAAACTCTTAATGTGCTCAGTATTTTTGTCTACTTGGACAAGTGAAAAGAGGAAGTCTTGAAGCACTGTCTGCAACGCTTGCACTTGCATCATTAACGAAGAAAACTGACCCATAAATGGCGAGGTTATGCCATACCAAAAATTAAAGGACATTGTTGGAATTTTTTGAGATTAAGTTTGGTTAAAAATCTGCAATTTTGTCACGATTCCGGCTCAGATTCAAATGTACCTCGGCCTCGACATTCCCAAAAATTCTTCTCTATTCTTTCAGATCTATGATTTTGAAAACGTTTTTCTGGTCTTACCCAGGGGCCAAATTACCGCTTCAGTGACCGAGTGAGTAAGTCCCATCAGTGATCGAATGAAAATGTCAAAATAGTGTAATCGATTGCTCGATGACGTAAGCGGTAATGCTAAACTCACGTAATTTAGTCACGTATTACTCGAAAACTGATACAGTAATTTGGCTGCAGGATTGAAAGAATAGAGCAGTCGAATTTATACGAGTATAATAGAGAGTTGAATTTTCAGAACGAATTACAACACTTTGTTGAACTACCTTAATGTTTTCAGCCAATTGAAAAATAACTAGGTCTGTCTGTACGTTTGACACATCAAGCGTTCACATACCATGATATACCCATTTCACTAGAAATACTAATTACCTGACCCTCAAGCCTAATTTTGGATGTACCGTCAAATATCGAGATTAATTTTTTTGTTGACATTTCGATTTGCATACATTGAAGACCAATTTTCATTGTCACTTTTTTTCTCTCCCTCCCTAATTCTCTCGGATTATTCCGTCCCGGTTGTCCAGTTGGTGGTTGTTGAGGGTTGGTTTGATGTTTTCAGCCACAGCGGTATGCTGACTTCGCGTCATCGTAGCATCGAACTGCGTCTTCGTTGTCGGTTGGAATCCTTACTATCATATCCAAAACACTTAGGTATCTAGGCTCTGGATGTCGTTCCTGGGTGGTCATCCTTCTCATCAGAGAGTTAGGGTAGTTGTCAGTTTTATGTAAAAGCTTCTTTGCCAATTGCACGAGAAACTGGTTCAGTGGCTTGATCTTGCAATCTTCGTAGATTCTTACGTTGCTGTAGTGCTTCTGTCGCTGTCGATCGAAGGTGCTTATCTTCAGAATTTTCCTTTCGTAGAGTTGGAGCTTCTGCATTGCTGTCTTCGAAATGGTGTACCATGCAGAAAAATTAAAGCTGATGACCGGTCTGATTAGCTGCTTGTATATGAGTAATTTCACTGGCTGGCTTAGTACAGTTCTTCTGGCTAGCAATGGGTGCAAGCGGTGAAACGCGAAGTTGGCCTTCCTTAGTACCTGCCTTGAGTGAGGGTTGAATTTAAACAGCTCGTTGAAGTGGATTCCGAGGTATTTTACATTTCTTTTAGCTGCTATCGTCGACGCATCGCGGAGCATCAGGGTTAGATTCCTGCAAGTGGCTGCAGAATGACGGCGGTTGCCATTGGTGGTGGGTCTCCTGAAACACACAAGCTCAGATTTGGCAGTGTTAATTATGTAATACTCGTAGAGTCTGGAGACGTGTGCTTCCACTTTCCGAACTACAATTGTTGGCGCTATCGATGAGGCGTAGGTAGTCGTCAGCAAGAAGCTGGTTCTCGCAATCAGTTGGCACGGGCTGATCAGACGTCATCAGGCGGTATAGGAAGGGATACCGCTTCGATTCTTGGGCGACTCCGGCCTAGATGGATTTGATTGAAGGCTTGTATCTGTCCAGCTGAAAAGAAAATAATATTTTTATTAGTGGCGAAAGTAATCCAAGTATCTACTCGAAGCTTATGGACAAGGACTTCTAGCCATACGCTGTCGAATGCTTTCGACATCCAGAAAGCATCCTACGGTGACACGATAGCTATTGAGTGCTGAGGAGACGTCAGACTGGAACTTTAGTAAAGGATGCAGTGTTGAATGCCCTTCCCGAAAGCCAAACTGCATGTATGTGATCATGCTTTGTTTATGTTCAACATTATTAGATAAGGTCTCAATAATCTCTTGAGTGGGTGTGAATTATAAAAAAAGACCAAACGAATTTCGGGAGCGGTAAGAACATTATAAATTATTTTCTAAAAATAATTGAACGATTTCCACTGTTACATCTCCCAGATCTTATGAATGATGGAATTATGTATTGGAGGTATTGCATTGTGACCTAAAGATCTATTGTGCCCCCATATGAATCTGGATGAGCTTGCTCGTCTTACAGTTCTTTCTTCAAATCTATTGCTCTTAGGAATTTTAGTATTTATTAGTCGCTCTCTTTCACATGGTATTGTCCCAGATGGTTTTTCCTCTGGTGTATGTGGTCCGGTGTTTCCTAATGCATTTTACAGTACAGAATCTACATGTGACACTTTTTGTATTTAAAAAAAAATTCTATTTTTATATGATTTTCCGCTAACCTCTCTTATTTAAGATAATTCACGTTAGGTATGCGTTTATTAAGGGTTGGATACGATATCCCGCTTTTTATAATCCCGTTTTTTAAAACCCCGTTTTTACAATCCCGTTTTTATAATACCGTTTCTTATAATCCCGGTTTTTTTAAATCCCGCTTTTTAAAGTCCCGCTTTTTAAAATCCCGTCTCTTATAATCCCGTTTTTTATCATCCCCTTTCTTATTTCGACGTGTAAGCAGTGAGGTAATGAAGGGGGCCATGCTGCCCCCTGGAACCCTCCGCTTGGGCACACTATAGGATTTTGGGTAGGTGCGAGGTTGGGTGTATGCAAAGTTTATTTAGCATTTAAAAAATCTGGAAAATAAGAAACAATAAATCAATAAGTTTTAACTACGTATTCTAAAAAACGGGATTAGCTGGGTTTGGCGGGATTTTAAAAAGCGGGATTATAATAGATCGGGATTTTGAACAAGTGGGATCTTAGAAGACGGGATTTTAAAAAAAGCAGTATTTTAGCAGACGGGATTTTAAAACTTTTTTTTTCGGGATTTTTGAAAACCGGGATTCCGATAAGCTCCCATTTATTAATAGTTGTCAAAAGATTTTTGCATTTATGTAACTTATTACTCAACTAATCTTGCGCCTTTTGGATTCCTTTACTATTAATTCGCCTCTGATAAACGCTATCACTTTCCCATTGTCATCGTCGTTTTCAGTGGTCCTTCTATATAAACAAAGAACCTATATTGGAAAATGCCTCAATTTACATAAAAGTCGAGTCGTGAAAATTTGTTCGGCCGCCCGCGTTTCCCCGAGTGTGGTATATGTTAAAACAGGAACGTTTTGGAGCAATAAAATTCCTTCCACAGAACAAAACAATGAAATACAAGAACAACAACAAAAATGAAGAAAAAATAAAAATTTCCTAGCAAGACGAAATACCTAGCTCCAAAACAAAAAAGAAAAAACCGATCCTAAACGGCTGCTAGCAATCCCACAGTCAGCGCATAACATTCAGTACAATAGATTCCACTGTTTGTTGTCATTTTGCTTATTCCGGTAGCTGGGGGAGAGTCACAAGGCCTGGATTCTCTACTACTTTCATTATACATAGGTAGGTACCTACGTTAAGATCTGGAACAGCCTTTCGTGAAATGGTAGATTTCAATCGCAGTGCTCTTTAATTCGTTTCAATTGTTTGGCGGGTTACGTGTGCTTAAATGGTTTTCGTCACATGAAAGGAAAGTAAATTTGGCCACTCCGGGGGGTTGTTTTATGGTTTCTTGTTATAGAAAAAGAAAAACATGTCATCGCCTTGAAGATACAAATCAAAGGACATGAACCTTTGGCTTGAACGGTTGTTATAGGTTACTCCTCATATGCACACGGAATGGCAAATATTTTGCTTAAATTGGTAAAAGACGTTAAGAAAAGATTTTCAACAAATATAAATAAAATTTTATGATTGAACTAAAATGTTTGACGCAAGGAACCATATCGCCTTATTTTATGGAAAAACTTTTTTTAAATAACTAAGCCAAAACCGTCCACATTTACATCACATGGCGTACCCTGTAGATATATCCAATCTCTCTTCTTCATTTTCATGACTCATTGTACAACCTTCACTCACATGGGCCTACAGGTAGGTTTTATAAAGGTATATTTTTTTTCATTCATGTCTTCCAACTTGTAGGTTTAGTTTTTCAAATATTAAAATATTTTAATAAAACAAGACGCCTATTTCTTTCTATTATAACAATACACATAGGTTTAACACCACACCTTGAATAATTCAACACACAATACGAGTAAAACCCAAATTATAATTTAATGGTCGTTTACCTATGAAGGTAAAGGTTCATATAATCAGCCAAACCCCTAAAGTCGGATGTGCATAAATGCACCCATCAATCAATCATTATACTCGTACTCTTGAAAGAGGCTCAAACGTTAACTTATTTATGTTTTGTTTTTAGAAAATGTCGGTGATGGATTGATGAAGACCGTTGGCGGCAGCGACACGCAAGCGGCATTTGATAGAGTGGAGGAATGGAGCTCGGTCTTGATAAATTTCAAGTTCATTGTCTATGAAGTTCAATCACTGTCTGGGTTTGACAAATCAACTTAATATGTCTCTTCTCTGTTGAACGAAAAATCAATTTTGTTGAGAATTTCTTTTTTTTAATTCAAGCTACTCGTCGTATCACTTTCGTATTGTGATTAAATTTCGAACCTTTAAGTTGATCTAAAATCAAAACCCATATCTACCAAGTTTAAAGAAAATCGGCCTAGCCGTTTAGGCTGTAGTCGAACCGACAGACAGACAAACAGAATTGCCAGACCCACTTTTTTAGTGTTCGCTATCATCGTAATGTCAACTTTGATCAAAATCTCTAGTTCAATTTTTTTAACTCGCCTTATAGTACCTATAAGTCGCAAGAAAAAAACGTTGTATAACAAATACTTACAAAAAATATTAAAAACTATTTTTTTTTGAAATTTTTATGAACGTGAAATATTATTTTTAATTTAAAGGAGCTCCTCTACAAAAATTTTATCAAAATCAATGAGAAAGCGAAAATCAAAAAAACAGTTCTAATGACAGGTTCCGTTAATAGATATCATTTTTTCCCATTTTTTTTTTTTGACAAAAATGTAGTCCATGCGGAAAATAGCACACTAAATTTTTACTTCCGACTTAAAGGTACTATAAGGCAAGTTATGCATTCTTAAAAAAAATTTAATTCGAGATTTGGATAAAAGTTGACATTACGGTGATAGCAAAGATTAAAAAAGTGGGTCTCGCAATTCTGTCTGTCTGTCTGTTCGACTGCAGCCTAGGCAACTTGGCCGATTTTCTTTAACCTTGGTCTATAATGTTCTTATTTCTCCTCCCCACTGTTTTCTTTTATTAAGACCAAAAAAAACGGTACCAGCCATACAATTTTTCCGAAATTTTAAAAAAAAAATTTTTTTTCAAAAAATATTCGACAGATTTCTTAAAAACTTCTAAAAATATCATTTAGTTCAAGCTAAGTAATGGTTAACGGTGGTTTAACGGTGTCCAACAAACATTGCTGACATTTCTCATTTCCTTAGAATGAATAAACATTTCCAAGAGCATTGACGTTAATGGGGGTTACTAACGGAAAATACCAATTTCAATGAAAAATTTATTTGTTTTTCGCTACGAATGAAATACAATGTCGAATTGAATTATTTTTCAGTTTTGATTAATTTTGTTTCTGTGCATTAATTCAAAAACAAATTCTTCATTAATTAGATTTCAGTAGAAAACTATGAACTTGATGAATCTACCGATTCATTATAAAACTGCTCAATATTTTACTAGAAATAATTTTCCTAGTGTTTTAGACATAATTTTTACATTTAAAAAAAAAATGAACAAACCTACAACCAAAATTTGCAAACTGCCAACTGAAAATTGCTTAGGTATTATAACAGAGAAGGTAAGTCTACCGAAAAATATGAATTTAAAAAATTAATTTTAAACGAAAAAATAAATCAATATTTCCCAAATGTCATTTGACCTCATGGGACACAACTAATTATAGCCCATTTTTTTGCGAATTGTTTTATTATAATAGTTTGAAATATTTCAGATATTAAAAAAAAAGGCAGAAGATTTGGTTTATTTTTTACTGAAAATGCAGTATCTACTGCTTTTGCAGCGAATTCGCACAACTAATGAGAACCAGTGGTACCACTTTACTTCAATTGAAGTAGATATATACTTCCTTTTTCAAAATATTTTAAAATTAACTTCTTACTTCGCACCCTCAACAAAATACTGAAATGTACTTGATTTTGAAAATTCCTTTTTCAACCGACTTCTATTTTACAAAAAAAGGGCCAAACGTCAACACAATCCAAATATACAAATAAGTAATTTTACATGTGTACACGAATCTTATGAAAAATTTCGCTTTCATGTGTGTTTTGTTTTTTTTTTTTAAATTGAATTATATTGAACTATAGTAATTTTAATGTTATTTTTTATAAAAGAAAACTATATACATTTATAGAATATGAAATATGCAAACAAAATTTAAGAAAAAAGTTTTATTAATAAATTAATTCCTTATATACGATTTTTTTTTTTTCAAATAAAAATAAAATGTAATGACAATATTTAATAAAAATACATTTAAGAAACAATTTTTTTGTATACAATATTGTTTCAAAATCAAAGAAGCTCCTGTATACAAATTTTGAGCGAAATCGATGGAGTCGGAAAGGGGGAAGTTGAAAATAAAAAAAAATGCTATGAAAGGTACTGTTAATAATATTTGTTTTACCAAATTTTAGACCATTATTGATATGGTCTACACATACCACATATCACATATATCACATTTTATCAAAATCATTAGAACCGTTTTCGAAATAAATATTTTACTCTCCTCTAGACTGCAGGTTCAGTTACAGACCTACATACACACTGAATCACTTCTTTTTGTGTAGTAATGTAAACTGATAAAAATCTCGAGTTAAATTTTTTTCTAAATTTTCTAAAAATTTGTTCTAATGTCAATTGAAATCTACTTCGATTTTTCTCAAGCTACTTCATTTTTTTCTTCAAATCGACTTTTTTTCGGGAAGTAGTAATGCTGATGAGGACTAGATCGATATATGGAGAGAGCACTTTGATATTGTTTAAACCGCTTTCGCCAGTGAGATGATTACAAATACAAACCCAATTACCTTATAAAAGACCACCTCGAAGATACAAAGTGGACACAGAAAAATTTGTACACTGTCACAAATACTAATTCTATTGGTGATAAGCGTTATACCGCACGTAACTTTATCCAAGTGAATATTTTTGGACAACTGGTAGAGGTGGTGGAGAGTTTTCCATACCTTGGGAATATTGTCTCTACCGACACGGCGACGGTGGAACCTAATTAGATGTAAGAAGTCAAATCGGGAAAGCAAAGGCCTCCTTCAGAATTCTGTCCAAAATATAGAGAATCAAATCTATATGCTTAAAAAACAAGCTGCGACTCATTCGCTCTAAGCTTAAATCCTAGCTTCTACCGGAATCGACAATAGAATTAAATTTAATTGAGGTTCAATAAACTGGCCCTTCGAGTTGGAGGGAACTTCGACTTTGAGGAAGTTCGACTTCGAGGATAGTTTTTGTATGGAAAATTGAGGGGAATGCAAAAATACGGCTAAAAAGTTCGAGTTAGATAGAACTTCGACTTAGACGAAGTTCGACTTAGAGAGAGTCGACTGTATATAATGAATAAATATTCGCATTTTCTTAAACATGCATGAAGATAAGCTATATCTCTTATTTGCATGCATTTATGCTTTCTGACAGCTGATAAAGACATTATTATGAGGCATAGCTATTTATCTGTTCAGAAACTCTATTATGGAGATAGATTTTTAAAGTAAATTAGAAGTTAGCAAAACTGCAGGGGAACCTACAATTTTCTGTCGCAAAATGTTTTCAACAAAATTAAATAAATTGCTTAATATTCTTGCACTTTTTGTCTCTGTTTTAAAAATGATTTACAAAATTTATTGTCCGCTTAGACACAATATTTCCTTTCCAGTATTAGGGATTTGTGATCGACTTCGTTGTAGAATTTATACCCCTGACGACTTGTCGTGAGGTGTTAGTTAACGATTGGCTTCTGGACTTAAAATCCAAGCAGTTGGATTTTAACATAAGCATATTCCAAGTCTTGAATTAAGAACGCTAATACTAAGTAAATAAATAATATTTTGACTTAACTCCAACCGAATAAGGAAGACAAGGAAGTAGGTTGTGGTATTTTTTTTTCCTTCACAGAATACTATACAAAAAATTCCCTTCCGATAATCTTTGCCAAAATCTTCAGGCTTGATTCATTAGTAAATCTTTTTGCGCACCATCTTTTTTCTTTTTTTGTAAACATCCTCTAAGGGGGTGTTAATCCTCTTTCACTGCTGGCTGAACACATCACATAAATTGATGCCTTGTCTATTTTCTTGGTGGAAGGATGTTGCTTATTTTGTTCCCGATTTATATAGCAAATCTATATAACCCTGAACGTAATTTTCTCACGTATTTATACTTTGGCGGTAAAAAATATTTATGAAGCGGAATCAAATAATGATATGCCTTAAAAAAAAATACATAGCAGAATTCTAAAGGATTTGACTGTGTTTATGGTTTTGTAAAGTCTGATTGAGTTTTCTTCTTATGCGCTCAAAAAAGAGTGTGGGTAAGCTTCTTTAAAGCAGGCAAATAGGCATATAACAGCAGGTTTTTTGGATAGGAAACAAAAAAAAGCATGAGCACTGGTGGCAATATGCGGCATTATTATTTTAACGGGGATTTTCATTTTGATACATTTTCGCCGAATGGAAATAATATATGAAATTAAGGATTTCGCTCCAAGGGGAAAAGGCTTTATGTTTGAAATTATGAACAATTGTCATAAAATGTCAATTCTAGCATGGAAAATTGTGTATCATTTATTGCTCCATACTGTGAGGAAACCAGACATGAACCGAGAACAAGGGAGTGGTGGCTTGTATGGATTTCTCATGAATACCAAGCGAAGTGTAAGACCAAAAGGAATAACATCAAAGTCAAATGTTTCAACTTCTTCTGAGTGACTCTGTCAAAATAGAACAAGGAATTTAAAATTTAAACGACTGCCACTGATGACTTTCGAACAGAATTGATAGCCGTCTTGAACGATGATCCCTTTATTGTAGGCTGCTTTTCAGCAAGTGTACAATTTGAATGCTAGTCCAAATCATTTTAACCTTCGAGACAAAATGGCGCAATGACGATAGATCATTGGCCAAGGACTTCACATCTTGTATTGAATATTAGAGACGTTTCTCTGAAATTTATTGAATCCATAAGATTCATTTTCAGTTGGGAGTAAAGTAGTCTGCTCTGTAAACATGAGTATTGCTTTGTAGAGTTGATCTTTAACATGGCTCAAATTTAAAGAATTTCCCAAGGCTTTCCCTTTCGACGACCAGTTCTCATTTCTAAGCCTTCATAGAATGCAATTCGTTTTGTCTGTCGGTCATCGTCACTAGATAAAAGCTTGATAATGTAGATCGTTTGAAACTTGTGCGTGCTCGTTATCATTTGGGGAAGACCCGTTTGCAGATACAAGGTATAGCTTGGAGGTTCTTCAAAAAAATCTGTGAAGCCTTTATTCCTTGATTCTTGATTATTTTTATAGAAAATTTACATGACAAAAAAATTTAAAAGGTCCGGTTGACTGTATTGTCTTCAGGGTGTTCATTCCCGGTTGTCAGTGGTGATTTTTGTGGGTTGTGGGCAGGGATGGCGTTTAGCCGCGGTGGTAAGCTGACACAATGATAGTGTAGAACGAGACTACTTTCTCGTTGTCCATGATAACGTTGTCAACCAGAGTTTCCATCGCACTGAAGTACCTCGGTTCGGGAAGTCGTGTTCTGTGGTCATCCTTCTCATAAGCTGATTCGGGTGGTCAATGATGTTCTCCATTAGTTTCTTCGTTGAATGAACGTTGAATGTCCAGTGGGATTAAATTTGCTTCTGTGTAGAGAAGCTCGTTCCTTTAGTGTTTCTGTCGTTGACGGTCGAAGTAGAGTCCAGTGCAGATCCTCAGTATCTTCCATTCCAGTAGTTGAAGTTCCTTCATAGCTGTCTTCGAGATTGAAAACTAGACTGGGAAGGAGGAGCTGCTTGTAGAATAATATCTTTGTCGGTTGGCTAAGATCTGATCTTCTTTTCACCAATGGGTGGAAGCGCCTGAAGGCCCATCTGACCTTTTTTAGAATATTTCTTGAGTGCAGGTTAAAGCTTAGCAACTCGTTGAAGTGCACTCCCAGGTACTTGATATTTGGCTTTGCCACTCTGGTGGATCCGTCAGGGAGTCTCAGGACCAGATTTCTGCAAATTGTTGCGGTGCGAAGTTGAAAATTTTCTGAAGCAGACAAGTTCCGAATCGAAAGTGTTGATCCAGATGCCCCATTTCTGGTACAATTGGAAGAATCTGTTGATGTGGTATTCTACTTTTTGGACAGCTATTAGTGGTGACATTGATGTAGCGCAGGTGAGCGAGTCATCAGCATACAGAATGTTCTCGCATCCAATTGGAAAAGGTTGGTCGGAAGTCATCAAGTTGTAGAGGAAGGGGGCTTGTTTTGAGCCTTGGGCGACTTCAGCTCTGATCGTTTTCATGTTTGACTTGCAGTTATCTAGTTGCACGAAAAATTTCTGGAAATGATTTCGAACGCTTTCTCAACATGACTGTTGAGGGCTGTGGTAATATCGTTTTGGAATTTTTGAGTGTTTTTCTAGAAAACCGAATTGCATGTCAGAGCAGTTTCAAACCATCCCAGAGTACATTGATCCATCACAGACAACTGCTTTTGATTCTCATGCATTTCCTTTACTATACGGATGAACTTCGTAGATATGTCCAGTTGGAAGAGTTAGTATAAAAGTGAATTTCATTTCATTAGATCAAAAGCAGACTTTAAATCAACGTTAACTTTCTTGTTCTGTGCTACAAACGCTTTAACGAAGGAGGTTAGTACAAAAATATGGTCAACTGTTGAGAAAAGAAATTTTGTTTTTCAAACCAGCTTGGAATTAGGTCAGTATATTGTTGGTTTCCACTCATGTCTTAAGCCTATTGATAAGCACACCACAAAACAATTTTGAGATGAAATTCTTAAGCGATATGGCTCTATAAATTTCCACATTATTAATGTCTCCTTTTTTGTCAATAGGGAATATCACATAATTTTTGAATGACGCAGAAATACCCTCTTTTAAAAACTTCATTGAAAAAAAAATGTTCATTGGCAAATGAAGACTGGTGTGGTGTTCTTGAAATATTCATATGGAATCTTGTCTTCTCTTTGAGCTTTTCCATTTTTATTAGAGATATAAAAAAAATCGAAATCGAGATTTTGATCAAAGTACTTGGTACTTAAGGGTCTGCGGTGATTCCCTAGAGGAGAAACTGAAATTTTGTTTTAAGCTCCAAAACTAACGGTACCCTCCATACCGCCGAAAGGCAACATCTTATTTTTCTCAAAAACGACTTAAACGATTTCGATTAAAAAAATTAGGTGTGTCATCATAGCCATGGACTACAATGTGGTAAGAACAAATTTCAGAAAAAATGTTATTAACGGTATCCGTAATAGAACTGTTTTTTTGATTTTCGACTTTCTCATTAACGGCTCTAACAATTTTCACTAAAATGTTTGTACAGGAGTTCGTTTAAATTTTAAATAATATTTTTTATAAAAATATTTGAAAAAATTTGAAAAAATATTTTTTGGGTTTTTTGAACAATCAATGTCTTAAAAACGTGTGAGCGATTATTTTTGAAATTATTCCTCAAAATTTATATTACTAAATACTAAAAATTGGCATTCAAAATTTTTTCTTAAGACATTTTAAGGAAATTTTGTATATAAGAAATTAATTTAGTAATAAAACGATTTTAACCTTTATTTGCATAAATTAATACTTTTATAGAAATCAAACAGTAATTTAATGCATTTGAACATTTTTATCTCGTTAAATCCATGTCTTATATTTATTTGTACAAACATTTTTTAAATTCCAATTCGAATCTCTTGTATGACCAAGTACTTAAGCTTGATAATTTTCGAATACAATTTTTTTAAACATTTTATTCGGTACTATTTGCGTGCTTCCATGTACTAATTTTTACTTGCGACTTATAGGTACTATGAGCCAAGTTATGCATTCGTAAACAAAATCGAACTCGAGATTTTGATCTAAGTTGATATTACGATGATAGCGCAGACTAAAAATGTGGGTCTCGCAATTCTGTCTGTCTGTCTATCTGTTCGACTACAGCTAAACGGCTCGGCCGATTTTCTTCAAAGTTGGTAGATATGGGTTTTAATTTTTTCCCCCCGGACGTTTTTTTCTGTTTTTTTTACGACCAAAATTAACGGTACCTGCCATACGTTTTTTTTTCGAAATTTTATAAATATTTTTTTTTCTCAAAAACCGTCCCACAGATTTTTATAAAAAGATTTGAAAAATTTCATTTGAATTATGTTAATTAATTGACCAATTTTTTGAATATTTATTGTTTGATTTTATATCAGGCTTTTTTGGTCACGTTCTTCGTTATGCAAATAAAAAACTTTATTTCATATTTCTTTCCCTACGTTTCGTTGGATTTTCCCAACTTCTTCAGGGGTTGTTTTATTAAATATGAGATTTTGTTTCTTGTTACATTTAAATTAAAAACACATTAAATTTTAATTTTTTTTAAATAAAATACAATATTAAAAAACAAAGAAAATAAAGAAAAATACATATAATGACACTACTGGCAATAACTTTTGAAAAATTCAATATCTCAAGAACGGCTTGATATTTTTTTTTGGAAATTAGACTTTTATTCGTACAATAATAAAAACTTAAGGCTGGCGTAGCAAAATTTTTTCTTAAAAATGTTTTAAAAATTTTGTACATAAAAGCTTATTTTTTTAAGGAACCACTACAACGACTTATAATTTTTTTTCCTGCATAAATTCATATTCTGCATTCTGTTTTTATCTCCTACTACTAAAAGAATTTAAAAAATTCATTTTATCCTTATGAACAGTTTTCTTTAATAACATCCGTTTTTAAAATTCCTAGTCTATTACATAGGAGCAAGTTCGTGCGACCCAGTCGTGCATTTTATTTTTATTCGAAAGTAAGTGGAATGTAGCTAGTCTCAGTAATTTTTGCTTTGTACCTTCTTCAAATTTAAATAGTAAAGACTTGGCGATAAGCAAGCCAACGTACGCCAGAAAAGATTGATGCACTAAAGTAGAGTGTTGCTGAATGGCCGAATACCTGTCAAAAATTATGTTTTATTTAAAAGTTATTGAAAAGCAAAAACACCCTGTATTAATAAATATTTCACTCAGTTGCTGAGAGGTTAAATTTTGACTTAGTTACACTTTTAATTACGTAACATCAACTCAAGAATTGAGTAGTTCGAAAAAGATTACCTTTCCATTTCTGTTAGGCGGATTCAATAATCGAGATGAATAAATAAAATACATAAATAGTTAGGTACGGAAAAAGTCATTGATTTCAATCCGTAAGGCTCCCTCATGAATTCAAACTACTGCCCTACAGATAATATGTTTAAAGTATTACGTCTAAAGATACATACAAAAATTAAAAACAATATTATAATAGTACAAACCAGAATTATTCAAAAATATGTATCCAGTCTGCCCTTAGAAGCTGGTTGAATTAAGTTTCATCCTAGACCCGGATGACATGCTATGTGAGGACTAAATTCAA
Source organism: Philhelius festivus (assembly GCA_963931855.1). NCBI lineage: Eukaryota > Metazoa > Arthropoda > Insecta > Diptera > Syrphidae > Philhelius > Philhelius festivus. Next base: position 182,916,281 of record OZ007556.1, read on the forward strand.
AACAAGAAATATGAATTTACTCAGTGAATGTAATTAAAACGTTCAACTTGCATGAATGTGATACGAGGATTGTGACACGTCTCTGCATTCAGTTATTCGTCATTCTACTTCACCTGAGACAAAAAAAAAAATAGCCAACTTCTAATTATACCCAGCATCAGCTACATGCTAATGACACACTACTCAACAGTACACGTCATATACATATACGGTCTAGGACTTTTATGTTTGAAACCAAAGGAACCTGCTATTCAGGCTTTATTTAACATTACACTTTTTTCAATTTAGTTCCTAGGAGAAATTTCATTTGGAAAAAAAGGAGAGACATAAATAAAGTATGTAGCAAAAAGGACGACAAAGACGACGCATGAAAGTAATCCAATTAATGAAAAGAGAATAAAAGCAAAATACACAAACATAAAAAAAGGATAACTATACAAAAACACGAAGCAAAAAATAAGGAAACAACAACAACTATCACTCAAACATTCATGAATGCGCCATCCTTTGGGACAATGAAGCGCATGCATACGAGAAATAAATAGTAGTCGAGAAATTACACCAGAATAAAAATAAAGCAAAAAAAAAAATGGCATAAATAAACAGCAAGGACAAAAAAAATAATAATAATATAAAAACAAACTGGAAGCAACCGGCATATCCGCCTCAGGAAGACATAACAATTAATTTAACAGGAAAACTTCATTACTTAGTTACTCTGAGAGTTACGCTTGCGGAACCGAACCGAGAGTGAAAGAAACCGAAGTTTTTGTGAAAGTCTGCAACACAATCGTCCTTAAAAGTAACCAAGTTGGGAGGAATTAAAAATTGATATCATCCGGATGTGTTAACTTGTGAATTGGGACACACCTCCTTTAAGCATTTCTCGGGATAAAAGAACTCAAGTGGCCAAGAATTTTGGTCTGAGGTTGCGATTGTGTGTGAGTAGTACTTAGCCAAGGAGTGGTAAGGACTCCAAAAACAAAGCCATTTACTTCGGCATCGTTGTTCTTTTTGAGTGGCAAAAAGAGTAGTGTGCACTTAATACTGCATTTAGATAAGTTGGTAAGAGTACAGTTAAACTTGCTTCAACAAATGTTGCTATTAAATATGTTAGGCTACAGGATTAAAACATTGAAGATGACGGTGAAAATTAAATGATTTGTTGTTGTGCTGTTTTGAAAATGTTAAAAGAATTCATATGTACATTTATTAGGGTAAATATTTTAATTTCAATCAAATCCCTCCGCCCCCATCTGCAACTTTAAAGTGATCAAGATATATACTTGCCAAAAATGTGTTAAAATGTGTTATTAAAATCAGATGACGCACAACGATTCATTGAAACAAAATAAACATTGTAAAGGGTGCTTTTTTTAGAGGCAAATAAAGAACTTTAAATTTAAATAGTATTTGGAAAAATATTTTTAAGTTTTGATTTTGAATAGTCAAGCAATTGAATATATTTGACAGATGGTATTCATTTTTAAAAATGATTTTGAACTTCTCAGAACAAACGTGTACTGATCCCATGCACGCGCTTTTAGTTACAAATGCTTGATATAATGTGTTTTGACCTTAAAACTAATTTTTACTTGGGACTTATAGATACTATACGGCAAGTTATGCATTCGGAAAAAAAATCGAACTCGAGATTTTAATCAAAGTTGACATTACGATGATAGACAACACGAAAAAAGTGGGTCTCGAAATTCTGTCTGTCTGTTCGACTACAGCCTAAACGACTCGGCCGATTTTCTTTAAACTTGGCAGATGTCATTTTTAATTTTTTCCCCCCACAAATTTTTTTTTTTTTTTTAAGACCAAATAAAAATACAAAAAAATTTCATTTAGTTAAAGCTAGGTAATGGTTAAAAAAGCCAACATAACCTAAAAATAAAGGTAACCACCAAACAAATGTTAAAAACTAGTTTACAAAAATCGTATTTTTCTCGAAAATAGCGCCTAAAATTTTGATAATTTTTTTTTTCGATAAACTTTTATGAACTTTAATTTAACAAAACATATTTTGTAATTAAGATATTACAGCTTGTACCTACCATAGACCCATTTTTGTTAATTTCGAATTGTTCATTATTAACATAACGGATTTTAATGAAATTTTTTGTAGAAATGCTTTTTTAAATAATTAAAAACTTAAAAAAAATATGTTTTGAATTTTTGGAAAAAAAGTTTTTTTTTTTTTTGGAAAATTCAATATCTCAAAAAAGACTCAATATATTTTTTTGGAAATTTGATTTTCATTCGTACAATAATAAAAACTTAAGGTTGGCGTACAAAATTTTGTTTTTGTCTCTTACTTTTAGTAGTAATTTAAAAAATTAATTTTATCCTTATGAACAGTTTTCTCTAATAACATTCGTTTTTAAAATTCATTGTCCATTACATAGGATCAAGTTCATGCGACCCAGTCGTGCATTTTAAACCAAGAAAATGCTTTCTTTTTAAATCGGTTTCAGAACTTTTTTAAGTTTTATGTAAAACTTACAAACTACCTAAAAAGAACACTAAATATTCGTAGTACTAAAAATTTAATATCTACTTAAAAATTGGACCAGCCACAAAACATTTTTTTAGAAAAAAAAAAATATAAGATTTTGCTGGATTTTTACGTCTGTTTTATCTAGCATAATATTTTAATATTGAATTTAATATAAATGAATACAAAAAAAAGTGTGAATGTGATTTTCTGACGCGTACATGACAAAAACTTTTAAAGTTCAATGCGTAGATACTCGTATGTGACATTTTATTTATTAAAGAAGATTATTTTATGGCTTCAAATCGCTGGAGTGAGGCGACCAGCTAGCATGTCCATTTCATGAAATAAATCGTTCTTCAAATGTTTCCTTCTGTATAATAATTTGCTTGACGCACTGTATTGCATATGTGTGAAACCACATATCTACAACAATAATCCATTACCATCGAGCTATGCACAAGTTAGTGATCATGTCTTTGTACAACTCACCGTTGACTGTATCGATTTCACTGGCCCATAACCACCAAGCGTTGAATTTTTCTGGATGTATTTCGACTCTTGGATTATAATAACTCCCAATGTGGCAACTTTGTTTATTAACATTGAAAACAACCCAAAACTGTGAACAAAATTATCTTCGATAAATTTCTCGAATTGAACGCTGCTTCAATATGTGAGTCTTTTCATGGTGGATTTCTTAACCAAAAACTAACCTCAAATTAGCTGAGAACTATCAAACCGGCACAAAAAACGGTGTTGTAAATCTTAAGTTCTCCGCTTTGAACGTTTTAGGTGTTCTAACAAAATAATCTTAATATATAAAACAAAGTCGGATTTGTTCGAACACTTATAACTCGAGAACGGCTGGACCGATTTTCATAGTTTTTGATTCGATGCATTTGTATCCATCCCGAATAGCAGAATAACTATTAAAAACATAGGAAAATTGTCGAAAAAATAAATTAAAAGAAAAAACATTTTCTTAAAACACAATGTTCATGGGCTTTGTAACTGTCAAACATTTAATGTTAATGTCAAATTTAAGAACGTATTTAAATAAAGGTTTCGAATTGACTTAGACAAGAAAGGCTTATTTTTTTGACAAGAAAAACGATTTCTTGAAAAAAGTATTTTTATATTTCGGGTATTTAACCAGTTACTATTTTTTGGAAGCAAATTTTTATGTCGAAAATTTGAAACTGGGTTGTTATTTGGAAAAACGAGTTCACATTTTTATTGCAGACAGCATTTTGGCTGTCAAAAATTTAGATATAATAGATTTAAGCTTTCTTCATAATACCCTTATGATAGCAAGAGAAATATTTATACCCAATGGTCTGTACTAGAATAATAAGATGACCTCAAAAAACTATATATAAATAAAAATTGAAATTATGATTTTGAAACATACAAACCAACTTTAGATACATCGAAACAATTGTTTCACAGTCTTTTTATTGGCTCATGAAAACCCAAGTCAATGCATGCATGCAGAAATACCTCCATAAATTGTTGGAAACTATTTCCTAAACGCCTGTTCTTTCTTCTTTGAATATCTCAATTCTCAGATTGTTCCGAGTTTTTGTTGTTATATCTTAAAAATTTTCTTATATTTAAAAATCAATTGATTGAAAAAACAAAATAATTCTCTAGCTCCTTAAGCTCAGAGCAAATCGAATACCTAGATTACTGGTCAAAAGTGGGATTGACGCTTCCTATAAGGTACTTCAACTATGGCAAACACAAAATGCTTTCCACAATGATATACTATTAATTCCTTTAGGAATGATGGTTTAATTTATCTACTATGCATAAAGGTCACTGGGGCGTATGTGGAATATTTTGCACAGTCTCTAATAGGAGAGGATTTTTATTTATTTATATGATGCCGTCTTTAATCTAATTTCTATATTTATACTTATTGCTTCTTTATGTTTAGTTAAAATGGAGAAAGAAGAAATTCAGGAAAAAGAATTTAAAAGAAATTTAGATTTAAATCATTTAGAAAAAAAAAATTATTTAATCAAATACTTGGTGATTGGATGTGGCATTTTTTTCAGCAATGTTATCTGACGAAAACTGACGAGATATATTACATTCGACAAGGATATGCCAAAAGGAAAGTATCGTTTGCCAAATTGAACATGGTTTAGGATCTCTAGCACTGTTATAATGTTGAGTGTTGAAAAGCGCTTTTCCAACTCTAATTCAGAAAAGTTTGATGTTGTCTTCTCTGTTAAGAGACCGATTGTATGAGATACGCGTGTTTCAGAGTTTTGTTAACTTTCATGGTCCTCAATGAATGATCGGCGTAAGAGCTGGTTAAATTTGGGGTACTCTACAATGACTGATTGGTTGATAGCAGTTCTTGAGGTAAGTTCCGCACCGTCATTCCGGTTTTCCCTTGCCGTTTCAATTTGAAAATGTTCAAACCCAATGTAAATTGACACCTCCTTTCTCTTCCTCCCTTATTTTACCATCGCCCATGCTGTGTTTAATATTATAAGGGTCTCTTAACATACCCTTGAGTGCGTGTGAATTAAAAGAAATTACAGCAGTGTCTGTCAAGCTGCGGTCCTGGAAGGGACGACAGTTGGTATACAAGTATCAATGATGGCAATACCACAAGCTGATGTCGTCTTTTTCATTGATAGCCAAGTGGCAATAAACGAGATTTCTGCCAAAAAACGAAGCTTGTAACTTGCTGTCGCGAAGAGCTTAGTGTTCTTGGTACACGGTTCCTGGTCAGATTCCTGTCACAGCGCTTATGAGCTGGCAAGAATAGGATCAACACTTGATCTTAATTAAGCAAACACAACAGTTCAAGTCCCACCCTGTAATCATAATCGAGAGCAAAGTTCTAGCCAAAAACAGCAAGATATGGAACTCGCTCGATTCCTACCCAAGCAACACATAAACTCTTGGAGAGTACTTCAATAAATGTATCAGCTCTTTACAAGCTGTTAGTTCAATCTTCTTAATACCATTTCACTTTATGACCTCCTAATTTGCTCTTTAAAATGTTCTTTTTGTTATAGTATAATTAAATGCTCTTTAAAACATCTTAGAGATAATCATGACAAATGTCACCATATTGACTCTCTGTGTACCCTCTATAAAACCTCTTTAAAAGGAGTAGTTTTAAAATGCCGAAAGAGGTTTTCATTTTAATCTTTCGAATACATCTTGAAGATATTCTGTGGAAGTTTTCACTAAAACGTATTTATGAAAGCTTAACATCAAGAATTACTACTTTCCTCTTTGGTTAAAAAAAAAATGTTTTGTTTCGCCTAACAATTGTGAATTGTGAAACCAAACGAAAACCTTTTTTTCTTTCTTCTGTTTAAAGAAAACAACTCAACTATTTAGTTGAATGTGCGCGCCATTGCATATGATTATGTTTAACAAAAAATAAGCAAAACTGCACAACTGTTTGGTTGCTTATAGAAAACAGATGAACTATTTGGTTGAATGTTCGCGCAAATGCGTATAATTATATTTTACACAAAATAGCGAACTCATTTTAGGCAATCGTTTAGTTTGTGTCAAAACACAAACTTTTTAGTTGCTCGTAACAAACAGTTGCAAAACTAAAAATTGAATGTGCGCGCCTAGCCTAATTGTTGTGAATTTGTTATCTTTTTCTTTTACTCTTTGCTTACACTTTGTTTTCTCTTTTTTTCTTGGAATTTGACTGATTGTAAACAGCTATATTCTTCCTTTACTCTTTGTTTACACTTTTTTCACTCTTTGCTTTGAATTCCAGTTTCGATATCTTATTGTGAAGTGCTTAAGATATTTTAAAGAGTTCTTAACAAATGGGTGGCGTATCTGTATAAAATACATATATTTTGTAAAGGGTGACATTGTTAAACGTAAATTGAAGATAAAATTATTATTTATTAGATTTTTATGTTTTATCGCTTACTATACGAAGTCATCAGTTTCTACGGATTTCAGTAAATGAAAGAAGGAAATGTTGTTATTTGACGAACTTTGACAGAATATAAAAGAAATGTTGAAATAAAATTCAAATTCAAATAAAATTCATAATGGGTATTATTTTGATTATGTATAATATCAAATTTTCTGAATTTTCAGTGATTCTTTAGTCGATTGACAGTTGAACTCAATATTTTGTATCTTGATAGAATGTTGACGCAACAGTATAAAATGTCACGTTAGCATATCTTTCTAACAGATTTTTAATCCAGGGATTTTAACACTTTTTGAAATAAAAAATAAGGAATGACATATATTTTCACTTATTTTCATATAGTATGTCTTTTTGTATCTTTTCTCTGTAAGATGTAAAAAACCTGTCAACAATTTATATCTAAATTTTGAAAAAAAATGCAATACAAATCCGGAATCATTCTTCAAACAATTATTATGTTTCTTCGTGTTTTGTAGTATAAAGGAGATCACCATATACAATAAAAAAGTTGATTTAATTTCATTTCATACAAAATTCTAAAGACGTAAGTGCTAATATGTCGCTCAGTTTGTAAATCTTTTGAGTTGTATTTATTTGCTGAGATTATTTTACATTTTAAAATTATTCAGATCGAACAAAAAAAGACCTTTCATAAAATAAAGCACCCTGTAGGTAGGAATACCTTCGATACATACACATACATGAATCGGCCATATCTATTGCATACATAAACGTCATTTCTTTTTTTATTCTGAGGGCATTTTATTATTATACCATTATTTTTCTGAATATTTCTTTGTAAATACTATTCTATTTGAAGGCGCGTTAATTTCAGGTAGGGTAGAGTATGCGGTTTCAAATTAAATCTTCTTTCGCAAATCAAAACACACAATCATAAAAAGGGTATACAATGAATATCGTAAATCCAGTCATAAATTATTGAAGGAAAAAATTCGCCATGTTTGTGTATTTATATTAGTCAATCCATTTTGTTTGAATTGCATTAAATTTGTATTTGCGTGAAAGAGAAAGACATTTTTTATACATTTTTCTTCTTCGCAGTTCAATCTTTCTACTCAAAAATATAAACATCTTGAAAACCACTTGAAAGTGTCTTTATAGATTAATCAAAAAATGATCTTTATGAAGTCTTACAAATACTTTACTAAGAACTCTTTGTTCAATACAATAGACTCCTCCCCTTTAGGCCTTTTTGGGTATTATAGACCTCTTTAAGATTGTTCAAAGAGTTGAAAACACTTGGAAAATAACTTTTCAAGATATCTGTAAGAGGCAATTGTGTTGCTTGGGTATCTTATAACCAGAAAACTATGGCCTAGTTTCGACAAAAAAAAGACCAACGTTACTATCCAACTGAGCAAAAAGTTTCTATCTCTTCTCCTGAGCATTATCACCGATCACAACCAACTCGGTTACCACAAAAAAATATGAAACTCAATATGGCCGACTTATGCAGAGGATATGGTGACGAGGATATACATGAGGATACTCCTCAGTACCTGTGGCTGCCCTGCGCTATATCATATGAGAAACAGACATATAGGGAGACGGGAGACACTTCTTCAACGACTTGGAGGTGCAGTCCAAGCAAAATCATATTAAAATTTATTAACGATACCAAATGGCTTGCAAATTCCTAACACCTCCTTGAACTATAGAACCGAATTTCGTTTAACGTGGAAACCTGCCAAAATAAGGGTAAATTCCACGGTGGGCCAATCCACACTAACGGAGTCAGTACAATACCAGCACAGTAGTCTGCAAACATGTTGGGACATGTCCACACCCCTTGCTGAAGAGCGTGGTCTATCTAACACCTCTGGAATCCAAGTAAAAACTTGGAAACCATATGCTTCCGTGATTTGGGGCAACCACAGCCACCACGATACTCCCACAAGAGGCCTACCTCATAGATAGTCTGAAGCAGAGGCGCCAAGTGCCTTGCGACACAAGAAACCACCTCCACCTCCTGAGCACTATCTCCCGTTATGTAGGTTCCAGTGGAGCTTCGCGACTGTGAAGGTAACTTCTATAGATGAGTTCCACAAAACTCGAGGTTGCTACCTCGGATGCGCACACCCAGTCATCGACCACCAAGGCAGAAGCCAATAGCTTAGCGTGCTCACCCGAGTCGATTCGATCCGAGTCGATCAACACAACACCAGGTGAGTCTCCCAGAACAGTCGGCGACACGCACAAGTCGCAAGTCACTATGCACCCCCAGATCGTAGTACATTATTCAGGCACTATTGATCAGGATAAACAAACACACATATTAGGATAACCAAACACCCAGCTCCATACACGTCCTACCGTGGGTCAGGCCTGCCTTGAACTACACTATCGTAGTATACAAACAAAAATGACCTAACGATGCACGTATTTCTTGTAGAATCAGCACCAACGGAGCATGGGCACCTCGCCTATTCACCTGAGATTGCCACTCATACGGTGAGTAAGAGCATCAGTGAGTTGATGGGGCCACCGCTCCTTAGAGTGGTAAAATCTTCTTTGATAAAGAGACAGCCTCTTCAATTTAATCAGCAATACTGACAAAACAAACGAACATATACACCAAACTCTGACATATCAAACTCATCTACCAGACGTTGCGTTGCAAGAAGCCACAAGATCAACTATCAGCCCACTAACCTAACCTAACCTAACTTACATTCAATTGAAAGTTCAAATGACCTCAACTGCGTTTTGCCCAGGTTCGAGAGTGGGCTCATTAGTTAGAAGCTGTCGTACCCTTCACTCCACTAAAACAAACAGAAATAATTTTCTTATTTCATATATGTATATTCATTAATAAAGTGATTTTTGTTGTTCACCAATAAAGATTTTGAGTCTTAACTGTTTAACGATTTTTCCTTAATGAATAAAACGATGGTTGTGTGCTCGCCTGTAAACCTCATGATGACAGGTTCGATCCCTGCCGTCGTCTATGTCACCTTTAATTCCATTAAAACCTTCTAAAAATTGTCATCAATGGGTTGCTGGCTTACTCGTTACATGTTGTTTAGGCATAACACTAACAACATGTGATTGTGTTAAACTAGTATTATGCCCAACAGGATGAATACGAATAACATGATGCGAATTATAAGGGACATAGAAATAATACACGGCATTTCTCCACTTTAGTTCAGCCGCCATACCTGGAGATACAAAATCTGAGACAACCACCTTCAGTCTCAGAACATCGTGCCACACATCTTTCCTATCCTTCTTTCTCTTCCGTAACTTTACGCCCGCGCTGTGTCGAAAACATTTAAAGGGTAATCATAATCCCTTGAGCGCGAGTGGATTATAAAAAAAAAAAAAAAAAAAAAAAAAAATGATTTTCAATCAATACAAATAATGTTTTTTATTTAACTTTGAAGCTACTCGTATTTTCACTGTTTTCATTGCAACTGGTTATACTTTTAAAATTGGAAAAAAAAAACATTAAAAAAGTACATTCATTTTACCCAGAAAAAAAACACAGATAGTATCTACACACCTTTTCGTATAAATTAGTAGATGGAAGAAAATAATGCCATTTAAAATATAAAAAAATACCCAAATCGAACATTAATCAACAGTTTGTAAGCCCTAAAAGTAATCAAACAATGTTTTTGGCTTTTATCGAAACATTAAAAGGTTTTTTACTCGCTCCTAAGGATGAGTATTGGCTTCGTGGCTAAATAAAATTCGTGGTCTTTCATAACGTGGCTAAATAAAATTCGTGATTTTTTATAAAACCTGAGATATAATGGTGTGGAAGTCCAATAAATTGGGTTACATCCTACGTCTGTGCATTTAAGCTTGTGTGCATCCAGATGTACATCCAGTTAGAACCTTATTGGATAAAGAGACATGTTTCGAATTCGCTACACAGCCTGCAACAGATAGCCACCATTCAACAATTTTGATTTTTTCATAATATTCTCAAAAACGTATCTATCAATTTTGATTAAACTAAGTAAATGGTCTATCGAACCTCAGTTAAAAAAATTTAATGTACCAAGTTTCTGATAAAAACTTCGCATAACGGAATAATGTTCTGGGCTTTTTTTGGGAATATTGCTTTATTCTTATGTTTTCATAAATTTGCTATTTGGTAAAAATTTTTTTATTTTTCTTAACAAAAACTGTCCCTGTTTAAAATGTTAAGAGCAATTTTGTGGTATCCAGTGGTGCATTTTAATATTTATTTAAAACCCTGAAACATAAAAAACGGATCAGCAGAAGATACCTAAAATACATATACATATACTCGTATATGTATGAAAAACAAGTTCCATCGAATTAGTTTGATTGTTAATCGGTGTCGATGGAAAGAGTCGATGTTTTCAGCAGCCTTAGCCTCATTCCACAAAATAATATACACTACAATTAAATGTACAATCGCTGTAAAGCTAACCACATAATAACGGGCAACGCCGCTAATGTTCGAGCTTTTTTGGTGAAACCGCATTCGTGCATACCTACACATTCAGTACATGCATGCACTAAAGCACACGCTCGGATTTTTACGCTCGGACAGACATTTCAATCGGCTTAATGCATTTCCACCAAAGGCTATGGCTAGGCCATCTGCCCTCCCACAACATAGTCCGCCCAGTTACCAGTATATGAACAAATGCTAGAATAGGTTTTCGCTTCGGGTTGGGTTGTGATTATTATTATTTAATGAACTCGTAATAATGGTGGATGATGGTATTGGAAGAGGAAGCAGAGTTGCCTGCCATAAGCACTCAACAGGCAAGCCCCACCGTGAATGGAGCGGTAATAGCAGAAAATTCTGTAATTCCCTTTGGCATTGGAATTTAATCTGTTTTTCTATCCTTTTCCTACTTTCGCACCCGCTGCGAAGGAGAGATGTTATTATCAATTTGCCTATTGTTTTAGCAGCGTTAAAATTAAAAGGCTCCCTTTGAATTTGAATTTATACCGAAGCGAGCGGATGGAGTTGGGTCGGCTCGGCTGTTCGTTAGGCTTAGCTGGAGCAACGCATAAATACATTTGGAATGCAACAGAGTTTCCTGTGAGTAATAACAACTCCATCCGCACTGCGGTATTTGTATATACATATGTATTCGTACGACCTGGGTATTTTATGGAAGACGAAAATCTATTTGTGGGTTGGAATTATTCTTCGTTTTGAGCTTTTTCATTTGAGAGAGGTATATATTTGAATTTTCAACCAAAATCTTAAAAGCAAATACTTTAAGGATTACGAAGATTTTTATGACTTGCTTAACCAGCTCCCGATCAATGCCTAAGATAGGTGGCTTTTCATTATCTATGATCCTTAATACGATGCATTTAGTCATCTATACTCATTCTGGTTGCATTGCCATGCATAATTGTGTCGCCTTTTAAAGCTCTCACAGGGATTCCGTAGTTTAAATTATAAATCGCCGCAAATGAAAGTAAAAAATGCGTAGAGCTACCGTCTGCCGATTCAAAACGACTGAAAACAATATTCAATTTACATTTTCCCACAACGCCAGGCGGTAAGATTATATGCGCGTTTTTTTTAAGTTGACAAGCAATACGACAACACTCAACATACTCATCTTCTTAAAATGTGTTCTCAAAAGCTTCAAATCCCAAAAGCTCCTTAATAAAAACCACTGAAAAAGCTCTTTGCTTGCAATTGAGAATGATAATGGTAACTCTGTTTTGATGTAGATAAAGAGCGTACGATCGTATTGAGTGACACTTGACACTCTTGAGTCTTGACAGTATCTCATCATCATCAGCAGTGGGATACGACGGTCATGTTGGGGTGTATAACTTTTTGCAAAGAATTACAACAACAATTCCTTAAGAAAAGTCAGGGGCTTGCTCTTTTTTTACTGGCATTTTTCCTAACGCATTGTAGTGAGGGTGCATCAGGCGCCACTGCTTTAGAAAAAGCTCTCCCATAAGGCCTGTACTGACAATTTTTGTTGGACAGAGTATAGACCAAATACTCTGGCATATGCGATGGGGCTTGATCTTTAAACCAAAATTCCGGTCTTCATTATTCCCTGGAACCTTGCCTTGAATTTCGAAGGTTCCTTTGATTGAATAATTATTGTCTATTCACTCTATGTGGTTGAGCTTATAAAGTCGACATATCTGGACTTTCTAGAGATCACAAATATATTGGGAAGAGCTCATTGGGTTTTCTCTATTCGCCTTCCTTTCACACAGAACTATATAATATCCTTTCAACAGATTTTCCTTTCGAAAAATCCCACTATCACTTTTCGCATCTTGTTTATTTCGCTGGAAGTTAGTATAAGGATTTTGTAGAGTGAGTACTTCGCTTTGCGTGTGAAGTCGAAGGAGAAATGGTTTCCCAGGGTAATTCTTCGTCAAATCTCCAGTTGTGTGTCTTCTTAACTCTACTGCAGGACGTTGGGAAGGGCCGCTAGTTTCGTTACTGTCCGTATCGGTGTTAACGCTTGCCCTGGTCACCACCTACTCTAAAACGAGATAGAAGAAGTCACATAATAGCAAATCTCATTTTCGAAAATCTTTGCATCTTTGAAAAATTCGGAGCAGCTATTCCCTAGTTTTTAAATTGCTCCGCATTTTTTCAATGCCACGCGATACAACTGAAAAGAGGGTGAACCCCGACTTTTAATTTAATGCTCTTTTCCTGCATTGGCCTAAATGTGAAGATTTTATTTATGACGAACCTATTAGGCCGCAAGCTGTACTGGTACTTTTGGACTATATTTTATCAGATTGGCTTACGACACGCACATACAGCACGATTGATAGGATCTTATGTGTAACGTTTTGCAGGGATATGCATCTACGGTTCTTGCAGAACATTGTAGATAGGTCATTTGCAGCTGATAGTCCAGCTATCGGGAATACTTTCTTCCATTGATAATGCATTCGTTATTTAAAAAAAAAATATTTTATTACCTTATAAAGTTTCCGAGAAAAAAATTCTCAAAAATCGTGCTTTTTTGGCGTTCTAGACCGTGAGGATCTTTGGTGATTCCCTAGATGGGAAATTCAATTTTTCTTTTTAGCTCCAAAACCAACGGTGCCCTAACATACACCGGTAATGTAAACTCTTATTTATCTCGAAAACGGCTCTAACGATTTTGATGAAACAAATTAGGTGTGATATTATAGACGTGGTCTTCATTTTGAAATTGTCATCCCAAATTTTTTTCCCGAAATATTTTAAAGAAATTTGTTATATAAAATGTTACTTTGATAATTAAACGATTTCTAAGCCTTGTTTGCATAAATTCATACTTTTTCGGAAATCAGACGGCAATTATTTGCATTTGAACATTCTTATCCAATTAAATCTATGTTTTATATTTATAAAATCCAGTCGTGCATTTTATTTTGGTAAAACTGATTCTGATAATTTTTGTATGCTTAGGCTCCCCAAAAATGTGAATAGAATTGTTTATTCAAATTTTCAATTCTTTCTTTCAATATAATTCGAAAACCCCTTGCTAAGTTTTTTTTAATCTTAATAAATAAAAGTTTCTCAATATAATCTACAAGATATTAGAAAAAAACATATTTTACCTAAAACTAGCTGTACCCACCATACAAATGTTAAAAAATGGTTTTCGAAAATCGTATTTTTCTCGAAAACGGCTCCGAGAATTTTGATAAATTTTTTTTTCTTTCAATTAATTTTTACGATTTATAATTCAATAAGAAAAATTAACTTAAGACATTAATGACTGTAAATTTTTTTTTAAATTTTGAATTTCTCAGTATCGACATAAAGGATTTTAATGATTTTTTTTAATAGAGAAGCTTCTAAGAAGTTTGAAAAACATTGTATTTCAAAACTTAAAAAAAAAAATATTTTTTTTTGAAAAAGAATATATGTATTTTTTTTTGGAAAATTCGATTTCCCAAAAATGGCTCAGTATTTTTTTATTGATATTTAATTTTTAATAACAAAGCAATAAAAGCTTTAAGTTGACGTACCAAATTTTTTTTCTTAAAAATGTTTTAAAATATTTTTATATAAAAGCTTAATTTTTTTAAGAAACGGCTTATAATTTTTGTAGTGGCATAAATTCATATTTGCATAGCATTCTGTTTATATCTCTTACTACTAAAAGAATTTGAAAAAAATAATTTTATCCTTATGAACAGTTTTTTCTAATGAAATTCGCTTTTAAAATTCCTAGTCTATTACATAGGAGCAAGTTCGTGAGACCCAGTCGTGCATTTTATTTAATAAAGATTCGGGCACTGATTGCATGCATTAGTAGTGGGTGAATACACAGCGGGGAACTTCTCTTTCATGTGCTTTCAGTTAATTCTGGAAACTTCAAGTATGCACGCATTCAAGATATAATTTCTTCTTTTGGGTGGCTTGTAATTTCTTTTCATTTAACAGTCAAGCTCTGAAATGGTCATGCTTGCCCATTGAAAATGTACGAACGTCTAGGATCAATTAGCACAAGATAGATTTAGTGGGTTTTTCGGCCGTCTAGAGAGCTATATTATGAGCTCCTGATGCATAGTAATTTAATCGGACGCAGTTTTCTGTAGTCTTTACTAGTAGGTGCTTACCAACTACTCTATAGAAGATGTTTTCTTATCTGACTTCTGGTGAAAGAATGAATAACAAGGGATACTCAGGGAAACATATCACTTCCAGAGAAGAGGCAGTATATCTTTGAAAATTATTTTAATTTTGCAGCGCTGTATATCGGACACAGATCTTCTGCGTGACAGTCCGACCCTCTTACCGTTATGCCAAAGGGTACTGTAAAATATAATTGTTGCAGTTTTTTGTTTTTACGATTCCCATGCCCGATCTATTCATTATATTTTCTGGATTACGGTTATACGAGTATTTGGGTCATGAAAGACTCAAGTTCTTGGGAAGCAATTGGGTGTTAAGTGTTATCACGTTTCAGGCACATATTATTTGATTAGGTGATCATTTTGCTTTGACGTTCCGGGTCTTGTGGTCATTTTGGGGTAATCATTACTTGAGGTTCTTCGAGTCTCTCTCGTCATCCAACATTTTCTAACGGTTTTATGATATAAGCTGGGAAACATGCCCCTTGCTTGGCCAAAAGATTCTTTACCGGATTATAAAATGAAAGAAGCCTATAAGGGAAGGGTTATGAATATACAAAACTAGCGGCCCGGTACGTGCTTCGCTACGTATAAATTGAAATAATAAAACAATTTAATTGTAACATAAAATTATTCATTTATTCAAACAAAAAAATATTTTATTAATTGCTAGCTATTTTAAAACTTAATCCAAAACATTTGGATAAACAATATTTTTTGTTTTTCCATATCAGTTGGAATCGTAGGGATACGCGGTATCAAACAAACTTCTCCTTTTGATTTAGCAGTTAGGATCGTAGCTTCAATCATATTTGGCAATAACTTTTTCACTGCCAATCTGGTGCCATTACACAGTTTTGGTGGATTAATATTTCGCAACAATATAATCAAAGAACCAACTTTCAGATTCAAGCAATGCGGTGGTATACCGGCCGGTTCCAATGCAGTTAAAAATTCAATTGGATAATTCATCTTGATACATGACACTGTCAGTTGGCAACTGGCAGTTTCGCTTGAATTTGAAAATTATTGGCATTGATATGAATGTTCTTGGGTGCTAAAATGGCGCGTTTTCTCAACCAATCATAATTTCTGTAATTCTGAAGAATATTCGGAAAAACACATTCAATCAATTCATCTATCGATTTCGCAATTGTACAAAAATTGTTTGGTACAGCGATCAATCCGTTGGTACTGTCGATTTATATTTTGCCATCACCAATTTCTAACAATTGTTTTGAAAATTCATGGGCAGCTAGATCATTTTGTAGGTGCATACGCATATTAATGTTCAATGTCAATTTTTGTACATACATATCTCCAAAGAATTGATGACTTCAAACAGGCATTTATTTCATCAGCAGGAGTTGATCGAGGAATGACAGGCAATATTTGACGAAAATCCCCTGACAGTATTATCAAAGCACCACCAAAAAGCTGTTGATTACCACGTAAATCTTGCATTGTTCGATTAAATGCTTCTAGTGATTTTTTATTCGCCATTGTACACTCATCCCATAAAATAATTGACGTTAATCGCAGAACTTTTGCCATAGCAGAATTTCTCGAAATATTGCAAGTTGTAGTTTCAATCACCTGTCCATTCAATGGCAATTTTAATGTAGAGTGTGCAAAAATTGATTATCAGCGTCGGGGTATGGCAATAACGAACCAGCTTGATGATAAATCTGGCCCTGAATCTGTAACATGTATGCAATTTTAGGTAGATGTTGGATCAGAATTTTTAAAACTATCGAATACTTTATGATTCAGATTGATATAAACATGGGACAGTCCTGTTGAAGTATTTACCTTAAACGTCGGCATAAAATTATCTCTAATAATTTTAGTAGCGCCAAAAGAAGTCATTTGAAATGCCAAATTGTATAGTTCAATATGACTCAAAAAGGGATTCAACGTTTGAAATGTCCCAAAAATAAGTGAATGCAATGGTTCGGGTGGAGTTTCTAATGCTGGCAATATTACTTTGTCATTAGCACAACACATGCCGGGCAGGGTTCGAACCTAAATCTACTCCTACGCTCCGATTTTTCGAGATTCACTCCACTTTTTCCACACAGACAAATTGTCTTATTTATATACAAATATGACATTGTTGAAAAAAACCATTAAACCTTTGTTAAAAATTCTTTCTGAATTTGTAATTTGTTTATTTTTACAAAACAATTTTTGAAAATAATACTAAGTTTTCCAATGAAACCTGTGATTTATTTTTCTTTTTTGCTAATACTATTTTTTTATGTTCATACATACATATGTATGTTTTAATTTTCCTGAAAAGTAAGGATTTTCTTTTTGTTTCAAATCTACTCCGAAAATCTTGCATTTGCTCGACTTTTTTTTTCAAATTTGCTCCGACATTTTCTGATTCAGGTTCGAACCCTGATGCCGGGCGTTTCACCTGGAAAGTTAGCCGCATCACAATGTGGACATTATTGCGTCCATCATTCCAATGTATCCGTACATACTATAATTAATTTGACTGTTGTAATTAAAAGCAGCACACATCATTTCAGCCAAAGGAGCACGACGTATTCGTGATCGCCGCCGTGCAAGATTCAGTACAGGTACAGGGTCAACAGATCTATTTCGTGCATTACGTTCACGCTGCGATGCATTAGCATGTGCGCGTTTATCTGCAGTCTGTGATCGTCTTAGTAATGCCACATCATTTGCATTACGCGTTCGCCGACCTATATTTGCTCGCCCGGCTCGTGGCATTATTCCTTCATATAAAAAAGAATAAATCAAATTAAAAACAAATTGCTACATTAATAGTGGTGTATCAGTATCGCTAAAAAACTGAGAAAAGTACACGCACACATATACATAGTACATTTGAACGATTCAATTTGACAGCACCATCCATATATGAAAAAAGTTTCAATTTGACAGCAAAATCTCCACTAACAAAATGATCCGACATTTATTGAATTCATTTGTTACAAAAAATGTGATAAATGAAGAACCGCTCGACCGATTTTGTGCAAACTTCACATAAACCATCTACTACATAGTCTGAACAAAGCCTTAACATTTGGTTCGGATAGGTGAGCCCGTTCTTGAGTTATAAAAACACAACGAAAAGTGGCATTGATTTTTATATATTGATTTTTATATATATAGATAATAGATAAGTTCCAAAACCTGAATATTTAATAATAATGTCTATATAATTCGACGCATGGCAAAAGTTAAAATTTGCACGGATAAGCCCATATAAGCTGGGAAACATGGCCCTTACTTGGCCAAAAGATTCTATACCGGATTATAAAATGAAAGAAGCCTATAAGGGAAGGGTTATGAATATACAAAATTAATTAAAATCATTGAACCTGGCCTTGAAAGAACTCGAGTAAAATTTAAGTGATATAAAGATTTTTTCCTTTACGGAGCTAATAAAAAATTTAAATGCAAACATACAAATCCGTCTCATCAGCTTATGCGCAGAACAATAATTTCTAACCAAGATGGTTTTTTTTTTCTGTGTACCTATAATTCTCGGTTAAAAATTTAAAATTCGTAGACAACAGTTTGCAATTTCCATGCAAGATTGCTTACTTTGAACAAGTTACGTGCTTAAATCAAATAACTACACTTAGTTAATTTAACATATTTTTTATACATTATTTATTATAATTATTTATAATTTAATACTGAGCAATCTTCTTTGTTAAATTAAACAAATAGTTATGTTGTTTAAATTAAACGAGTATCTAGGTCAAAATAACTAACCAGATTTATTTAATCTTACAAAGTCAATGTGTTAAAATTCTAAAACTTCTCGTTTGAATTAACCAAATGGCGAAGTTAAAAATAACAAATCTCATTCCTTATTTTGACCGATTGAATATCATTGAAACTGAACAACACTTTTGTTCAATCAATCGAATAGGTTTTTTTAATTAATTAACCGAGTTGAGTTGTGTAATTGTAACTGAGTAAGTTTTGCAGGTAATATATTAGTAGTTTAACTATTTTTATTTAACACGAGTCTGAAGTTGTGTTTTAACGATAATTTTTTTGTGTGTAGAGATGGATGCCCATACTGACAGACGCGATGTGCCTAAAACCACTTTTTGGACTTCTTGAAAATCTAAATTCAAACTTGATTGAAATCTCGGAACATTTTCATACGAATTCAATAGATTTTTGCAATATGATGATTGGGGAAAGAGTTGGTCAAGGAAAACAAAATTTCGAATAAGGACCGTAATTCCAAATAAGCTCAGCTAATCAAGTTTAGAAAGCATTTTCTCGCATTCAGATCAAAAAACTGAATACATGTATCATCCAATTACAGACCCTTTCCAATTTTGAAGATGAATATGCGTATATTAAATGAATGGCGAAAAACGTTGTCTGGAGCCCAAGTTTTTATGCAAACTGCTTCTGATACATCCATGAACTTGCACTTTATTTACAGTACAACATTCTTGCAGAGTATGAGCATCCTTTGAACCACCACCACCATGCGATGATGCACTATCCAGCATCATTGCAATGAAATTCAAAACCACATGTTGACCAGAATCCCGCTTTCTTGTGTTTGTTCGTTATCCAGCCAGAGATCCTGGCAATAATGAACTTCAAACTCTCTATGTGTGTGAACCAAAAGGTTCAAGTGGTTCTATACAACAGAGGGCTATAGAGTTCAAGAGTGTGTTACTCTTGTGTGTGCAGACAACGGAATCGGGACCGAGACAGTGACCGAGACCAAGACCAATATACCGGGACTCGGGACTTTAATGAACATTACCCTTCGTTGTATGTTCACTTAGAAAAGCGTAATAGTCTCTTCCTCAGGATCAAACACGGTCGTGTTGGTGCTCACATCGTTGGTGTATAAAAGAAGGAATGGAAGGTTTTAACATTGGAATTCCGCCAGCAAAATGAACATTCAATTAAAAATTCATGTTTCGTATAAAATACCAATGAAAGCTTTATTGCTCCTATCAAGTCTAAGTCATGCTTATGTAGAGGCTTATGTATGCAATGCACTTATGCAATTGGCCAGGAGC
The DNA here is from genome assembly GCA_963931855.1 of Philhelius festivus. NCBI lineage: Eukaryota > Metazoa > Arthropoda > Insecta > Diptera > Syrphidae > Philhelius > Philhelius festivus. The sequence continues at coordinate 182,936,349 of OZ007556.1, forward strand.
GATCGTACTTTTTTAAGGGTCACTTAAAAAAGAACCTATAAGGTTCAAATTATTTCGACGAGGTACAATTCTTTTTTAGAAAGAATATTTCTAAAAAAAAGGTGTGGCTGTAGTGACATTTCCAAAATTATCTAATTTATGAAAGGCGTTGCCGTTCAATTCGGCCTCTGAATATAACGATTGTGAAAATGGAAAAATCTTAGAATCAAAAATTTGTAAGGGCTAAGAATAGTGATGTTGGTTGCATGCTGCACCCTCTATATTTTAGGGAACCATTGAACTAGTAAGTCACAGAATTTGTAATAAAAGCTCTGAAATTTTTGACTCATGACCCCACGATCAAACGGTAATGCTGGCCACGAGACTAAGGCGAGACCTTTAAACAAGACCACTTTTGAAGTCTCAAGACGGTGGAGTGGCTCGTCGCTATTACTCTTGTGTAATTCACATGCAAAGAACCATATTTGTGATATCTGCCATTTTGTGCAGTGGTTTATTTTGGAGTGATGTGTTTTATTGAAACCCCTCATGTGTCGATTGCGCCATACGACGCTATTTCGTTGAAGTTTTCTTCTGTGTGCGAAAAAGAGAAAAAGAGAAAAAGAGTACATAGTCTTTTCGAAAAGAGAAAGAAATTTGTTCAATAAAACGGTTTTGCAACAAAACAAATTTGATAAGTGTACATAGTCGATGACAAAACACACCACTCCACACCGATCCACACTACTTCACAACACACCACCACATACCACGACACACCATTCCACTGTACACCACTCCACGCTACTCCACACCACAACATACTACTTCAGACCACTCCACACCTTTCTAAACTACACCATACCACTACACATCACATGAGATAACAGTAATTCTTCCTTTAGTTTTGTTCCATAAACTGTTACTTTTGTTCTTGGTTCACTTTTCACTATGAACGCACGAAAATGAGCGCAGGATAAGACTTAGTTTAATGATACCAGCCCACATTATGAGAAGAATTTTAAAATTTATAGATTTTAACGAGGCTAACACAAGCCTTTCAAAGAAGATTCTTTATTGAGCCTTCACCCAATTTCGTAGCCGTATCTTGTCTTGTGGACCTATAAAAATCTCAAATTGAATGGTATCTAAGATTTTTAAAAATGTTGTATAAAAGTGAATAAATTTGACGTTTAGATTTCACCATATGCTGTAGACGGGAGCGTATCGGAATCCCATTTTTCAAAAATCCCGAAAAAATAAAAAAGATTTAAAATCCCGTCTGCTAAATTAGTGCTTTTTTAAAATCCGGTCTTCTAAAATCCCGCTTGTTCAAAATCCCGATCTATTATAATCTCGCTTTTTAAAATCCCGCCAAATCCCGCTTATCCCATTTTTTAGAATACGCAGCTAAAACTTATTGATTTTATGTTGGTTATTTTCCAGATTCTTTAAATGCTAAAGAAAATTTGCATACACCCAACCTCGCATCCACCCCAAATCCTATAGTATGCCCAAGCAGGGGAATTGCTTACATACCTCACTGCTTAAACGTCGTAATAAGAAAGGGGATTATAAAAAACGGGATTATAAGAGACTGGATTTTAAAAAGCGGGATTTTAAAAAGCGTGATATTAAAAAGATTATAAGAAACAGGATTATAAAAAAACGGGATTATAAAAACGGGATTTAAGAAAACGGGTTTATAAAAAGCGGGATATCGTACCCAACCCGCTGTAGACACTTCTGATTGGATAAATCATGTGACTTTGGTTTTAAGAAATTATATGGTCATACCAGTCAACCCTTTTTCAAACTTGCTCCGAAAATCCCCTCCTGGTTTGGTATGTATGTGAAAGCCTCGCAAGTTCACTGCAATGCACATTGTATAAAACTTTGAGATGGCTACTAAAATGCATAGATGCTGCAGCCGGTGGCGGCGGCAGTGGTGGTGGCGGCACTGATACAACCCGATGCTATCATCCTTTGTCTGTAATGAACTGAGTTTATCGCTCTTGCCATTAAACAGCTACATCCTTAAGCCACTTTGGGTTTGCTTCAAACTACGAAGGTAGGTTAGGTACACATGTTTTCAGATAGCACTGCTTTTTTGGAATTTCATCTCTAGGAGCTATTCCGGATGTAAAAGTTAATGACTGCATTTGTTCATTTCAAGATGAGATCGATATTTCAACAGGTGAAGCATCAAGCTTGGCCAGATATAGAGATGGCTCTTAACACCCTCGACCCGCCCCCATTTCTAAATGCGATACTATCTTATGGAACGGACAGGACGAAGCAACTCGACTACGTATGCACATAGGAGCGCGTTAACAAATGACTTTTCCTCCAATGGAGCCAATTTGGACGACTTTTACGTAGAACTTTTAATGTTTGCTGGTTCCAGGATAAAGAGGGACTCCTTACTCCTGTAATATTCCCGAGAAAATTGCATGGAATTAGTCTGAGCAAGGTAATGTGAAAGGGCTGCTTTTTTTTTTTCTTTCTTCAACTATTTTTTCCTATAGCCTGCGCTAGTGTATAATAGGACTGATCAAAGGCCTGATGGGTGTAATTTGAAAATTGTGCCGCGTTCGCCCTGATTCATGTTCATTTAGTAAATTGATGTCGGCGCTTTATTACCATAACTATATATGGAAAATTTGTAGACCAACTTTGGGCGATGGTCGTTTTTCGTTCAAGCCATTCCCATACTAACTTATTCTGAAGAAGTATACAAAGTTAAGCATAAGCGTGCAATGAAGTTTTATGGGATTGTTTGGAGTTAAATTGACTTTTAATCTGCCCATGTTGCTGGTCTTTCGGGAGGTCTTATACATTTCTATGGCGGTGTAGAGGGGTGAAGTTAATAAAAACTAAGTCGTTTTAATAAAACTCCAAACGGAAGTAATTTTCTCCGACGTCAAAAAGTGGTTTATGGAGGGTAGTTTTATAATCATAAAGGGTTTTTGTATTACATGAATAATTTGTCTGTTTTCTTTTTTTTTTCTTTTTAGTTTTCGAAGGGAGAAAATTAAGTTTCGTGGGTATACCTCTTTGATTAGTTTGATTCTCCTGATAGCAATGAAGAATTAGACAAACAAAACCAACAATTTAAATAGCCATTACTTAGTTTAAACGATGGAAGTAATTTGTTTGGTGGGCTATCGGTACAATCCTAAGTTGAGACTTACAAAAGGTAGTACGCTTTTATCTGTGTGGAATAATTGTTCAATTTTTGAGCATACTATTAAGGGAAAATGAGTAATGCTCTGATGTGAAATATTTGACATTTGACGAACAATTATTTTATCTAGATGAAAAGAAGGGCTTTGGCGCGATTTGCTTTAATTTTGGTTTCCTCTTGGAATTATAAGTTCCCCTGGTATGCTGTCGAGGTCATCGATTTCGTGCTCAAAATGTAATATTCTGGGTTCTTTAAAAGTAAAATTAGCTGAAACTACAAGTATGACCTAAAAATTTTTTTTAAACTAAAAGTTTAAGATAAATTTGCAACGTCCAAAATTAAGAGCCTTTTAAAGAAAATACCTAAGACATATAAATAAAGTTTTTGACCAAAATTCAAAATTTTTTGGAGTTTGGTCTTTTTTTGCCTAATTTTCTTAGGCTAATCGAAGAAATTTTTATTTTTTTTTATTTATATTTTGCGGGCAAACAAGGGTTTATGAGTTCCTTTAAAATTTTTCAGCACAGTGTGGAGATTTAGGAAAATCGGTAGAAGGGTTAAAAAGAGGTACCGTTACACATTAGTTTTAAATGTATGAGCAGCAGAATGGGGAAGACATATTCAACCGGGTGAAGTCCACATTCGTGTAGTGCAGCTAAAGAAAGAATCTCTGAATTTAACAACGTCCGAAGTTGGCCTCAAGGTTAAACTGATAGGCATTCCATGAAACTAGAGTATGGCGGTTGAATTGTTCAATGGGAGGAATTCAACAAACTATTTAAAGAGAACACTCTTTATAAAAAAAATAACGGTAAAATGATGGGAAATAATAAATATTCGACGGTGCTCGGGAAATGAAATTATTTATAGACATGAGCATGTAAAAGTTTTTATTATTGTTCGAATAAAAATTAAATTTACAAAAAAATATTGAGCCGTTTTTAGTGTACTGTACCACATGGAAGTTCACATAGGCTCTTATATATTTTTACTTGTGACTTAAAGGTACTATAAGACAAGTCTTGTATGCGTAAAAAAATTGAACTCGAGATTTTGATGAAAGTTGACACAACGGAAAATGACATGACTTGACGGAAAGAGACGGTCTCTCAATCCAGTCTGTCCGTCTGTCTCTTTGACTACTACAGCCTAAGCGGTTCGGCCGATTTTCTTAAACCTTTGGTAGATAGCATTCTTAAATTTTTCAACCAACATGTTTTTTTTTTTTAAACCGAAAATAATTGTACCCGCCATCCGAATTTTTTTCTAAGTTTATAAATAATTTTTAATATTCCCACAGTTTTTTTGTTTTTGATTTAAATTTTTAGTTAAAGCTAGGTATTGCTTAAAAAAAAATTACGAAAAATGGTTATTAACGGTTTACTCCTAAGAACCATTCTTGTTTGTTTTTGATGTTCTCAAAATCGATGCAACTGATTTTAATCATTTATCTTAGGTTAAAGCTCCCCAAAAGTTTGAATAGTATTGTGTGTTCAAATGATCAAACATTTTTTTTTTTTTTTGATTTTTAAGAAAAATTTCAAATTGTTTTCGTTCAAAACTAAATAATTCGGAAACTTCATCATGCTAAAATTTTTTAAACATTGACAGTTAATTAAATCTCCAAGAAGAAAGAAAAACTCAATTATTTTATCTAAAAATAACGGTAACCACCATAGAAATGTAAAAAAATATTTTTCGAAAATCGTATTTTTCCCGAAAACGGTGCGCAGCGGCGCCTAGAATTTTCATATTTTTTTTCTTTCAATTTATTTCTACGATATATGATTCAATAAAACAAATTTGAAATTTAGGTATTACTGACTGTACCTATCATAGAACCATTTTTTTAAATTGTGAATTTTTCATAATCGGCAAAACGGATTTATGTACATGAACTTTTAAAAAGTTTGAAAAACTTTTTAAACATATAGATATACGATTATTTAACGGACTTACCGCGAATATTTAATGTAATCAAAATTTTATTTAATATTTATTGCCCCAATAAAGGGTTTAGAGCTGAGCCAATCGTTAATTTCGAAAGATCGAATCAATCAATAATAATTGACTGGTTCAAGGATTCGATCTTTTCAATAAATCGTTCATTCAATGAAAATCATTTTCCATCCAGCTGTTTCGTTCCGAACTAGAGCAAGACCGATACGATGTGTTTTCAATCTTCCGCTTATATAATATTTTTTTCCTATTGCTTCGTTCTGACCGAGACAGAAACAATATGAAAATGAACGAAAGTTTGGTTTTATCTACTTCTTTTCGACTTCGTTAACGTCATCTTTAATTGAATATGAAATGAAGAATATACATTCTGTTTCATTTCTATTCATACTTGGTATTGTAAAATGACTGTAAACAAGTGGAATGCACGAAACAACATTTTTTCCTTTGTTTCGTTCACTTTATGTTCATCGGTTTCAGTGGCAAGAGATTGACATATGTATAAGGATTAATAAATTGATTAGGTCTATTGTGATTGCAATCAATCAATCTTTTTGTTGAACGGGTCACAAAGACCTAATCAATCGGAATTGACACAGCTCTAACAGAGACGGAAAACTTAGATCCGCCTTGGAAACAACTTGATAATTAAGTGGAACTATTGATTCAAATTAGCTTTTTTGGCCTTTAGTCCACAAAAATTGGCGTTTCGTCCGGGTGATCGCACATGGACTCATCAGTTGACTTGTGAGGACCTTGTCAATACGCAATTTTTGTTAAGTTCAGTTCATCTTACATGAATTTTTGACAAAAATCCTATGTGAACTATATCCAACAAAGATTAGGATTGTAATCATTAATGTTGGAATTTTTTTGCCCGTGGCCTGGCATTGAATATTTATATGAAGGTTTTTATAATACAAACTCTATATACTACTGAAATAAATCAGCCAAGTAGAAGACTTAGCACTATTATTGGACTTGTTGAATTATTGATTCAAATTAGCTTTTTTGGCCTTGTTGGATATAGTTCACATTGGATTTTTGTCAAAAAATTGAAGATGAAAGAGATGAAGATGAATCAATAATTCAACAAGTCCAATAATAGTGCTAAGTCTTCTACTTGGCTGATTTATTTCAGTAGTATATAGAGTTTGTATTATAAAAACCTTTATATAAATTAAGTGGAACCTAAAATAAACCATCCTTTCTAAATATGGAATATAATATTAAAAAAAAAAACAACAAGAGCTCGAATAACATGGCAAACTACGAGATTCCAATAGTCTTAGCAATGAAGTAAATAAATGAATCAGTGAATTCAGAGACGATTCACTTAATAGATTCCTAAAAATATTGACAACGAGAAACACGCAAATAACATATCAAGATGGATATTTTATTAGTAGACCGAACCAAAAGGCTGACCTGACATCTTCGATAATCATTTTGCGAAAGTTTTTAGGAAATATCTGGTGTACCCCAAGGAAGTGTGCTAGGACCAACTCTGTACTAGTGGACACAAACGCTTTAATGGAAACTTTGCTGATGATACTGCAATGTTTTTGTCTAAAAGTCTATATGAAAATTTAAAAATGCAGTGGATAAAGCTTAAAATTGGATACTACAATGGCGTATCAAATTAAACAAAACAAACAAAACAAATTAAACAAAAAAGTCGACGCATATAAACTTTACAAGCAAAAAGCTAAATAATGTTCTAAAATTTTAATGAACAATAGGCTGTACTTTACGCCAATAATACCAAATACATTGGAATGACTTTAGATGAAAGCTGAAATGGAAAGAGCAAACTAAAAAAATTACATTTAACTAAATTTGTGCACAAACCTGTTTGGTATCCAACGAAGCAGTTCTAACAAAGTAATGCTAAACTTATCCAAAAATTCCAGAACAAAGTCGTTCGTGGAATAATAAATGCCCCTTCGTACATAACTAATAGCGATCTACATCGTCATCTTCTAATAATCAGCAGCGACTGCGAAGTCAAACTTACTCCGAAAAGGAAATCGTCTTAAATATACAATGCCTCAGGAGCTGATGATCTTAAAGCTATGGGAAAGTATTAAAAGTTTGAGCTTCCTCCAATGTGATTTTAAATTAAGATAGAAAAACCATTTGTCAATCTTTCATAGATTGGTTCTGATCCTAGTGGTTTTTATGCGGTAAGAGTCCTGCACAATTTGATAACGAATAATACCCATTGTCTTGTGAAGGCGTCCACTGACAAACAAAAATAAATACTCGTGTATAAAGGCGATGTGGGCTAAGTGTCACAGATGGCAGTTTCTGTCATTTAATTTTACCTTTTTTCTCGATTTTGTTAACATACATACTTCAATGATTAACTAAATAGCTTTTCAATTTTAACAAACACCAAATAGTTTAATCCAAACAAGAAGGGTATTTATTTTTTTCTTAATTTAAATTTCAACAATAAATAATCTACTCGTAGCTTATTCAAACGAAATATTGAAATATCTCAATGAAATTACAAATTTGATTTAACCAAATCACTCGTTTGATATTAAAGGACTTCAAAACAGCTATTCATAACCAAGTTTTTTTTGGTGAATATAATCATTTTATGTGTTTATTTTAATCGATTTGATAACGCTATTTCTAGCAATATCTATGCAATACGAAGTAAGTTTCTTAACTTATATTTTGTTGACCCACTGAAATGTTCTCTGTAGTACCTTATTAAATTATGGTTAGTTACCCATTCACTGCAAAAAAAAAAAAAAATCAGGGGAACTGCCTCTTGCGAGAAAGTCACGAATCCTCTAGGAGTATCTCTTGTCATGAAAAGTGCTTCTTATCTAAGCTATTCGGAATCGGCAAAAAGAAGCAGATGCCCCCATTACTAACGAAAACATGGTTCGATCTGTAAACTACTCGGTTCAGGTTCATTGGCCTCCACCTGCTAAAAACCCTTACAAAGGTCGCTTCTTTCAGAACATCTCTAAAGTGCATGATCACACTTTGGAGTCTTGTTAAGCAATTTATTTAAAGTTGCTTTTGCAAAGGCATATTGACTTTTTAAACAACTGCAACAATCATTTTTGTTAATGTAGACAGAGTGAAGGGTTTTGGAGGTGATGGATTTGAAATTTGACCTAGCAGATTGACCATAGACAAATCTTCGCATTGAAGCAAATCCTGTAATAATTTAGCTAAAAAATAAGAATCAGCATGTGATTTATTTATTTATTATTGATTAAGGCCATGGGATAGTATTCATAGTCAGGATCTTTTGATAGTAATGGTAGAACTCGGTATCCTGGAAACTATCGGGTTTTCCAATAGGGACGTGACAACTTTGAATTTAATTTGTGAACGCACCCTTTCACTAATCATCAAACTGTCATTGTCAATTTATTTAGTAAGCTCAACATTTTCTTCATGGTAAAGTACACGAACGAGCCACGTCTGCAAATTATAAAAATTTTCTACCGAACTTCGGAGTCGGTGACCGCAACTTTAAGAGTGTTAACTCCAGTTTTCGGTCGTTATTATCGCCCTAGTAGAAAGGCAGTAACAAGTTTAGTGCAAAAATTTGCGTCTACATATTCATTGTGTGATGTTTCGGTGTCAGTGAGACAACGCATTGGTCGAAGTGTTGAAAATATCGCTGCGGTTCAGGCGTCTGTAGCAAACGATCCAAATCAGACAATTTCACGGTGTTCTCAAGAATTGGGCACCGCTCAGACCACATTATGGCGTATTTTGCGTAAGGATCATGGTTCACACCCATACAAGAACAAGTTGACTCAAGAATTGAAGCCGATGGGCCATTTTAAGCGAGGTACGTTCTCCGATTGGGCTCTGGAGAAGATGCGGCAAAATGATGAATTTCATCGCAAAATCATCTTCAGTGACGAAACTCATTTTTGCTTCAATGGGTTCGTCAAAAAGCAAAATATGCGTTATTGGTCGGGTGAAAATCCACATTTGCTTCATGAATCACCACTTCATCCACAAAAAATAACTGTTTGGTGCTGTTTGGCCATATTTTTTCGTCGTCGATATTTTATCGTCGACGATAACGACCGTCACGTTACTGTGAATGCGTTATCGCGCCATGATTACCAATTATTTTTGGCAGGAATTGGACTCTGACGACATGTGGTTTCAACAGGATGGTGTCACCAGCCACACAGCACACCTTACAATCGATTTATTGAAGAGTAAGTTTGATGAGCATGTTATCTCAAGAAATGGGCCAGTCGATTGGCCGCCTCCTTCGTTTGATTTAACGCCTCTGGACTGTTTTCTTTGGGGCTATGTTAAGTCATTGCCTTATGCCAACAAGTCGACGACGGTGGAAGAGCTCAGAGTCAACATTGAACGCGAAATAGCGCCCGTTTCGTCCGAAATGTGTGGCCGAATCATCGTAAATTGGGTCCAACGAATTGACCGCCGCAAACGTGCCCGCGGTGGCCATATGAACGAAGTTGAGTTCCATTCATAAATGTTTTAATTGTATTTGAAGCCGATAACAAAATTTTTGAAATATCTCAAATGGTTTGCGTTTTATTTTAAAAAAAAGTTGTCAAGTCCTTATTTTGCGTTGCATGACATTGGAAAATACTTGATGAAATATAAAATTTCATATAAGGAATAACTCTTCCGAACAATTGGAAACATGAACAATGGTTTGGCAAGAAGATCCTCTCTCAAGTTTGTTCTGTTTGCTTCACAAATCTCATAACCAAATAAATATTCCTGCCACTTTAGACGTCAATAGCGTTTTCCCATAAAGAACCCACCTTTTGTACAAATAAAAATCATACTATTCAATGTCTTGTGAACATTTTTCCTGCCAATTATGTCAAGGCTCATCGCGTAAGATCATTATCAATAGCAATTTAAAAATTCTTCCCTAACAAAAAAAAATGGTATCATAAACCGACTATGTATATGAACCTGAATTCCCATATAGCCCCCTTATATAAGTTCCAATTATAAGCTTGAGTCTCCTTTGTCTATTTCTTCAGCTTTTACAAGGACTAACAGCAATTTACTATCGATTTTAAAATCTCAAAACACCATCCCGGCCAACTAGAATGCAGCTATGGCATTAATGGTTACCCATAACAATCACAATATACCATCACATTTTAGAGCCTTTTTATGCCATTTGTGACCCATTGGCTGCAGGATCAGTGCAGCCACATCCACCCACAAAATGTTAACTTTTCTATAGTACGGAAAAACTGCACACCGACACTGACCTCTGCTCTGTTTCTATATGATATTCCATGTCCTGTTCCTGTCTAAACACACAGGGAGAGTGCAAATATAAATGGTGTGCAGGGATTATCTAGCGTCCGATATGCGACACCATAAACTGAAATGAAATCCAATTGGGGTCAGTCGAATTGCTCCCGCAGAGAGTAGGTAAAGATATACCCTTCAGAAATGGCGGTGTCGGTGGTGCCTAACACCCGTATAACAAGGAAACAAAATCCAAATGGCAAGGACGACGAATCCCACTACAGCTGCCAGCTTAATGTGTGTCCTTTAATTTATTTATCTTTATTAGGTAGGTATGTCACATCCGTATGAGCATTTATACTAAAGGAAACATCGTCATATCCGCTGCCGCGTATAGAAGAGTCTTGATGATTCCATTTAAGGATGCGCAAATAAAAAAATAAAAACTTGGAAAAGAATAATGCCGAACAGTGGTTGTTGGATTCCTTTTTGTTTGCATCCTTTCGAATTAGAACCAAGGGAGGAATTAAGATAATAAAATCCTCATTTCATTTGCTCGGCTTAGACCGCACACAAACTGAATTATAACCGAACTACCAAGCGAGTGCTTTATGAGCAAACAAACTAAGCACTGAGCAACAGGATATCTATATGGAATCATGCGGCAGCATGGTAGCAGAGCAGCAGACCGAGTCATGTTCCTCGCAGTCAGGACTCAGGAGTGTGTGCGAAGTTATATACTCGTACTCGTACATAGATTTTTTTTTGCAGGACTCAAGGATGCAATTAGAATGCATGTTTATTTCGGGTTTATTAAAATCAGACAAAAGCAAACTAAAGCTATGTGTGTAGAAAGAAGTACACTCATGTGCGAAATTTTTCAATCCGCATAGCTGCCGGGAAATAGGATCATCATGGTGGTCTTGTGTTCGACTCTGTGTAGTCTGTGTCCCTAGCTCGTTGAGAAAATCTCAAAAACAAATATTGATACGGTAAAAATAATAAAATAGTAAAAATAAGAGAACCTTGCATACACGACACAGAAAGATACACAGAAAGTTTAAGTTCCTTTTGCATTATAAAAGCTGCGTTGTGTTTTCAAAAGGATAAAAATGTATCCGTATATGGAGCAAGGTTGAACGGGGCTAGCTATAAGGATATTTGTGTTGGCTCTGTAGTATGTGCGGTTTGGTACAAAAGAAAAGGTTCATAAGCGAAGGGGTTCGCAAATATTTGTTGCTCCCATAGAGAGTACTACCTACCGTATATCTAGGCAAACAAGACACACAGACAGAGACTAAGGCCAGCAGGCATCCCAGCTTCCCATCAGCTATAGGTGGGAGGTAATACTCGTATAAGCTTTGTTTTGAATTGAATGTTCTTCGTCTTGCCTCCTCATTGCCATATCATCCTAGGACACCCTAGTCCAAAGGATATGCTTCCCCATTAATATATGAAAGAGAAACAAGGATGTGTTGTATTATAGATAGAGTTCATTTAATACCGCACGATGGTCATTCCTGTGTCGTTTACAAAAGCTTATCGTTCCTAATGGCGAGCATCTAACATGCATCCGAGAGCTTGATGTCGACTGTGTTTGTTTTTGGCTGGCTGATCTGGGAGCACAATGCAGACGTGCATTAAGGTAATTAGTGTTTGCACCTTAATTCGCTTATCTCATTCTAATCCGATGAGCGTTTTGTTTGGCAAGAAAGAAACCATAAAACCAACTATCAAGGCTCAAAGAGGTGAGACTGTTTTTCTGGGGGTTTGTAAATGAATAATAAAAGAAATGTATGAGTCACAGTACCTACAATTTTAAAGAAGGTCTTAGAATTGATTTTTTCAGCAATACTCAGAGGTTGAGGGCTTAGATTCGTAGTCTGTCTATGTTTGATCCGAAAATCGGATTGAGAAAGGTTCTCCACTGGCGGAAAAGTCACGGTGTATTTTTGGAAAAAATTCTCGGAAAAGGTTAACGAGATTCTTAAGTGGTTTCCTTTCCTATGGAATTTCAATCAAATTTATTCGTCACTTCGAAAATAGCTCGAGCGATTTTTTGTATTTTTAGATGCTTCTAGGTAACCACCTGCGAATTTTCCATTTAACCGACGTTTTAAGTGACGTCATTTGGGGAATGCATCTTATTCGAAAAATCGTGACGAAGGATATGAGAAGGAATATTTGCGTGACAGACGTTTTAAGTTACCTTTAACAGGAGTGATAAGTGGGTGTTGTCACTCGAAATATGTCTGTCACATTCATGTCATTCATACTCACGAAGTAATTTTTTTTTGAAAAATTGCTCATTTAAGTGAAAGAGAAATTATACGAATTTTTAGGAAAGTGAGTGGTTGCCACGCCCTCCCTGAGAAAAAATTCCAATATTTCGATTTTTTTCCTTTGTATGGCACCACAAGAGTATTCCTTTGCATAATGGTTAGTGCGTTGGGCTGTCAGACAGGGGTCTTGGGCAGCGATACCACTTTCAGAAAAAAAGTCGAAGTAGATTTGAAGAAAAAAGTGAAGTAAATTGAGAAAGATCGAAGTAGATTTTCAAATAGACTTTCTACTTTCTTTTAGAAAAAATTGAACTCGAGAATTTCATCAGTTGACATTACAACAAGAAAAAGTAGTGATTCCGTAGACATACGGAATCACTACCGTTATCCCACCCTGCTGCCTAGAGAAGAAATTGAAATGGTTTGTTTTATTTTTAGTTCGGTTTCTTCTATAAAGCCATCATGAAATATCATATCTAACGATTTTTATAAAAAATGTTTAGACCATATGAACACACATTTTGGTCAACAAAAATGTTACAAACGGTACCTGTCATAAAATCTTTTTTTGATTTTTATTTTCTCATTTCCGACTTTAGCGATTTCGATCAAAATTTTTATATCGGAGCTTCTTTGATTTTAAAATATTATTGTAAGGAAACATTTTTTTTTTCTTAAATGTAGAATATTTATTAATTTCTTAAAATTCTCAATACATTTCTTTTAATTTTACAGAAATTTGTATATAAGGAATTAATTTATTAAAAAAACTTTCTTTTTTAAAGAATAACATTAAAATTACTATAGTCAAATATAATTTTATTTTAAAATAAAAACACAAACAGATTTTAGTATTTTGCTGATGGTGTGAAGTAGGAAGTAGATTTTAAAATATTTAAAAAAAAAGCAGTAGATCTACTTCAAATGAAGTAAAGTGGTACCACTGGTCTTGGGTTCAATTCTAAGCCGCTGCAAAAAAGTTTTTCAGGGGTGTATTACCCCTTGCCAGGAATTGAGAAATCCTCCAAAAATATCTCTTGTCATGAAAAGTGCTCCTCTAGCCACTCAGAATCGGCAGAAAATTGTAGGTCCTCCCCATTTCTCCAAACAAGCACACAGAAATGGTTGAGAGTTGTAGGTCACTAGGCTTACGCTCTCTATGGGCCGTCATGTCATGTCCTCTAATTAGATTACAACCACGATGTAACCTCGCAGAGTAAGGCTAGGACCGCACTTGTGATTTTTCTTCGAGGCGATTAAAAAGTCGTAGTCGCTACAAATTATTGTCATGCACGCACTTGCGATTATTTGCCGCGCGATTATTTAATCGCGAAAAATAAAGCACACTACTTTTTATGTGAGTGCACGCATTTGCTACAAATAAGTAGCGACAGAAAAATCGCTTGAAAAAATAGTACTTGTTTCATTTTTATAATCGCTACGATTTTTAAGTCGCATGTGCGTGCATTCACATTTAAGGCCAGGGGTCTTACTTTTTGCGACTAAAAAATCGAGGATTAAAAATCGCAAGTGCGTGCATGCCCATTTCTCTTTGCGACTACGATTTTTAAGTCGTAGTAATTTAAATCGCAAGAATGGGCATATCCATTTGAGTACATGTGTTTCATTTAAGTTTACGACAATCGCATCGCAAGAAAAATGAAACAAATTGCGACTTTTAAATCGTCATGATTTGTTGGTATCAAGTGCGTTCATTCTCATTTAAATTCATGTGTTCTATTTTTGCGACTAAAAAATCATGCGATTGAAATCGCGAGTGCGGTCCTAGCCTTAGGCCTTTCCGTCGGTGTTGGGCGAAGTTTAAGCTTAGTTTCAGAAAAACCTGTACAAAATTTAACCAAATGGAGTATATTCTAAGGTAACTTACTTTGAATTCCTTAAGCAAATCAAACTTCTTAGGAACTTTTATTAACTTCCCATAGGGAGTTATTGTAATCGGTGCGATTTGTCAAATTGGAATTTTTGACATTTCTCGACGTTTCAAGGTCCCTAGAGGCTATATCAATCATTTTTAGAGAGATGTCTGTGTGTGTGTGTGTACGTACGTTCGTACGTTCGTACGTGCGTACGTTCGTACGTCCGTACGTTCTCGTACCATTTTTCGTCGTCGATATCTCAAGAACGAGTAAAGATATCGACTTCAAATAAGTTTTGTTTAATAGATAATAACTTCGAAAGAGGCTGAAAAGGCGTTTATTAAAAGTCAGTGAGTACTTTTTTCACTATAACGGTTTAAAAAAACAGTAAAAATTTTGGTTAGTTTCAAATATCTCACGAAAAAATAATGCTATTGTTTTCAAATAAAATTTAATGTACTCATTATAAGGTCATACAGATTTGGTATGAATTTGGAAAAAAATGAACATACCGTTATTTTTTTAAATACAAAAAACTGAAAAAAAAAATTTCATAACCCAGATATTCTAAGAACGGAAAACAATTTGAAACTCAAAATAATTTTATTTTACGAAAAATAATGTGTTTGACAACTGCTGAAAATTTCAAAAAAATGAGTTTACAGTTTTTTTACAAAAAATAAAAAACTATATAAAATTCTATTGAAAATTGGTAAAAATTGTTTTTCGACTCAAGTTTCTCGAGAACTAGTAGTGATATTGACTTCTAATTTAGTTTATTTTATACATAGTATAATTTTGTACAATTGGTAAAATGTTGACAAATATTGAATTAATAGTTTTTTTTTTAAATAAAAAAACTATTAAAAATTCTAGTGAAAACTAGTTAAAATTGTATTTCAAGTTGAATTTCTTGGGAATAAACTCCGACAGTGCCTTCTAAAGTATGTTGTTTTATACATCGATACCTTCCCGTAAGAATGTATACTAAGCGACATTTCTAAAATTGTTCAGGAAACGAAAAAAACGAAGAAAGTTCGTTGGCGAAACCCAGGCCAAAACGTGGCCCTTAACATTATAGTATATTTCCTCATCAAAAAGTCATTTTCGGAAAAAGTGTCGCTTAGTACATTCTTACGGGAAGGTATCGACATAATACAATAATTAACATAATATGGTTAAATTTTGACAAGTATCGAATTGACAGTTTTAACAAAAATATAAAAAAAATCTACTAAAAAGTGGTAATATTTGTTTTTCTAGAATATCTTGAGAACGAGCAATGATATTGACTTTGCAATTATTTAATTTTATACATAATACAATTTCTAACAAATGGTTTATATTTGACATAAATCTAGTTTTAGAGCGGATATATTTTGTAAGTACACTTCCATCAATAACCAAACCATATCTTTTATATTTGAATATTTCGTTTTTAATTTTTTTTCTATTAAAATGTTTGTAATAAGGTAATTTCTATAATATAATATTAAAAAACACGGAAATCTATAATTCAGTATATAATATGTATTATGTACCTACCAACCTTCGTAATTATTACAAGTTTTCAAGACCACAAATGGGAAGTTATCAGTGTGGGTCGCACCCAGCCTCTTTTTTTATTAATTAATCAAAACCAGGGTCTAGTGATTTAAAATTTCCAACCACTAATTGTCCACAGGAATGGAGTGAACCTAGAACTTTCTGCTTAGTCTGTACGGCTCAGTTGGGAAGCACTCTTCATGACAAGGAATACTCTTGGAAGATTTGTCACTTCCTCACAAGAGGCAGTACCCCTGAAACAAATTTTAAGATAATCTACTGGGTCAAAAAAGTTGTATTTGACCATTTTAAGGTTTTTGTTGGTTATGACTGTGAATTTCCAAAATATATTTGTATGTCTCCGTTTTTGTGCAAAGAGGCTCTAAGCTTCCAACAATGAAAGATGAACCGTTGAGGCCACATGACTTGTGTGTTCTTAGTAAGTGTTACTTATTAGAAGTGATTTCAAGACAGTTATTGGTAACTGAAAAATGATAAATAGAATGGAGATTCACAATTTTGTAAAATGAGGAAAAAATTGGAGAAAATGGCTACAATTTTCTTTCGATAGTTGATGATAAATTGATTACCAAACTAATACCCAAATTCAGGTACTAATTATAAGCCTGACAATGGTAATGGTTTTAAGGCAGAAATTCACGAAAATGATGAAGAAGAAATGTTTCTAGATAAAGCTGAGAAAATACGAGTACCTGGTGAGAATTAAGAATGAAGTTTCATACGACAGAAGGTCGGAATTATCTTATGGTCAAAAAGCTTTCAATATTTTAGATGATGAGGAAGTAATACAACATATAGCTTCTAAAATAAATCTTTCACCTACTTTTTGTGGATCCAAAAAAACAAAACTGGATTTCAATTCCTATACGCGATTTGAGCTTTTGAAATAAATAGATCTTGAAAAGTTTATTTTGTTGTAAGTCTATTGGCCCAGGAAAAACATTTGCAACTTTGGCATTCTCAAAGAAAAAAACCCTTTCTTTTAAATTTCATCAATTTTTCTGATAACATCCCCGTAAAACGGCAGGCGATGGAATAAGACAACTAATACCTTACTTGCACGTGATGCAGGATGAGAATAAGAAAGTCTTGATTAAGAAAAAATAAAATGCACGACTGGGTCGCACGAACTTGCTCCCATGTAATAGACTATAGGAATTTTAAATACGAATGTTATCAGAGAAAACTGTTCATAAGGATCAAATTAATTTTTTAAATTCTTTTAATAGTAAGAGACGACAACAGAATGCTATGCAAATATGAATATATGCAAGAACAAAAATTATAAGTCGTTTTAGTGGTTTCTTAAAAAAAGCTTTTATATAAAAACTTTTTAAAAGTTTTTTAAGAAAAAATTTTGGTACGCCAATTTAAAGTTTTTATTATTGTTCGAATAAAAATTAAATTTCCAAAAAAAATATTGAGCCGTTTCTGAGATATCGAATTTTCAAAAAAAGAAAATATAGATTTTTTTTTCAAAAATTCAAAAAATATTTATTTTAAAGTTTTGAAATACAATGTGTTTTAGACTTTTTAGAAGCTTCTCTATAAAAAATTTCATTATGATCCGTTATGTGGATAATGAGAAATTCAAAATTCGAAAAAACGGTTCTATGGTAGGTACAAGCTGTAATATCTTAATTTAAAAATTTTTTTATTAAATTAAAGATCGTAAAAACTAATTGTAAGAAAAAAAAATTTATCAAATTTCTAGGCACCGTTTTCGAGAAAAATACGATTTTTGAAAACCATTTTTTTAAATTTTTTAGCATTTGTATGGTAGGTACCTTTATTTTTAGGTAAAATAAATTTTTTTTTCTCACATCTTGTAGATTGTATTGAGAAACTTTTATTTATCAAGTTTAAAAAAAATCTAGCATGGGGTTTTCGAAATATTGAGTTTTGGAAAAAAAATTTTGAAGTTTTTTTTTAAAATCCAAAAAAAAAATGTTTTGAAAATTTGAGTACACAATTCTATTTATGTTTTTGGTGAGCTTTAGCAAACAAAAAATGATCAAAATCGGTTGAACGTTTTTTGAGAAAATCAAAAACCAAAAAAATGGTTCCATGGGGGGTACCCTCAATATCCATTTTTCGGAAATTTTTTTTCAACCAATACCTAGCTTTAATTAAATGAATTTTTTTTGCATTTTTATTTTTAAAATCTGTCGAACAGTTTTTGAGAAAAAAAAATGTTTATAAAATTTCGAAAAAAATTCGTATGGCAGGTACCGTTATTTTTGGTCTTAAAAAAAAGAAAAAAACGTGTGGGGGAAAAAATTAAAAATTATATCTAACAAGTTTGAAGAAAATCGGCCGAGCCGTTTAGCCTGTAGTCGAACAGACAGACAGACAGAATTGCGAGACCCACTTTTTTAGTCTTCGCTATCATCGTAATGTCAACTTTGATCGAAATCTCGAGTTCGATTTTTTTTACGAATGCATAACTTGGCTTATAGTACCTATAAGTCGCAAGTAAAACTTTAGTATACATTACTGTTTAAGTATAGCTCAATGGAACTCCAGTACAAAAATGTTCTCCAGAATCGTTAGAGTCACTTAAATCGAAAAAAAGAACGGTTCTATGACAGGAACCGTTGATAATTTTTTTTTTGTTTTGATTTCTGTTTGAACACAACTTACTTCACGCCGATAATACCACACACTTATTTTGTTTTATCAAAATCGTGAGAGCCGGTTTTGAGATAAATAAGATTTGGCATAACAGCTGTATTGCAGGTATATGGTACAGTTAGTTATGGAGCCAAAAATAAAATTCAATTTCATCTCTAGTAAATCTTCGAAGACCCTTTAGAACCGAGCTTGAAGAAAAAATCCTCCAGCGGCTGAGGCTGATATAAGTTAGAGCCCTTTCCCGCAAAATTAAAAAAAATCTAAATCGTTGGCCACCAAATATCTCACACAATGAATCTTCGTTATCAGCATTGAAGCAAAACTGTCCATCCACTGAGTATATAAGTCGAGGTACATCTGAGGGTGTAGACGCTCAAACGCACAGGCAAACAGACCCACAGACGTCTTGACAAAACAAAATTTGTTAGAATTGATTAAAACCTCGAAATTTTTTCAGACACAAATCCAAGACCAAACGAATAAAAGCCACGTGGCGGGCTCTATCCAAAATTCCATAATCCGTGCTGTTTTGCAGTTCCACAAAACAACACTTTGGAAAAGATTTCCCAATAAGAAAACATCCATAAACATGCCTCCTCAAACACATCCTCAGCAATAATTCCCTGATGTTGAATGCCCTAACCTCTGTAAGGACATCAAGCTCCAAGAAAGGATCACCCTCTTCCTTGTCCCATTTCTATTTGCTTATCAAACTTCAAATTGGATGGAAGGACTTAAGGCAGAGATAATATTCCTTTCCTTCCTCTCTGTCGTGCTCAAGGAAAAAAAATACAATATGTAATTTCCAATTCACTTTTATGCATCCTTTAAGAATGTTCTCTCTGTGCGTGTACGTACATTTGCACATAACGTTGGGAAGGAAGAATTCCTTCCTAGACTGCCTGTCTAGGAAATTGGCATTACCACTTAAGGTTAGAGCTTCGGCTTTAAAGCATTGGAAGCTATGTGCAAGTTCTACAGCATACGTTAGACCCTTGGCTTTAGAGTGTCACTCTATCGCCGCCGCGCCGCCTTCACAAATAACAACAATTTGAGTGTGACACATTTTGCACGAGAAATAGTCCTGAATTTCATTCGATTTGCCCGGAATCGAATGCAAGTATTCATGTGAGTCGTCCGTAATGTCTATTTCTATTTCAGGATGGGAGAGAGTGCAAAGGAGCTAGCTGGGCGTAAAATGGCCAATCAACTTGAAATCGGGCAAATCGACAAAATATGAAAAAAAAAAAAAATTCAAGGACGACGACGACTGGGAGAAGGACACATATAGGAAATGTTTGACGATTTGCATAGACACTCGCAATGCCAATCGATTGTGTGGTATTTGCTCCTTTCTGCCTTAATCCATTATTGGAGAGATTTCAATATGATACGAGGGCTACACCAGCGCCATTGCCAAGCCAAGACCCACCGATGAAGAGATACACCAAAACTCATCCATGGATGAGTGCCTAAAGTGAAGGAGCAGTTAAATAAATCACCTTTGGAGTTTACCAAGTTTTATTGAGTGTTTTGGGAGTGCTTGAGATTGTTAGCCCCTCGCCAATTCCGATATTATATGAACCTATGAATTTCTCAACAGCCGAACGGAAATGGGCGTATGTACATGATTGGCTTTTTATCCAAGGTAGTTCGATTGTGGGATGCGGTGCAGCCGGCTATGGGGGGTCGGCTGAAGGAAACAATTACTTGGATTTATTATGTCCAAATAGTCGTAATGAAAATGCCGATAAAATGCGATCGTAAAATGTGGTTGATTGAGTGATTCTGCGGATTCGGTTTCGGACATTTTGTTGATGGTGGTGTGATTTTGGGGTTATGGTTGTGGTTTTGCGATGTCAAAATGTGTAATGGGAGGCAATCGGGCTTTAACGTGATACTTGACACTTAATAGGCTTTCGCACGAACAGTTCATTAATGTGCTTACAGGTCATTTGGTAAACAAAGTAAAAGCAAAAAAGAAAATTGGGAGAAAACATAACTGCAGATGCAGAGGGTTATGTAAGGAATTCATCATTCTGAGAATCATGGGGATTTTCTTTTAATTATTTTTTCCGTCCGAGGCAGTTATTGGATTACACATTTGATTGTTCACCAATTTTTTAATATTGTCTAATATTTCTGATTATTTAGTTTCTTATTTGAAAAGCACTCAAGGGATTATAACTTATGTATACCCTTAACATGTTTGGTGTAACACAGTGCGAGCGTTTAAGTAAATTGGAAAGGATTTAATTGGAGGTGCTATTGCACATTTATTTTGAAAGATTGTACATTAGGATGTTGCAAAAAATAAACTTAAATTTTTTGAATTTGGAGAAGGAAAGGATGAGTGCTAAATTTGGTCTTTGTGAGACGTCATCTTAGAGTTCCTTTGAGACATCACATTTTAATCAACATGATCATCCCATCTAAGCGTCTTATTGAACCAGATCCCTAAGTTTTTGGTCTTATCAACATATTCTATTTGAATATTTGCAAAAGTAACAGCTGGAAAGTAGTTTACATAAAGTGAACAACTATAAAAACTTATAGTTTTTAGAATTTAGAATCAGAATTTTGGAAGAGCAGAACTAAGCCTACGGACACCATCCTCAATTTAACCTAGCTTACAAGAAAAAAAGCTGCACATAGTCAGCATATCTTATGCATATTTACTTCATCACTAATCTTTTATAAATATTGTAAGAAGCAGTGGACCCAATATAGATCCCTGAGGAACTCCGTTCATTACATTTTTTTTAATTTTAATTTTATAATTTTATTCTAAAAAAAATGGATAATTGAAAGTGTAGAAGTTTTACCATGACCTTGGAAAAATAAGGCAAAATTAAAATAAGTCTGTATTCGGGGGCAGAGAATACCTAGTGTATAAAGCAAGGAAATAATTTTCGCGAACTTCCATACTGAAGGAAAATATGACATTAGGTGAAAACAAATGTTAAAAGAGGTAGAATATGTGGGAGAATCATTTTAAAAATGTGTTTCTTAATGAACCTTACAATGTTGAACAATAATTTTCAGCCATTTTTTTTTTTTAAGTTTCGATAGATTATCCGAGAAAGATGTTGTGGAGGCTATAATTTCGATCAAGTCAAATGCTATTGGACTTGACATAATTAACCCAAAATTCATGAAACTTTTGCTTCCCTACATTCTGCATTTTGTAGCTTATATATTTAATAATATTTTGACAACATCAACAGAATGGAAGAAAGATTTCCCACCAATAGCCATTTTACCATTTCTGTCAAACTTATTTGAAAAGACAATATCCAAACAGATACGACACGCTTTTGACACCGATATACTCGATACTTTGTAGAAGACCGCAACAAGGTTTTGGATTTACAACTGAGCCGTGCAAACCGATCCGATCATATCTAAATAGCAGACAACAATGTGTTGTAGCAAATGGTAGATCGTCTAGTTTTGCTAATTTTTTTCACGGGGTCCCACAAGGATTGATACTTGGGTCACTATTTTTCTCCATTTAAATAAATGATTTACCACACAAAGTTAAAAATTGCTTTATCCATTTGTATGCTGGCGATGTGCAACTATTGATCAAACGAACCCTATATGCGAAGGACGAGGGAGACTCTGATGAATGAGGATTTGAAAACAAAAATACGTTGATCTAAAATAAATAATCTCCACCTAAATTATACTAAGTCAAGGACATTGCCTATCTTTCGTAAGATGTTTGATAAAACAATACTAAGCCCTCTAAAAAAAGAGAATCAAGCCATCGCTTATGTTGACTCCGCACGTAATCTAGATATGGTTTTTAATCGAACTTTTACTTGGATTGACCATCTTAACAGCTCTATAGGCTGTTAAGCTTCTGTTAGCAAAAACTCTTTTGCTTCCAGAGCTGCTTTACTGTTGTGAAGTTTTAAGCGATTTAGATTATGCGACGTCTAGAAAACTTAACGTTGTCTATAATAACATTGCCCGTTTCGTATAATAATCTTCGTCCTTTTGATCATGTTTCTTTCTATTCTGAACAATTATGTGGTTGTAGTCTGGATAACCTATTGAAATTTCGGTCACTAAGCAACCTTCAACTCGTATTTAAAACAGAACAACCCGATTATCTACACCGTAGACTGAACTTCGCTCATTCAAATAGATCTCTCATTTTTATCGCGCAAAGATTTAAATATCTAAATACTCCGAGTCACTTTTTTATTAATGTCATTAACCTTTGGAACACCCTGCCAATATATAGATATAAGAGGAATAGAAAGCGCAAGGAAATTCTCATCTCCAATTCTTAATTCTTTGGCCAATCGTTGAAATTTTAAAAACTTAAAACTATACAAATTTTATCCAAAAACTTTAAGTAATTAATTCGTTCTCTTTTCTTTCTTATTTTAATTTTAATTTACATAAAAAATCACCATTCATTAAACTTAACTTTGTAATCCTACATGGAGGGATCACAGCTATACCGAACCAAGTCATTTTAAAGAAATCCAAAACTAACGCCAGGATTTCTGCAAAATTGACCTCTATTTAGAGCTGTAATGAACTACATAGTTCTATTTAGAGCTACATAGTTCTATTTAGAGCTGAAATGAACTTTACATAGTTCATTACAGCTCGAAATAGAGGTCAATTTTCCGGAAATTTTGGCGTTGGTTTTGGATTTTTTTAAAATGACTTGGTCCGGTACAGCTGTGAGCCCTCCACATCATATTCAAGGCTTGAAATATTTTACAAGATTTATATCTTACTTTGTAAGCGTTTTTGATAAATAATATAATAAATACAAATACAAATAGCGGATGGATTTCATATAGGCCAACAGATTTAGATTTTATACTCAAAATAGCTTTTACAACACCGGTTTGTTTTACTGTTGGAAACCGAAAATAATTGTCATTACTTATGCAAACGTTAACAGGTTCAATAACATTGTTGAGAGTTCTTTCGGACGGTAAAATTCTACTGTTAAGTTTATCCGAAACGAACGCGCCCAAGTCTTGCTTTTTACTACGCCCGACACCGTTGATGGCAGATTGTTATCAAGTCTCTAGTTTTTAAGGCAATTGTATTTTAGATTTAACTTTATTACGTAGGAAACAAAAATAATTATAAAAATTGAGTAACTTGGACTTAACCCATTGCAATATGCAGATATTCAAAACCAATGGGCGTTGGTATCTCCTTTTAAATCCTCTGCTACTTTCCTAAGCTTCCCAATGATATTTAAATATTTAAACTTAGCACTTAGTTTATTCTAAAATGAATTTTGGTATGTCAATTTCAACAAACAGAGAAATATTTAACGAGTTTTCCAGACAATTAAACAAATTTTGAGTTTTATGTTTTTTTTTAATTCAAAAACCATTTTTTCGAAAATTAAAAATATAGGCAAAATTATATGAAATTGCAAGAGCTCTTGTATAAATTTTTGCATCGATATAGGTGGAGCAGTAAGTAAATTTAGAAACCGATAGAAATAATGTTGACAAAAATTACCTGGATTTATAAAATTACCTTGGAAACAGCGAAATAACGATTTTTTAAAATTTCAAAAACCTGACGTCATAGAATTTTTCTGACTTCAAATTGGAGTTCAGAACACCAACAAATTTGAGAAAAGTATATCCTGGTTTTGAAGAAAAAACCATGTTGAGTTGAGTTATTGTCGAAATAAAAAATAAATTTGAAATATAAATTTTCAAAAAAGGAAAAAATTAATTTTTTTGAATACCCAAAAAATATTTTTTGTTAAGTTTTGATATTTCTTAGAAATTTTGATGGATGTCTTTTTTTAAATAAAATAACTATTTTTTTCTAGTTCTTGTATATAGTATTAAAGACTTGTTAAATTTCAAGTTTCTAAACGATCTGTCTTATCTTCTTCTTCTTCTTTTGCTTCGGCGCTGTTATGATCTCGATGTCGAGGGGATCATAACTCTCCCACGTATCTGCTTCACACTAGTGATCCGCCTGTGGGGTTCGCCGGGTTGACCCGGTTTTGTATTGTTCCATTTCTGAGGCCAACTGAATGCCGGTGTTTTTGCATTTGTTTGTACCAGGAGTGTTTAGGCCTACCTTTCTTTTTACTCCGAATTGGAACGTTGTATGATATTGCTCTTTTGACGGGGTTCTCAGGATCTCTCCTTTGAACATGGCAATACCAACTGAGTCGGTCGTGTTCAATTTTTTTGGAAATGGTATTCTTAACATGAAGGCTTCCTCGGATCTTCGTACTTCTAATTCGATCAAGCTTTGTAACTCCTGCTGTCATACGAAGCATCTTCATCTCAGCTGCCGTTAGCTTACTCTCATACTTTTTGTACATTGTCCAACATTGTGAACCGTATGTGAGTGCTGGACGCACAACTGAAGTGTAGAGCTTTCCTTTCAGCTTAGGGGGCATTTTTTGGTCACAGAAGATAGCAGAATTTTCCCGCCACTTCATCCACCCTACGCTTACGCGATGATTGATATCGTCATCACAAGTAGCTTCGTTATTTATCATAGACCCCAGATATTTAAACTTTTCACACTTGGGAAGCACTACTCCATTCAAATAAATGTCTGGAATAGGCCTGTGTGGATCAGAAAATGGGCAGCATAGGTATTCTGTCTTTTTCGCGCTTATGCGGTACCCACTTCCTTCTAGAACATCCACCCATACGTCAAGTGCTCGTTGTAGGGATATCGGGTCTTCACTTATGATGGCTCCATCGTCAGCAAAGAATAACTGATGCACTTTTGGATCCGTCACTTTGCCTTCAAGCAGGTAATCAAGAACTGTAATAAAGAGCAGGGGACTCAAGACACTTCCCTGGTGTACACCTACTGTGATTTCGAATTCTTCGGTGACTCCAGCTGCGCATCTTACTTTAGTAACTGCTCCATCATACATGTCCATAATTATCTGCACATTGGTTTCTGGAACTCCTCGTTGCCTGAGGGCCACCCATATTAGATAGATCTCGTGGTTGCCGATCGAATGCTTTTTCAAAATCAACCAATACGACATGCAAATCCTCCAAAGAATCCCGATGTTTTTCCATAATTATTCTTATACTCTGAATTGCATCCGTGGTTGACTTACCCCCGACAAACCCGCACTGGTCATCAGATAGCCTAATTATTTTTCGCAGTCGGCTACCCAAGACTCGCTCAACGATCTTCATGGTGTGTGACATCAGCTTAATCGAACGGTAATTATCACAGCTTCAAGTATCACCCTTTCCTTTATAAATTGGAAGAAGGTAACTTTCCCTCCATTAGGCATGCGATCACCTCGTATAAGTTTGGAGACAAGAATCATGAGCCATCTAAACCCGATGTCTCCCATCTTTTTCCAAAACTCTGAGGGTATTTCGTCTGGGCCAACAGCTTTTCCCTTTTTGGAGTATTTTACCGCCTCACTAACTTCTTCGACTGTGACGTCGGATACTTCGCTTAAGTTAGGTGAAGCTATTGGAAAGTATAGCCTTGGAAATTGTTCGTTTAGAAGTCCGTCACAATACTGTCGCCACCTGTGAAGAATTTCGTTGTCTTCCACAAGTAGTTGGCCTTGAGCATTGTTAATGAACTTTGACGAACAAATCTCCTGGGCATTTCTTCTTCTTTGAGCGGCTATTTTGAAGATAGTTGCGCCCTTATTCGTGTTTTGCCGTAGCTCTTGAATAGCACCAGCTGTCGGGGTAGAAATTTCATCCAGCTCCTGATACAGGTTTTCGGTATTCTTTGCTTGAATTTGGGCGCACTTCTTCTTCGCTTCTTTCTTGCAGTTTCTATATTCCACTTCGAGGCGTGACTTTTGCTCTGTATCATTAGAGGGGCACTTCGATCAAGCCTTGAAAGCCATTTTCTTTTTACTTATAACTGATTTAGCTTCATCATTCCACTACCATGTTTCTTTGCCTTGTTGGTTGTGTCCTTTTGAAACCCCTAACAGTGTTTTGGCTTTTTCTTTGCAAGTTCTCTGTAGGAGATCCCACATACTTTGTGCTGTACTCTCTTCATTTCGAACTATATCGGTGTTGTTATACAGAACGTTTTGCATATTCGAAATAAAAGCTTCGCCTTTTTCCTTATCCAGATTATACCATTTGATCTTCCCAAAAGTTTTTGTATGTTTGTTGTCGTTCACTGTCTCCATAAAAAATTCTGTCAGTAGGAGACGGTGTTGGTGGGCGATCGCTTCTCCTAGTATCACTTTGCAATCTTTTACCCGGGGTTTCATGAAACTAGATACCAAATGGTAATCAATCTGGGTTTCATTTCCACCACTGCTGTAAGTGACCAGGTGTCGGCTTTGTTTGACGAACATGGTATTTAGTACGATAAGACCGTATGTTTTGCATGCTCAGGATGTCTTCACCAGGAGGGTTCCTGGTGCCGTATCCGAGGCCTCCATGGCAATCTTCATAGTCTTCGTTTGTCTTCCCGACATGTCCGTTCAAATCTCCGCCCACGAACAAAAACTCTTCCTTTGTTTTATATAGTTTATAGGTGTTACGTGTCGCTAGGTTCACCTTGCTGTTTGTGGCCTAGATGTATTTACTCCTTTAGTCGCCTTTTACGACAAGCGGGGAGGTGCTGCAGGAATATTCTAACCCGTCCCTGCACAGGGTCTAAACGATCTGTCTTATGATTCTCAAAATATTTAATTTAAAAAAAAAAAAAGAAAAACATTTACAATTTTTTTTTAAACCAAAACAAAATAGTTTTGGAAAATTTGAACACACAATACTATTCAAATTTCTGAGGTGCTTGAGCATAAGGAAATTTATCAAAATCAGTTTTACCGTTTTTGAGAAAATCTAAAAAATTAGTTCTATGGGAGGTACCAATAACTATGTTTTATAATTTTTTTTACCATATAGCTACTTTTACTAAATGAAATGGTTTGATTTTTTTTCAAATATTTAGAAAAGCTTTTGAGAAAAAAATATTTCATAAGATTAAAAAAAAGCATGCATGCCAGGTAATGTTATTTTTGAAGCAAAATAAATCTCAACTTCTACTCTAGGGAATCATCGAATACAGCTAAGTACCGAATTTGAAGTAAATAGCTCCAGCGGTGTAGACATGCAGATAACTTGAATTGAAGGACCCACTTTTCATTTTCTCTATCATCATAATGACACGTTTGATAAAAATCTCGTGTTTTGCTTTTTTTCCAAATACAAAAATTGCCTTATAGAACCTATCGCAACTAAAAAATTAAAAAAAAAAACTTAAGTTTAGAAAAGTGATAATCTGGATGTTTTCAAAATTTGTCTAGGGGGAAAGTTTTTTTATCATCTGGCAACACTGTCCGTGCAATCGTTACAATCATGTCTGATCAATGTGCCAGAGTAATCGAAAATAGGACTTTTGGAATGGGTGCGTGCCGGGAAAACTATAATGGATTTGAACTATATATATGTCAAATTCCACACAATTGAATGCCAGCTTTTAGGCAAAATACAAAACTCTTGGATATTTCAGGCACAATTCTTGTTTTATTCAGTTTAAACTTTTGCAGGTTCCTATTGGAAAGCTCTTTACAATAGTAGCTGACAAGAATCATGCATGTTATATACATTTTTTCCTTCACAGTTCTTTTCCTGAATAGCTAATCGTGTTCTAAGAATAAATTGCGTTTCCGCTGAATTATCGTTTCGTCTTTTCGTAGTTTTCTCGGAATTGACATTTACTCTGAACTCTGGCATTTTATCTTCGCTGTCGTAGATTTTATTTGGATCGTCTTTTTCTTTAAATTACCATTTTATCAGAAATGTTGTTTTCTCTGATGTATCATTTTCTTCAGGAAAACGTTCGGTTTCCCGGAATTGTTCTTTTGTGAGAATTATTGTCTGCTTATACCAAGAATTCACATGGTATGCACCATTTAAGGTAAAACATGGTCGACAAAAATAGCCGTCATCCCTGTTGTTCACTAAGCCCTTAGAGAACTGTCATACAAAATAAATTTAAGGACCACAAAAAAAAGATAGATAGCTAACCAATAATTCGATTGGCACTTCGGTTGAGTGGAGACGGTTGCTTTTAAATACAATTAACCTATAACAACAGATCAACAGCCCTTTTATTTTGTGTATGGATTGTGTTTTGTTTTGGCCTCAATAGGACGAAATACAAAAGTTGAGCTTGAGGATTAACAGCGCAGAGTATGTTGTAATTGATGGATTGATGCAGTCACTGCAACAACTTGATTTAATTCATTATTTTTTTTTTGCTTCCTTTTGTTGTTAAATTAATTTATCTGAGAGGCAAAAAGTGACATTCGAACATGATCAAAGGGAATTCACTATACACACATACACAATCCCTCTAGGGGCGATAAATGCAAAATTGAATTTATTCACTTAGCATTTTTTTGGAGAAAATGAAAAACAAAGTACTAAAGAAATGATGTGCAGTGTAAACACAAATGTAGCTACATCTCTGCCCTGTTTGTGTCCCGATTAAAGGCTGATGAATGGGGATTTCGTTTCGAGGTTCAATGATTCAATGATTCACTCATGAGTATCTAATTCTCGCCTTTTTGTTGAAAAGTTAATTCTGCTAACATAGGTTACCATCAACTCGTGGAGAGTTTTCGAACAGAAATACTCGATGTAGGTATTTGTTTGTAATTCATTTCTTGTTTTTGTTTTCTGTTTGTACTAACTTTGGATATCGATTGGTTAAAGTAGATATGCTTCAATTTGAGAGAGGGGTTTTAATTACGTTGAGTATTATTGAAAACCTGTAATTACTTTTGAATGGACTTTAGCGTTTACTATTTTTTGCTGTAGAAATTTTGGAAAAGGGCTTTTGAGGCAAATTTATGTTAATAGACGTGTCTCTCTGATTTTCCAACGTTCCAAGGGTCAAATGTATTTTCATTTCATTTTATGTTGTTTTTGGTAGAGAATCAACATGTCCAACGTCTAAATCAACGAAAGTTAAATTTCGTTAGCCTGCCTTGCTAAACGTATCTTCTTTACTATCACGTTGAGAACATCTAAGCTCTAACCCGCTCGAGAACGGGTTGTGTTGGAAATACACAGAAAAAAAATAAGAAAAAATACATGGACTTGCTCATTAATTCAAGTGCCCTAACAGTTGTAAGCATTTGTTATATACACTGAAAATAAATTCCTGGGTAATATTGATAAGAACGTTTTTGTTGACCTTCAACAAAACAATTTTATCGTTTTGATTAAATTTTATCAATACAAAAGAATGATTTTATTGATTTCACAAAAATGTTATAATTTAAAATGATTTTTTGTCAGTATAACAAAATAGGCATAACAAATAATATTGTCAATTTAACAAACAGAGATTTTAGTCACATCCACAACTTTTTTGTGATTTAAACAAAATGTTTGTTGTACGAAAAATATATTTTGTAAATTTTTGTCAATGCCACAAAAATTTTGTTAATTTTTTTTGTCAATTTAACAGAAAATGAAAACATTTTTGTTAGTTTGTTAGTTCACATTTGATCTTGTCAAAAAATCGATATGAGATGAACTGAATTTAACAAAAATTGCGTATTGTCAAGCCCCTCACAGATGAGTCCATGTGAGATCGCCGGGACGAAACGCCAGGTTTTGTGGATTTTAAGGCCTAAAAAAATCTATTTTGAAACAAAAAACATTTTCAAATTGAAAGCAACAATTTTTATTTTGTTGATTCAACAAAAGAAATTTGTTAATTTGATAAAATATTTTGTTAATTTAGCAAAAGAATTTTGTTAATAATAATAATTAAAAAAGAAAAACAAATTTGTAACATTAACAAAATAAATTTGTTGATATGACAAAAGTATTTTGAAGATTCTACGAAAAAACAGTCATATTGACAAAATATTTTTGTTATTTTAGCAAATCAATCTGTTAGCTTTTCAAATCCAGAAATCTCACCATAACTTCAAAACTGCTGCTGTACAGGACCATAGTCCTGCCAGTACTCACATATGGATCCGAGACTTGGGTGCTTAGCAAAAGGCACTCCGACCTCTTAGCTGCGTTCGAGAGAAAAGTCTTAAGGAGAATTGTTGGCCCCATATGTGAGGAAGGACGATTCCGGAGACGGTACAATCATGAATTGTACGCAATCTACCTAGAAGCAGATATCGTGACAAAAATTAAGCTCGGTAGACTCCGGTGGGCAGGGCACCTAGCTCGCATGAGCGAAGAGGAACCTGCTCGGAAAGTTCTTTGTGGTACATTCTATGGTAGACGACAGCGTGGTAGACCATGCTTGCGCTGGAGAGATGGCGTAGACCAGGACGCCCGAAGCCTTGGGGTGCGCAACTGGATGGCGTCGGCTAGAGACCTGGATAGGTGGAGAGACTTGTTGAAAGAGGCCAGGACCGGAACCCGGTTGTCGAGCCGATGATGATGACATATGTGTGTCTTCCTTGACCTACAGCCTTACAGCGTTGTAAAAGAATACAATCTATTGTGAATGCGATCTTTAAAAATCTTTTATTGAATTAATTGGAATGATTGCATTCATCATTTTCACTACGAGACTTTGACTTTCAATTCTGGAATCACCATTCATTTGACTATTAGAAGATTGCAATCTTTTATTTTATAGTAATGAATTGAATGCAATCCCTTGCGAATTTATAAATTCTGTGCATTCTTTTCAATATTTTGCATTTTAGGCATTGCTGAGCTTTTGTGTTTAATAAACCTTTGTCATTTGTTATTATAAATGTGGCCGTAGCTTGGGGTACAAAATAATGTAAAGAATGCATAGAATGCAAAATATAGAGAGAATACATGAATTCTCAAAAGATTGCATCCAATTGATTACTGTGAAGTGGATTTAAGTCTCAGAGTGAGTGAAATTAATGCAATCTTTGAATTGAATTCAATGAATGATTTTTTAATATTGCATTCACAAACGATTGCAACAACCCCGTTATCTCATTTCTGGAATCAATGTATCAAAAAAAAAATTGTTATTCATTGGGGTTGATTTAAAAATATATGGTTTATCAATAGGGGTGCGTTGATAATTGTTTTGTGTGAGAGAATAACGATTTTGTAATTTTTTAGTTAAACGTCAATAAATAACATTATTGTGTGTATATAATGACATCGTTCAAATGACTGCCGCAACCTAGATTGCTCGTGTCCAAGAGGTTCAATTTTCGATAACTCTTACGGGTATGTAGACGATCCTCAATTTGAGTAATGGCACAGGTTACATTCACTTTGATGGCGGCATTGAATGCGATTTAAGGAAACTCCGCAAAAAAAATGTTTGTTGTTTTTTTTCAACTTCATATCAACTAAATTATGGCAAATTAAATCGATTCTTATCGATAGTTAACGCTCACTTTTAATGGTGATGGCAATGTCGGCAGTACAGACCTATGAAGCCGCCAGACGATAGTTAATACAAAATGTCCTGGAATTTTTACTTGTGGCGTACAAGTTTCTAAAAAATTTCCGTCGTTGTTGAGGATGATGTTTTTTTATCTGGCTTTCCCGACATGTTTGTTTCAGAAAAAGTTGCTATGTAGGGTGATTTCTAGCTTCTTTTCCTCCCTCTTTGAATCGATGAATTTCCCAGCTAACACAATTTGCTTCATGAGTAATAATAGAAGCCTTTTAATAGTGGGCCTTGTGAATAAAAAAAAGCTAAAGCTGAAACTTGGATTTTTAAGTAAAAGCTTGATTTTTAGTGAATAAAAATAACCTTAAGCTAGCTATAGTTAAAGATGTTTTCTAGTAATAGCTATTTAAAAGTAAGCCAAAATTCATTTAGTTTAAGCTTGTTTTCCTAGCTTAAGCTTCAATTTGTGTGAATAAAAATAGCTTAAACTAGAATATTATAGTTAAAGCTACAAACATTTCAAGATTTTTTCGACCTGTCTAGAAAGCTTTGACTAGGTCTTATTTTCAGTATTAACTTGTGCGAGTTGTTAATTAAACATAAGGGAATATCTCAAAAAATAGGACTGTGAACGTATAGACCCAGAAACTGACATACGAAATGTTTAAAACATTTTTTAGCCGAAACCAATACTTGCCCTGTAGAACAGATAACAAATTGAGGAAAACAAATTTCCTTTCAGTCATACATGTACCAGTTTTAGCTAAAGCTAACTAGCCGAAACATGTGTATAAAAAAAACGAACACCTTAAATTACGAAGCTTAAGCTAGAATTTTCCAGCATAAGCTATTTAGCGTTATCATTTTTTTATTCACATAAAACAAAGCTTAAGCTAGTACTGTCTAGCTTTAGCTGCTAGTAAGAGCTATGACTAATTGGCTTTAGCTTCCTCCAAAAAAAGGTTTAACTTTTTTTTTTGTTCACAAGACCCAGTAAATGGTATGATAGATGTCTTCGATGGCATTATGTTTCATCTCATTGATAGACAGCATTGACTGGTGATTGTGAATCATCTTCGTTGCTTCTAAATCCTATCGAACCAGAAATTCTGAAGTTGAATAAATAAAGAGCTCTTGGCTGTTGAAATAATAAGACAAAGGAGGAAATGGATTGGTTGTACAGTAAGAAACCAAACACCAATGTGTCTGACAAGTCTTTCGAACCGCATTGACCTACTAAAGAGAAACAAAGTGGAAGCAGGTTCCCAGAGGAATTCATGTCCACATTTGAAATATCAAGTTGCAAATCATGATTAATTGAATCGATTTGTTGGTTACATATAGGTACCCTAACCGAGGTTAGAAGACGTACTGATTATGATGCCAATACTCTTTGAATTATATCACAGAGAGTGTTTTTCAATTATTCCCTAAGCTGTAATAACTACGTCATTAGCGATACAGCTTTCACCTTTAGATGTGAGACTTTCTAGTACTTCATCTACAATACTACACAGTGAGGTTGATAGTAACTCTCCCTGAAGTCAATGTCCTATTGTGATAATTTTCTAGAGATTGCAGCTGTCTTCTAGTCTTACAAGCTTGTTTTCTCGGATTTCCCACTATTGAACTGTTTTCCGGAAAATGAGTATCAAACATCAAAATGAATTCTTGAACCTCTAACGATGGGATTACAAGAAACGATGAGACTACCTTCTCTTTTGCTAGGGTTTCAAGTAGCCTTTCTAATGCAGGAGAAGATGAAATACTCTCAATGAAGACTGTAAAAATGTGTCCCATAGACTTCCCTATTTTCCCGTTGTATTTGGCTAACTTTACTGAGCAGAGTACTAGTAGTCGTTTTAATTTCTTTAAAACTCAAAATTATTACAACATAACTCCATGCCCAGGATCTTGAGTTATCAACAATTGCTTACATTGGACTGTAATGAAATGTAGTAGAAATTAGTTTTATTCTTAAATGAGTGATTCACACCAATGAACTCGTCTATATATCAAATGAAAATCTCCTATTTTTATCATAAAAACAACCTATCAATTGGCTCATCGAAGACTTAGATGTAATAAATATGAAATAGATATGGGAATAAAATAATGTAATATAATTTTTTAAAAGGTATCAAAATTCCTTCCTACCGAAATGCATTCTATCCTCTCCAATCCTTGAGGCAACATTCCTTCCGAAAAGCATATTATTTATAGTATATGGCATTAAATAATTCAAGAGTGAATTTTATCAAAGAGCATTCAACCGAAATTCAATTCGATACCACAAATAAAAGAGTTGCCTGGTAGATCAGAACTCACCTCTCATTCCCCCAAAATCCAAATCTTTTGAGAAATAAACGATGCCACAAATGTCAGCATCAGTTAATTCTGGAGTGGTTTTTGGGGCCAGGTGAGTGGTATGTATATAGGCAGATATATTTGGGAATAAACAATCATTTGCACAAGCAAAATAATCCCCATCTTATTGCATTCAGAACCTGCCAGAAGAAGGGAGCCATATTAACATAACCCAGAAATGCAGACAAAAGGGGACCGTTTTTGGACATAAAGGGAATGATATTTGCACAAGGACATTTCTTCTCACAAAAATATAAATGTGTGTAATTCTGTGTCTCTGATAAACGTAGACCAATGGTATCTATGACAAGAGTGAGAGAGATATGATGAAATTTAATCAGTTGCAAAAACGCCAAAAGGGAAATTATTCATTGAAAATCTCAGGCATCCCTGTGTTCTGCCGCTTTTCGACCAAATTCACATCCATATCTATCTTTATAGCCCTTACACACATTCATACCTGCAAATTTGACGTAACGTATAGCATATAGGTACTTATATGGACTTTCGTACTTGGCCGATAGCTATGCAACAGCTTTGCATTCCCATTCGACGAGAAGAAGGATGAGGCACTCCGGCTCCGGTTCTGGCTATGGATTTTTTCTTCTCTCCGAGCTCTGTACCTCTGGATAGCAAAAGGACACATCAGAGGCTTCACATGCACCAGTTCTGGGGATATACACCAACCAAAAGAACTTTGAATATTTTCCATGTGAATGCACGTAATACCCTGGTAATACTGTGGTATCTATTTTGCCTTCGGGAGTACTTCATATATGGGTAGGTAAAACGAAAGTATCCGAATTATGTTAGCTAAAGTCCTTCTTTTCAAAAGATGAGTATTCTATAGCCGGCCATACTACACGTTTACAATATAGTATACTCACACATACCTATCACTTTCTGTACTGTGCCTAATTCGTATCCGAGTACGTAGATTGATATATAGGGCAGGTAGGAAGGTATAATGTTTTCCTTGTAAGAAAGATTTTTAGGTTATCAAATATTTTGATACCAGTTTTCGGAAAAGTTTTTGTTATGAAAATGTTTTATTGTGTTGAGTTTGGATAACGTTGTTACATGCAGTTGAGGACACACAAAATAACTTGACTCATGAACACGCACCTTTGCTCTTGGTATTTGATCCAAATATTTTAATTTAATTTAACTTTTGAAAGAAGCAGCTAACGTGTGCAAGACCATTTATGTTTCAGATGAACTCAAATTCTGTTAGGTGATTATAATAGATTATACATAGAGTAACACCTCGTGCAGAACAAGGGTCTGTTCAATTTGAACTGTGCTTGCGTTGTCGGCAGGAATGAAGGGAATCCATGATTTTCTATAGACCCTTTGGGAACATTTCTAATTCCTCGCAAGATGAAGTACCACTTTGTTTACTTTTTTAGGTGGCAGTTGCTGAGAATCGATTCCAAATCGATTAAGGGACTAACCATTAACCATTACCCAGAAGGACTATCTCTATAAATACTGGTTTTACATTATGTCCCAAAGAAAGATGTTCCTAGAAAAATATTTTTTTCCTTTTTTTAAAGATCGCCACTAACGGTTTTCGAATTTTTCTAAAATATTTTTTTTCTCAAAAACATTTAAAATTAAAAAAAAAAAAAAAACAAAAAGTTTCACGATTGGAAGCACAGGTCCATTATTTTTTATATTTGCTTCTAATCTTATATCCTTCATTTTGTGCAAGTTGTCAATTGGCTTTCGGACCGGTAAGTTTTATAAATAATTAATGCTGTAGCACCTTTGGGTATTAAAATCGGTATAGTAGTTAAGTCATTGAAGACGAATCTATTGAGCGCTTACTGCTCGAAAATAATGATGAAAATGAGGTTTACGTTGAAGGTGATATAACTGATAACGAATTCGATCAAATTATCGAAGATTTTCATGAATATTCATAGTCCGCAGATGACATACTTTTATCTTCTTAGTATAGTAATATTCAGAATTCATTGAAAGTCTTGAAAGTTCCGACAAGAATTAGCACTGTTATTGGACTTGGTGAATTATTGATTCAAAATAGTTTCGTTTGGTCTTTTAGTCCACAAAAATTGGTCATTCATCCTAGCGATCGCACCTGGACTCATCAGTTGACTGTGAGGGCCTTGTCAATATGCAATTTTTGTTAAATTCAGTTTATCTTACATCGAATTTTTGTAGATCGCCGCGACGAAGTGCGAACTTTTGTCTGGTATTTTGAACATGAATGCTGTAACAACAAAAGCATTGTTTGACAAAGGTATTGGGGTAGGCTACTTTAGGGCCACAATGTCTGGTTCAAGATTTAGTTTCCTTATAAATTGCTTACGATTTGACGATAGAAATACAAGAGAAGATCGCCGCAAAAATGACCGACTTGCTCCAGTTACAGAACTGCTTGATCATGTTATCCAAAAGTCTAAAAAATTATTTGCTCTGACCGATTGCTGTACCATGGATGAGCAGCTGCTCGAGTTTCGTGGGCGTTGTCCATTTCGTATGAATATTCTGAATAAGCCTGAAAAATATGGTATGAAGATAGTTTTACTTTGTGAAGTATATTTGGGATAAGATTCAACACCTAGAAATCAACCTGATTCAACGAAACCTTACCTGTGAAAACTGGTTCACATTCATACCATCCACAACAACTAATCTTCAACAAGAAATAAACAAAACTGTTCTGGAACCAAAATAAAAAAGAGGCTGGGTGCGACCCACACTGATAACTTCCCATTTGTGGTCTTGAAAACATTATATTTAGTTTTTTTCTGTAAAATTCAAACAAACATTATTTTAAGATTGAAAAGCATTTTAAGCATTTTAAGCATTCTAAGCAGTAGATGGAAGATCGAAGTAGATGGTTTCATAGTGTAATTGTTGTTGCGGTTTTTCTGGATTGAAAGACTGTGATCTGCACTGGATATACAATAACTCCTGTTTTAAAAACCGATGATGCTTGTGGCATACTATGATGTTAGGAAATTTGCTTTGTTTTGTTGATGATGAGGATACTTAGTCGCTCATTTTAAGTTTTTTTTTTACAGAAAATGTGTTTAACTAATTTTAAACTTTTCTATTTAAAATGATAAATTTCTTGTAATAATTACGAAGGTGGGTAGGTACATATTATATACTGAATTATAGATTTCCGTGTTTTTTAATATATCTGTGTTCCTACACCTAAGAAAACCTTGAGTAGAATTTTAAATCTTTTTCATGGACAAAAAGACGTAGACGTTTTCTTCAATTTTACCATAGCTATTAATGGAATTTGAATATGTGGGACTTGGGTACAACTGAACAACCTTATTCATATACGTATGTACAGTACATACATTCTTCTAAAAACTAAGTTGATAATAAAATTATAAAATTATGTATTATATTATAGAAATTACTTTATTATTTGGGTTCCAAGCATTTTAATTGAAAAAAATTTAAAAACGAAATATTCAAACATAAAAGATATGGTTTGATTATTGATGGAAGGGTACTTACAAAATATATCCGCTCTAAAACTAGATATATGTCAAATATAAACCATTTGTTAGAAATTGTATTATGTATAAAATTAAATAATGGCAAAGTCAATATCATTGCTCGTTCTCAAGATATTCTAGTCGAAAAACAAATATTACCACTAATAGTTTTTTTATTTAAAAAAAAACTATTAATTCAATATTTGTCAACATTTTACCTATTGTACAAAATTATACTTTGTGTAAAATAAACTAAATTAGAAGTCAATATCACTACTAGTTCTCGAGAAATTTGAGTCGAAAAACAATTTTTACCAATTTTCAATACAATTTTATATAATGTAGTTTTTTATTTTTTGTAAAAAAACTGTAAACTGATTTTTTTTTGAAATTTTCACCAGTTGTCAAATACATTATTTTTCGTAAAATAAAATTATTTTGAGTTTCAAATTGTTTTCCGTTCTTAGAATATCTGGGTTATGAATTTTTTTTTCAGTTTTTTTTTATTTAAAAAAATAACGGTATGTTCATTTTTTTCCAAATTCATACCAAATCTGTATGACCTTATAATGAGTACATTAAATTTTATTTGAAATCAAAAGCATAATTTTTTCGTGAGATATTTGAAAATAAACAAAATTTTTACTTTTTTTTTTTAACCGTTATAGTGAAAAAACTACTTACTGAATTTTAATAAACGCCCTTTCAGCCTCTTTCAAAGTTATTATCTATTAAACAAAATTTATTTGAAGTCGATATCTTTACTCGTTCTTGAGATATCGACGACGACAAATGGTACCAGAACGTACGGACGTACGAACGTACGTACACACACACACACAGAAATCTCTCTAAAAATGATTGATATAGCCTCTAGGGACCTTGAAACGTCGAGAAATGTCAAAAATTCCAATTTGACAAATCGGACCGATTACAATAACTCCCTATGGGAAGTTAAAAAGAAATAAAAATTCAATTTTGAAAAAAAAAACTCTGCAACTTTGGCCGTGATGGTGGATATCCATAGTTAAACAAAAAGCGGTGTCGATACATTTGACAATCTTTGCCACAGGTACTGAGTTTCACGAAAAACTCGACGCTGGCCATTATGTTTGTTTAATGGCCTATTGAATACAGCGGGTACAAATACAAACTCTATGATATTGCTGAAGTTAAGTTCGGCTGAAAACAAAAAAAAATCAAAACAGAAGACCTTACTTGAAGACATTAGCAATGGAACTTATAACACCATGGCTTGAGGAACGACAAAATGGACCAATTTACACACTAATATCCGCAAAATGATCAATGGAATTTTGAAGGGACCTGATATTCCAAAAACACAGACCTCTGACGTTCCAAAACACGGAAGATGCAGATTATGTCCGTAATCGAAAGACCCAAAAAGTAAGATATTGTAAAAAGTGCCAAATACCCATTTGTGGCGACCTTCAAATTTAAATGTGCTTGGCTTGTGTTAGAATATTTATAAAAGCGAATAAAATAAATATTAAAAATGGGTGCCCTGGCACTCAGAGTAGGAAAAGTCCACTCCAAATATGGGTAGTGTTCTAGGATTAGTAGTACTAGGATTAATAGTACAGCAAATTATATGAATTTTCAAACTCTTTTAATATTGAAGTTAGAGGGGGGTTGAAAATCGTTTGATTTTGTGTGTAGTGACGCGAACTTGGCTGGGCACTACCATGCTCTTTGAGAGTGTTACAAGGTACGAGCTTTTGGTTAAAGTAGAGAGGATTGGATAAGGAGTGTCGATACAACATTGATCTTGAAAGCTTGTCTATAACAAAGGGCTCCCCCTCGATAAAGGCAAATCGTTCCACAATCGAATAGTACGGCTAAGGAAATAACATCTTTATTTGAGGTCCTTATGTCACAAGTTTGGTTAAAGGGAAAACCGATTAGCATTCGTAGTGAAATATGAGGTATGTGGCCAGAATTTGAGAGAAGAAATACATCTGGGTATATAATTTGATCACTTTTGATCCGACATTTTCAAATGAAAAATGAGGGCACCCGGCACGATTTGAAAGTTATAATAGTCATGTTTGTTTGGATGTATGCCTTTTAGAATGTAGTCATAATTTTAAATTTAATACTTAGTACACCCTTTGGCACAAGAGTTAGTGCGTTAGACTCTTACGTCAGAGGTCAATGTAGGTTCGTTTCCGAGCTGCTGCCACCTAATCACAAAAAATGTTTTTAAAGGATACTGCCTCCTATGGAGAAGTGGGAAATCCTTCATACGTATATTTTGCCATGAAAATTGCTTCCCATCTAAGCCGTTCAGAATGATTGAGTCTTTTAAGTCACTAGGTTAAAGTTCTTTGCGAACTATATATATATTGTCAATAGGACAAGTAAAAAGATACTCAAATTTCAACCGGTTTTTTCTTATGTTCCAGCCACCTTATGCTTACAACCGATAGCTCCATTAAGCAAACAAGGAAATGTAACCAAATGTACATCAGCTAACCCTTGAGCTGAATTTCAGACATTCAGAAGTATAGAAAAGTTCTTGCTTTAGACGCATTACAAGAATGAGGAATGCCTTACATGGCTCTATTTTTCCCTCCCATCGTGAAATTCAGAGCTTTCAAGATTTTAAGATTTTTTTTCGAAAAACAACGGGACCCAGAAGACTGATAGTAAGTTCAAGATTGTATTTAAAAACAAAGAAATATTTGCCTTGCTAGTTCTCAATTTAACATCCACACAATTTTTTTTTCAATAATGTGGTTAAATTTAAAATAAAACTCTTATGTTTCCAGCTATTTGAAACTCCTTATCAGAAGTATTTGCAATATCCTTAACATTCCAGAGTATAGGCAATATTGATTGTTCCCATTGAATTTCAAGTAAAAAGCAAATAAATTAATTAAAAAAAAAAAAAAAACAATATTAACTCTTGGCACCATTACCATGCTAAATATTTGCACAAACGGAGCTACGAGTATATACATATAATTAAAACAATTAATTTGCAAATGAACAAAAGCGAACGCATCCTTGCCAAGGGTTGCCATGTAGTTTATTCGAAGATTTTTACAAAAAGATTTTGGCAAAAATGGTAAATATAAAAATAACAGGTTTCGCAATTGTAAGAATGAACTAAGCCAATGAAACGATTTAGTTAAAACTTTATAAAAATGAGAAAAGTTAAACTTTCGAGAATGGCTGTAACAATCTTCTTCATCGTCATCTCCTGGTCAGTTTCCGTACTGGATTGTTTCACCGATCTTGGAAAGGAAGCCATTCAAATATCAAAGTACTGATTATTTACTGGGGAATTGCGGTCATTCTACTTGGCCACATTCCTGCTCTGCTTTAAATGCTCTTGCCACTTCTGTTTCGTAAACTGCTTTATTTCATTAGATACATATTTCTTGTCCACCGCTAGGAGATCAATAGGAGTCACTGCTGTGACGGCTGGTTCTAACATGGCAAGAATTTGCTATCCATAGAGCTTCGGATTGATGGTTGACATCAGGAGTCTTCTTTTGCTTGTTGTTGGCCAACCTACGATTGCCAGAAGTCTACTCACTGCCGTTATTACTTTTAATGCTTCTTCTACTGCATTCTTTGTCTGCTGCCAGAAGTTAAGGTTTTGCAAGTCAGTCCTAAAAACTTCACAGCTTCCTCGCTTCCTACGAGTATCACTAAAGGGACAATTTGTACATCGATTAACGTAAGGATCCTTATTTTCATCAAAAGAACTATCTGCATTTGATTTTTGTCTCCACACTCAGACCATTGAGATAATCATCGCGGCAATGTCTTCTGCATAATATTTTACCAAAAAGGTATCACCTGGCATACCAATGCGATGTATACCATCATAGAAGATTTTCCAGAGAACAAATCCTAGAATTGGCTATGGTACTAGCGACTACCGATATTAGCCGTGAAGAAAATACTCAAATGGCTACCAGATCATTTGTTCACTTAATCGAGAATTAATTAGGACTTGGTAAGGTAGCTCATTGAAATCAGCTAGTAACTGATTAATATATCTACCAGTTGTTAATACTCAAATCGCTAAAACAATTTTTTACAAAAGTACTTCGGGCTAGTTGTGTTAAATTAGGTTCCGAATATTACTTAGGAAATCCGGATTCGGACTTTACTTCGATTGTAGTAAATCTACATTGATTTTGCTTAAAAAAATTATGCATTCGGAAAAAAAAATCGAACTTAAGATTTTGATCAAAGTTGACATTACGATGATAGCAAAGACTAAAAAAGTGGGTCTCGTAATTCTGTCTGTCTGTCAGTTCGACTACAGCCTAAACGGCTCGGCCGATTTTCCTTGTTTCTTTTTTCTTAAGACCAAAAATAACGGTACCTGCCATACAATTTTTTTTCGAAATTTTATAAATATTTTTTTTTCTCAAAAACTGTTTGACAGACTTTAAAAATAAAAACACAAAATAATTTCTTTTAGTTAAAGCTAGATAATGGTTGAATTTTTTTTTCTAAAAATGGTTTTGAGGGACCATTTTTTTTGTTTCCGATTTTCTCAAAAACTATACAGCCGATTTTGATCATATTTGTTTTGCTAAAGCTTCCCAAAAACTTGAATAGAATTGTGAAAATTTGGACATGTATTTAAAAAAAATTTCAATTTTTTTTTTAAACTAAATAAATGTATTTCAAAAACCGCATTCTAGATTTTTTTTAAACTTGATAAATGAAAGTTTCTCAATATAATCTACAAGATGTGAGCAAAAACAAATTATTTTACTTTAAACTAAAGGTACCCAGCATACAAATGTTAAAAAATGGTTTTCAAAAATCGTATTTTTCTCGAAAACGGCGCCTAGAATTTTGATAAAAAATTTTTTCTTTCAATTAATTCTTACAATCTATAATTTAATAAAAAAAAATTAAAATTAAGATATTACAGATTGTACCTACCATAGAACCATTTTTTTCAAATTTTGAATTGCACATTTTCGAGATAACGGATTTTAATGAATTTTTTTTATATAGATGCTTCGAAAAAGTTTAAAAAACATTGCATTTAAAAACTTAAAAAATAATAATATAAAAAAATCATTTTTTTGTTTGAAAATACTTATTTACTATTTTTACTATTAATTTTTACAAAGTCTGAAGTCTGAATTTACTTTTATAATGTTATATTTAGTAAATTTTTTTTAAAAGTCTTGATTTACTGTTATATGTATTGTATATTTAATTTGTTTCAATACAATTCTGAAAGTTTAATAAAAACTGCGACACATTTCAGTTTATTTCCAGAACAAAATCCTGACACATGGTGACCCTAGCCCTATCTCGCATGATGCATCCCATAGACTCAACCCATAAACAATACTCCTCTCTTCTGTCATCAAACAAGATGACCATGCAACGATGCATGAAAAAATAAACACATTCTGAATAATATCTGAAATGGTTCCGCACCTTTGGCGTTAATTAAACTTGTATGCCATTTTATCGATTGCACAAGCATGTTTCTTTTGTTCAAAATCCAGAATCCGGTTCTGGCTCTGTTACCCGTTCGGGCTTCGCATAGGTTCAGCACTTAGCTTCGCACAGATGAAAAAGGCCATTTTCGCTCAGCAGGCAATTTCCTTTTTGAAATTGAACCTGAGGAATGCAATTTATCGCCCATCTATAAAACAGCGTTTCTGTTTAAACCATAAATAGGTATAGCTGGGCATGAGTATGCAAAAAAACAAGGCTATTGCTTTATGGCTAC
Organism: Philhelius festivus; assembly: GCA_963931855.1. NCBI lineage: Eukaryota > Metazoa > Arthropoda > Insecta > Diptera > Syrphidae > Philhelius > Philhelius festivus. Next base: position 182,980,028 of record OZ007556.1, read on the forward strand.
AGATTTTGCAGTTGGCGGGCGGAACAAAAGCAACGTATGCACATATTTAATACAATTTATTTCAAGAATCATTTTTTTTTTTGGATAGAAAATATCGACTACACCTACTACAACTGCTATTCAGTGCTGTTGGGGGGAAGGGGTGGAGTATATTGTGTTGTCAGATTGGCACAGAAGGTTTGTTTTCGAAGTGAGTTGAGGGTAAAAAGCTGGAATTGCGCTTCCCATTCCCCTGAATCGACGCAACGTGCCGTTAAGAGTTTCCTGAATGGAAATTACTTTTGACTGACTTTCTTTTGGTGGCCAATACCTCTCCTCATGCTGAAAAGTTTTTCGTCTTTTATTTTGTTTGTACAAAAGTTAAAGTCCGTCAAATTTCTTTAACTATAATTTATTCACATTATATCAGATTTCTTTACCTGTACAAACTTCAACTGACCCAGGTGCTCAGAATTAACAACCAAAGACAACGACGTATATGCGCTAACTGGGATCTGGAACAGTTTGAAGTTGACTCCAATTTCTATCGAAAAATCATATTCAGTGACGAGACCCATTTCTGGATGAATGGTCTCATCAACAAGCAAAATATTGTCAAATTCGGGACGATAACAATCCACACGAGATCCACCAAATTAAAGTGCATCCTGAGAAAGACACTGCTTGGTTTGGACTTTGGGCTGGCGGTATCATCGGTCCATGGCTGTCACAATCAACGGCGGCGTGCACCGCGAGCTCTATCGGTCGACAATAACGAATTAATTTTGCCCCGAATTGGATTATATGGACACAGACGATATTATGTGGTTTCCATTCTGCCACACAGCCTGTACCACAATGGACATTTTGAACGAACGATTTCTGAATAATGGTTAGCTCAAGTAAAGGTGATGTGAATTGGTCACCCTGATTGTGCAATTTGATCCTTTTGGACTCCTTCTTGAGAGGTTTCTTAATGTCACAGGTCTATGCCTTTAAACCACAGACCAACACACCAAACATAATCAATGCCATAGTCAAATTCAACCTGATTTAAGCACCAAATTTGTGAAAAATTAGACGTTTCGTCTGTTCAATGATACCCTACTACAGTTTGCTTACAATAGGGTACAATAAGGCAAGTCTTACAATTGGGGAAAAAATCGAACTACATGGCATATATATTTTTATTAATTTTGATATTGCGATGATAAAGAACTCGGAAAAAGTGGGTCCCGCAATTCTGTCTATATATCTGTACCTCGATCTAGAGCCTAAGCCGCTGAAGCTATTTTCTTCAAACTCGGTAAATAAGGGTTTTCCTAGAGGAGGAATTAAATTCTTTTAAAAAATAGAGCGATCCACTCGTGCATCTTATAAAAAATTTACGAGAGGTTCGCCTGAATAAGAAAGTTAATATATAAGTTCATTTTTGTTCTTTATAATTCACATGCACTCAAAGGTTTATTGATACCCTTATAATAATAAACATAGCACGAGCGATGGGGAAATTATGAATTGACGGAAATATTATCATCATTGAATATTCCATAATGGTGTTGTGCAACTAAAAAGCGAATCACTGTATTTGATGGTATGACCAAAATCAGAATCAAGGGTGAGCTGATGAGCATTCCTAGCCAAACGGGTATTAAGGTTGAACTGATTAAGGGGAGGAATGTAACTGATCATCATGATAGTTCTGTTTCCTATCAGTTTCAACGATCTGTTCTGGATTCTATCAAATAAATGATATATATGAGTCGTACTCAAGTTTTGGACACATAAACGCCTTATAAATTTTAAAGAGATCAGATGGACTGACAAATTTCTGATACCGATAGAGAAATGTTAAGCATTTAGCATTACGCGTTTTCGAAAATGAGATAACTCCAACTAAAATATTGTCGTTGAGATAGATACCGAGTACTGCAAGATTTTTGGCTTCTTCCATGCAAGTGTCATTCAAAGACCATGACATAAGGGGTACATTCTGCTTCAACGACAATAGACAACATTGAGTTTTCAATGAATTAAGCTCCACACGTTTTTTTAAACTCGATTTATTAACGCTGTAAAGATCGGAGGTTGATGAGCCTATCCTTGCAGTTTCAATTCCGAGGAAGATGGAGGTGAACTTGAGAATGAGAATAAAAAGTTAAGGCTAGAATTAATAGGATAAGAAGCAGACAAGAAATTGCTCTTCTGTAAAAGACTAAAAATTTCAAATAGTTATGAATGTTATTAGAGAAAAATTGTCATAAGCATAAAACTATTTTTTTAACTCACTAAAACAAGCTAAAAAAAGGATTCCATGTGATTCAAGCAAATATTAGCTTATGAAAGCACAAAATTTATAAGTCGTTGTAGTGGTTTCTTAAAAATATAAGCAAATTTTTTTAAAACATTTATAAGAAAAAATTTTGGTAGGTACGCTAATTTAAAGTTTTTTTTAATATTGTATGAACAAAATTAAATTTCCGAAAAAAATATTGAGCCTGTTTTGAGATAAGAAATTTTCCAAAAAACTTAAATTTTGCTTAAAACTAATGATTTAAAAGTTTCTCTGGTGCAATCCATATAAAAGTTAATCTCAGAGCAATAAACCCATCTATCGGCACATTTTTCCATGGGCCTCAATATTGGCTAGAGATTCGGGAGGTGCTTGATATAATTTTTTTTTTGTGATCAAAATGCCTGTAAACACGGTTTTAATACATTGAACATTGAAAAATTGACTTGAATATTTTAAGTAACACCTGACTTACTCACAAACTGACTGACTGAGACGCGAAATTCCATGCAATTCTACCTCCTCTGGTGCATTCTTGGTAACCCTAAATGATTTGCTGTACTTTACCTACAAATGAACCACATTAACATTAATCCTCAAAATGAAATCACCGTAGTTAAATACCAAAAATCAAAAATTTCATAAAAAGTAGTTTTAGTAATTTTCGATTTTCTCAAAAACTAGAAGAGACAAAACCATTTGGTTTTTTGTGTTCGATTCAAAATTAATAGTAGCATTGACCACAAAAAGCCAATTAAGCACTTCATTTTACAATTTTGAAAAAATTTGGTCTAAACTTTTTTTTTTCATTTTTTTTAACAAAATTTTGAGTTTGCATGCAAATTTTTCAAAAACTATTGACATAAATAATTTAATTTAAATTTACGATTATAGAACAGACTTCTGGCTTTCAAAACCGGTATAGTATTTTATTGTAAGTGTTGCCGTTGTTTTTTAATATTTTTTTTTTCAATTTAAGTCATTTTTTCTAAAATCGCCCCTACCTCCTAAACGGGGCGAGATAGACCCCCCCCTCCCATAGTAAAAAACGCTTGTATTTGACCCTTCTACAAAAATCCGTTATCAATTTTTGGCGCCTAAGTTATCGTACTCTCCCCAAACTATTGTTTGTCATGTTTAAATATATCGAGCAAAGCGTTTTCGAAATATTGAGTTTTGAAAAAAAATTGAATTTTTTTAAAAAACCTTTAAAAAATTGTTTAACTTTGAATAGACAACAATATTAAAATTTTTGGAAAGTTTTAGCATACAAAAAATTATCAAAATTGGTTGTACCGTTTTTGAGAACATCAAAAACAAAAAAAAAGTTCCAAGGTGGCTATACCATTAATGATCTGGCTATAACTAAATGAAATTTTTCAATATTTCTTAAAAAAAATCTGTTGAACAGTTTTTGAGATAAAAATTATTTATAAAATTTCGAAGAAAAAATTTTATGGCAGGTACCGATATTTTTGGACGTAAAAAAAAAGAAAAAACCTTGGGGGGGGGGGGGTTCATTTAAAAATGATATCTACCGCAAGTTTAAAGAAAATCGGCCGACCCGTTTAGGCCGTATAATGGAACAGACAGGCAGACGGAATTGCGAGACCCAATTTTTTCGACTTCGCTATCATCGCAATGATCGTTTGACCACCTATGATCAAAATCTCGAGTTCAATATTTTTTACGAATGCATAACTTGCCTTATAGTACCTACACCTACATATGAGTCGCAAGTAAAAATTAGGAAGAGAGTTGGAGACAAAACGGAGTTCTGTGGAATACTAGAATTTATTTTGAAAGGATCAGACTTGAAAACGTCCAATAAAACATATATTGAACGATCCAGAAGGTTATTTCTAAATTCTAATTAAAAAAATTTACGTTTCATTGAAACCAAACACTCGCATTTTCGATAAGAGTGCCTAGTGCCAAAGTCTATAAAATGCCATAGTAATATAAAGCGTTATAATCTTACTTCGTCCAAAACGGTAGCGTGTCGGTCATTATTTTGTTTTGATCTCAATTATTTTCCTCCATTCAATTATAATATCCATCGTGTTGATACTTATTGGTAATACCTTCAGAAAATAATTAAAAACAGGAGTCTCTTTGAAATTTAAACAGTGGCCACCTAGCGGGCTATTCATATTTGTTCAGTTGATTTCCCTATTAAAGGTTTTCCTTACATGAAATTCTCCCAGGCATAGAGCTAACAAATATGGGTATACATTGGACATTCTTTTTCCGAAGAGAATATGAGATTGGAAAATGGATGACAGCATTATGGACGTGGATTGCGATTTCAATATTTTATTCTTATACCTGTCGTATCGACCACCACCAATCCACCATTATCATCACCATTATAGCTGTTTAACATCACCATACCTGTCACTTCCAGTGATGATAGATGTGTAGTATGTAATAAGGGTTTTTTTTTTGTTTCAGAAAATTCAAAATTGCTTATTAAACTTATTTAGCATAATTACTTGATTATTAACTATTATTGTAATCGGTCCGATTTGTCAAATTGGAATTTTTGACATTTCTCGACGTTTCAAGGTCCCTAGAGGCTATATCAATCATTTTTAGAGAGATGTCTGTGTGTGTGTGTGTACGTACGTTCGTACGTCCGTACGTTCTTGTACCATTTTTCGTCGTCGATATCTCAAGAACGCGTAAAGATATCGACTTCAAATAAATTTTGTTTAATAGATAATAACTTCGAAAGAGGCTGAAAGGGCGTTTATTAAAATTCAGTGAGTAGTTTTTTCACTATAACGGTTTAAGAAAAAAGTAAAAATTTTGGTTAGTTTCAAATATCTCACGAAAAAATAATGCTATTGACTTCAAATAAAATTTAATGTAGGTACTCATTATAAGGTCATACAGATTTGATATGAATATGGAAAAAAATGAACTTACCGTTATTTTTTTAAATTAAAAAAACTGAAAAAAAAATTTCATAACCCAGAAATTCTAAGAACAGAAAATAATTTGAAACTCAAAATAATTTTATTTTACGAAAAATAATGTGTTTGACAACTGGTGAAAATTTCAAAAAAAATAAGTTTACAGTTTTTTTACAAAAAATAAAAAACTATATAAGATTCTATTGAAAATTGGTAAAAATTGTTTTTCGACTCAAATTTCTCGAGAACTAGTAGTGATATTGACTTCTAATTTAGTTTGTTTTATACATAGTATAATTTTGTACAATTGGTAAAATGTTGACAAATATTGAATTAATAGTTTTTTTTTTAAATAAAAAAACTATTAAAAATTCTAGTGAAAACTAGTTAAAATTGTATTTCAAGTCGAATTTCTTGGGAATGAACACCGATAGTGCCTTCTAAGGTATATTGTTTTATACATCGATACATTCCCGTAAGAATGTATACTAAGCGACATTTCTAAAATTGTTCAGGAAATGAAAAAAACGAAGAAAGTTCTAGTTGAATCATAGTGTGCTAAGAGACAATTTTGGTTAAACTAAGTGACATCTAACAAATTTTTTTTGCTCACGATCATCATCAACAATCTCAATTTCAAATCTCTTTAAATAATTAAAATGCTTTTCAATCTTAAAATAATGTTTGTTTGAATTTTACAGCTAAAGTTTGTTTCGCTGAAAATTTGGTTATTTGAAAAAAAAAAACTAAATATAAAGTTTTCAAGACCACAAATGGGAAGTTATCAGTGTGGGTCGCACCCAGCCTCGTTTTTGAAATTTTGGCGGTCAGCCATCAGACGAATAGGGGGAATAACATGTAGCATACGAAAACATGCACGTGCCGTAACTATTCGGGACTGGTGGAAGTCTGATCATAGCCTCTCCGTGGCGGCCGCTAGAAACAAGCCTTTAAAAAGGTTTGGCTAATATGATCAGGCTGGTTCCTCAGGTTGGCGACAGGTTAATTCCCTGTCCCGTAAAACTAAAAGAATTATGAGACCGACAACAAGCCTCGGAAACGGACTGATCACACGACGACAACCAACGCAACGAAAACTGAAAAACGATTTACGAATTTTCTTATGGAACGTACGATCGCTCCTCGAGCTGCTCAGTAGCTAGCCGATGCCCTGTCAAAATATAAAGCTGACATAACAGCTCTTCAAGAAATCAGATGGACAGGGAATGGTGTTTTACAGAAGAAAGAATATGACATATACTATAGCTGGCATACAAAACACCATGTGCTCGGGGTAGGCTTCCTAGTCAGCGAAAAAATGAAGTCTACCATCATCGGCTTTAACGCTATAAGCGAAAGGCTATGCACCCTTTGCGTGCGAGGCAAATTTACGAACATCAGCCTCATTAACGTTCACGGACCTACGGAGGAGTCCTCAGACGAAGAAAAAGAGACTTACTACGAACAAGTCGAGAGGGCCCTCAATGCCTGTCCAAGGTATGATGTTAAAATCATCCTTGGGGATTTGAACGCAAAAATAGATCGGGAGCCGGTATTCAGGCATTACGCAGGCACCCATAGTTTGCATGAGAACACTAATGACAATGGACTTCGAGTCTTAGAATTGGCAGCATCGAAAAACATGGTCGTTGCGAGTACCAGGTTCCCGCGTAAAGATATCTACAAAGCCACCTGGGTATCACCTGATGGAGTCACTCGTAACCAAATAGACCACGTGTTGATAGACCGTCGCCACTACTCGAACTTGATGACGGTACGAACGTACCGAGGTGCCAATATTGCCTCGGATCACTATCTTGTTGGTATGGTTTTCCGAGGGCGGATTGCCTTGCGAAGACGCATTGCATCCGCCGATCAGGTTCGAATCAACACGGCTGCCCTGCGCAATGAAAACACCAGTAACCCCTTTGGTAATGCGTTAGGACTCGCCCTAGAAACACCTGACTTAGGGAGAGTAAGTCCTGGAGCCAGTATGCTGGGCGTAAATGAAAAGTGGACACGTCTTAAAAATACTGTCATTAGTACTGCCAACTCCATCTTAGGCAGCAGTCGTAAAAATCGGAACGACTGGTTTGATGATGAATGCAAGCTAGCGACTGAACGTAAGAATGTTGCGTACCGAGCAATGCAACAATCTCATAGAACGCGGGCACGCGAAGAGGAATATAAAGAGCTCAGAAGAACAGAAAAACGGCTTCACAGACAAAAGAAATCAGCCTGGGAGAAGAACCTAATCTGTGAAATAGAAAACAGCCGAGAGCGAGGTCCGCACCAGGCGCGGAAGTTCTACCAATCCGTCCGAAACATGACGCAGTACACACCACGCTGCACATACTGCAAGGACGGGGAGGGAAATCTGATCACCGATCCTGAAAGCATACTGGAGCGATGGGAAGTGTACTTCAATGAATTGCTAAATGGTCAGCTCACTGCAGAAGTGGAGGCTCCACTACTTCAAGAAGAATACCCTATGTTGCCGCCACCAAGCATAGAAGAGGTTGAGAAGGCTATAGGCCGGCTTAATCAGAACAAATCCCCGAGAGCCGATGGCATACCAGCCGAATTATTTCATCACGGCGGGCCAGCCTTACGTCAAGCAATTCATGATATTATAGTGCACGTATGGGAGCAGGAAGAAGTGCCAGAAGACTGGCGAAAAGGCATAATATGCCCCATACATAAGAAGGGAGATGTCACAACGTGCAGCAATTATAGAGGTATCACGTTGTTGAGTACCGCTTATAAGATATTCTCCTCTATCCTACAAGACCGGATAACCCCATACGCTAAAACCGTTATCGGACAATATCAGTGTGGTTTCATTCCAGGCAAATCAACAACTGATCAGATATTTACCCTTAGGCAGGCGATGGAAAAATGTCTAGAATTTAACATCCCAACATACCATCTGTTTATAGACTTTAAGGCCGCCTATGATAGCATAGCCAGGGTAGAACTTTACAAAGCCATGAGAGAATTCGGCATCCCAAATAAATTGACACGACTATGTAGGTTGACCATGACCAACGTAACAAGCCAAGTAAAAATAGCCGGATTGCTATCCAGACCAATCAACATCTTTAATGGACTCCGACAAGGGGACGGTTTGGCCTGCCTCCTCTTCAACCTGGCGTTGGAGAAAGCAATCCGTGACTCTGGCACGGCAACAAGTCCAGCCAGTTACTAGCTTACGCAGACGACATTGACATCATCGGAAGAACCGAACAAGCTGTACACGATTCCTTCATCCAGATTGAGCAGGCGGCACTAAATCTGGGGCTGCACATTAGTGAAGGTAAAACAAAGTACATGGTGGCGTCGAATGCGAGAGGAACAGTTGGTCAAACAATCAAGGTTGCGGAGCACGAATTTGAAGTGGTGCAATCCTTTAAATACCTTGGGTCAATAGTAACAGCCGATAACAATATAGAAGAAGAAATACGCGGGCGGCTTCTCAAATCCAACAGAGCCTACTATAGTCTGTCAAAGCTCTTCAAATCCAGAAATCTCACCATAACTTCAAAACTGCTGCTGTATAGGACCATGGTCCTGCCAGTACTCACATATGGATCCGAGACTTGGGTGCTTAGCAAAAGGCACTCCGACCTCTTAGCTGCGTTCGAGAGAAAAGTCTTAAGGAGAATTGTTGGCCCCGTATGTGAGGAAGGACGATTCCGGAGACGGTACAATCATGAACTGTACGCAATCTACCTTGAAGCAGATATCGTGACAAAAATTAAGCTAGGTAGACTCCGGTGGGCAGGGCACCTAGCTCGCATGAGCGAAGAGGAACCTGCTCGGAAAGTTCTTTGTGGTACATTCTATGGTAGACGACAGCGTGGTAGACCATGCTTGCGCTGGAGAGATGGCGTAGACCAGGACGCCCGAAGCCTTGGGGTGCGCAACTGGATGGCGTCGGCTAGAGACCGGGATATGTGGAGAGACTTGTTGAAGGAGGCCAGGACCGGAACCCGGTTGTCGAGCCGATGATGATGATGATGAAAATCTAAAAACGGTTGGGAAAAAGTCCGACTGAAATCAAAGACTTACTTTTAATGCGAGTCAAAGAAAATAGTTCTCGTTCGTGTTTTAATTTTAAACAAATTCTTAAGCAAAAGGAACGCACATTGGTCCAAAATCACGAAATGCTGGCCATAACTAGAATATCTGGTGATTTATGGGTCGCTTGATTATAAATTTAAAACAAGTTTAGCAAGGATCCGATATAGCGAATCTACGATATAACGAACCCTTTTCAGATTTACATTCGTATATCTCTATATAGCGAATGGTGTCCACGACTAGCTATCCGATATGACGAAGATGAACTGACTTTAAAATGATCTCGTGCGGTTTTGATTGATTTGCCTTTTGCTTCCTTGTATTTTGATTCGCTACGTACCAAATTTTGGAATTTTGAATAAAAATGCTAGACGAACGGTATCAGTATATTCTTCAATAAAACATATGGGAACAACAAGTACATGTTGGATATGGCTGATCTGCTCAGACGGCATCAAGAAAGGCTTTCCGATTGAAATCTCAATTTGAAGTACATTTATATAATAAAGTCGAAAAATTTTGCAAAACTAAAAAACTTAAATGGCAGAACCATTGAATCTACTCGTAACATTAAATAAACACTTTTGAATAAATATTGTTTTTGTTGTTTCTTAAAAAAAAATTAATCGATATAACGAACACGCTTGATATAGTGAATGAACACAAACATTACATCATTCGGTATACTGTACTTCGACTGTAAAATGCTTATCACAAAATGGCGTTTGGATACAAAATGGTGGATGCTTTTAATCAAATGTTATCTCTTTCGGCACGAGTACGATAACTTTGCCGCCAAGATTTGATGACGGACTTTTGTAGAGGGGTCAAAAACAAGCACTTTTTACTATGGGAGGGGGGGGTCCATCTCCCCCCGTTTAGGAGGTAGGGGCACTTTTAGAAAAAATGATTTAAATTGAAAAAAAAATATTAAAAACAACGGCAACACTTACAATAAAGTGCTATACTGCCTTTGAAAGCCAGAAGATTATTCTATAATTCTGCATTTAAATTAAATTACTCATGTCAATGGTTTTTGAGAAATTCGCATTTAAAGTCCAAATTTTGATTAAAAAACGTGAAACAAAAAATTTAGACCGGTTGTTTTCAAAATTGTGAAAAGATATTGTTAATTAGCTTATATGTGTTACATGTAACTATCAGTTCTTAATCGAACACAATCCGCATGGTTCTATGTCTTCTAGTTTTTGGAAAAATTGAAAATAACTAAAACTACTTTTCTATAAAATGTTTGTTTTTTGCTTCCTTACATAAATAAATCAGTGCTAGCTTTATGTGCAGCAGGCTGCAGAAGAAAGTACTCCAACTATTTCGAACGCGAGAGAAAAAGGTATAAAATATCCTATCGAAATAAAGGAGTTGATATTGGAAAAAAAAAGAAGAGCTAGAAGAAAATGGCAAACCACGAGATTCCCAGATGATAAGGTAGTTTTTAACCGTTTTAACAACGAATTAAAAAAAAGAATCTGTGCGTTTAAAAATGAGTCACTAAGTAGATTCCTGAAAAGTCTGACGACGGATGCTTCTACCGAATACTCCTTATGGAAAGCAGCTAAGCGCCTAAAAAGACCTCAGACACAAAACCCGCCAATAAAACATCAAGATGGTAAATGGATCGGAAACCCGAAACAAAAGGCTGATCTCTTCGCTAAACATCTCGCGAATGTTTTCAAGCCATTCCCAGCAAACACAGCTACAGATCCCTTACAGTTTGTTGACAGAAACGACGAATATGAAATACCTTTTGTCATGCTCAAAGAAAAGTAAGAAGCATGTGTCAACATAAGTTGTCTAACAAAAAATCACCAGGGTACGATCTTATAACTGCTCAGGTTTTGAAAGAAATGCCTCTAATAGCCTTCAAGAAACTCCAATTTATAATAAACGCATGCCTTAAACTAAGATATGTGCCACATCATTGGAAAATTGCAGAAGTCATTGTTATACCTAAACAAGGTAAGCCACCAACAGAAATAGCATCTTACAGACCAATATCGCTGTATACCAATATCGCTAATGGATACTCATCAAAACTTTTCGGGATTATAATGTTGACGCATATCTTCATTCGAGGTTAAGCTATGTAAAGGGTGTGCCAAACATAAGTTTCTTTTTAAAAATGGGATGATATGAACAAAGTTAAATTTTTTCCATGTACTATGGCTTTATTAGTAAGAGCAAACATTCCCTTGTAAGTGAATAATTCGAGATCTTTGCGCAGAGATCGATGGGGAGTTGATGTTCGTGAATTGAATCTCACACTCTCATTTACAGCAGCTACATTTTAGTCTGTGCGCACCAAACGATGCGACGACAGGGACCAAGAGTGTTGTCCACTGGCATAACAGTCTCACGAACTTTATACAAGAACTTGCGTACAGCAGCCGCGGTGGGTTCTTCATTTCGGCCAAAATTTCTTTAAAAAAAAAACAACTGTTTGGACTACAGAGCACTCTTCTTGGAAATAAGTTTTCAATATTTACCAATATTTCCGCGGAGGTATAATATTGACTTTCTGTCAAGATTTCTAGCGGGAAACAGCTGTCAGTGTCAAAACAACTTATCATTTAAAAAGAAACCACTAGATGGCCTAGAAAAATTTCGATTAAAAATGCTCTGTATGACCAGTGGTGCGGTTTTGGTCACTCTGGAAAACTACCCTGAGAACTTCACTTGGACATGCACAAAAATAGTTACGCCGGATTGGGTTGGTTCTTGTTCTCAGACAGCCAGTCGCATCAAAAGAAAAACTATATTACCGACGGAGAGTTTTCTCTCTTACCAAAGTTTGTGGGTGACAGGTGTCTTATGACTTGGAGTACCTAGTTTCCCTCCCTATTTGTAATTTACAAACGCCTTGACAAATCGCGTACTCTAGTTGTATTGATGTGTCTCTAATTTAATCCACTTAATGTCACAATCACAAGTCACAATGGATTCACCGCATCAAGATTATATCCTACCCCACTTGCTCCTATACTTACCTCGACTTAAAACATTATTTTAAATAAGATATGGATTTATTCATTAATTACATTATAAGATTATAAAAACATTGTTGTAGTGCATGTCAAATTTGAATTTAAAAAAAATCAGTTTTAAAGTTTTAGAATATTTTTAGGTTTAGTTCAATTCGTAGGATAGTTTTGATTTAATTTTATTTAATATTATTATTACTTTTAAGCAAAAAATTTTAATAAATCTGTTACTGACTGCAATGTATCTATTTGATAAAAATACACTTTTAAGATTATGACTTTTTCTGGATCGTTTGCTGCCCTTGAAGTTAGACAATTCACCTGTCTTGCTTGCACCAACTTCAATTGAACTGAGTTTCAAGTCGATGGAAAGGTGCACATGTTGGTATTTATTGGGGTAACAGCCAGTGCTCCCAAAATAGTTCTACCTGAGATTATTTATTTTGTGTTCTCGATTATTTAAATTAGCTTTAGGTATATATCGGGGTTTTCAATAAGAGCGCTACAAAAGTTTTTTAAATAAAACAAATGCGGTTTTGGATATCAATGAAATTCTTTTTTCCTGTGAAAGTACGTTTGATGCTATTATGTATGGAACTCGATTTCTTTTGCATGGCCACCACGGGCACGCTTGCAGAAGTCCAGACGCTGAACCCAATTTTTGACGGTTTTCAAGCATAAATCGACCGATACTGCTGCAATTTCACGTTCGATATTCGTACGAAGTTCATCAATCGTCGCTGGCTTGTTGGCATAGACTAAAGACTTGACGTAGCCCACAGGAAATAGTCTAACGGCCTCAAATCGCACGACCGAGGCGGCCAAGCGGCTGGACTATTTCGTGAGATAACACGTTCTCCAAACTTGGTTTCCAATAAATTGATTGTGACATTCGTGTGTGGCTTGTGGCGCCGTCTTGTTGGAACCACATGTCGTCCAAGTCCATATCATCTAATTGGGGCCAAAAATATTCGGTTATCATTGAACGGTAGCGATTCCCATTCACAGTAACGTGCCGGTCTTGATCATCACGGAAGAAGTACGGCCCAATGACGCCGCCGGTCCATAAACCGCACCAAACCGTAATTTTTTCAAATTTTCAAATTTCAAATTTTTCCACTAGACGCTCAATTGTTGATCTGCTAGGACGATTATGACGACCATAAATTGGACGTAGCGCTATTAACGTTGAGGCCACTGACTCCGAATTTCGGTAGTAAATTTTAATAAACTCGTTGTTGGCTCGTATATCTTTCCATCATGAAATGGCAAACCTTACTGAAAAAAAAAAAACGTCAAAAGAGCGGCAAGAAATATAGCGTCGTTTGCTGTCCCTGTCGCTCTACTTTTGTAGCGTCCCTGTTGAAAAACCCTTTACCTTAATATACCTTAAAAACCCTTGCCTTAAATAGGCAATGTCCGATTCACGCAAAAATTAACACTTCTTTCTTAACACTCAACATCTACAATTTAGGTTTCTTTTAAGAAAGTTACTTTTTCAAGGAGACTCCTGTTCGGTTCGTTGTTTAAAAGCAAAAACATTGTTAGAAACTTTTTTTTTGGCTGTAACTTTTCTTTTTCGAGCAAACTCCAAGAAGGATTCAGCAAACAAAATTCAAATATTAAGTTAGAATTCCACACAATAAACAGGGTGTAGTAAAATGTTTGTATTTGTTTTTGATGGATTCGTAACTACAGATTAGCAAACTTGAAAAAAATTTAAATAGAAGCGTTACCAGCAGGTTTCAATCAATGATGCACCGAAATTTTACTAAACGAAAAGGACTAGCATACACTACCCTGCACACTTCCTGGAACAATTTGTAACTTAAAAAGAAAAACTCAATGAAAAGGAAGTGAAAAATAATCCGAATGTACTGGTATCTCTTGTTATGAAAAATACTTCTCATCATACCCTTGACTTGGTACCAATCTCTCTAATACAAACTGAGTGAATTCGGTTTCGACGATAGATTAGAAACAACCCCCTAAGCCGTTCAATATGAGAAAATTTGAAATCTTTTCAGCCTGATACCTGCAAAATTATTGCTGGTGTGCCTCATGGTTCTGTTTTGATTCCGATACTCTCTATAAGAAATTTCTAGTCCATTATTTTGGTGACACAACATTCTATGTTCGTATTAAGATTCTCTACCCTATCGTTCGGACATGGAACTCCAACGGGAACGTATGATAAGCTCATTAAGTTCTGATCTTGAATTATCTAACGGGGAGGGAATAACAAAACACGTAGAATTGTATGCTTCGAAAACTCAGTAAAGTCTCTTGACCTTAAAGCGGAACCTTCATAAACTTCCTCTGTCCATGAGTGAAGGAAGCTATAGCAATCTTTTGATCCTCGGTGTGTGTAGGGCCAACCATCTTCTGTCAAATGATCAAAAACATGGTGTCGCTAAAAATGTAGCAAAGCAATTGAGTTTTTTTTTCAGTTATTCTTTGTATAAAACTTATAGCCTTCGAAAGTTGGAGGATAACTGCCACAGGGTCCAACCCTAGTACTCAGAGAGAAGTTTTACGACTATAAGAGATATTAACATCATATATGTCTCTCCTGATTTTATCTTTTCTTTAATAGACACTGTTCTATTGATATAGCCAGTAAGATTTCTGCCCTTACACATTTCAACCGTAACTCTCGCACTTTTAGGAATGTTTTTCTGTTCACCCTTGAATCCAATTTAAGATACGCTGTTAAGTACAGAGATTCTTCATTTAGGCGCGAATGTGGGATGATCTACCTGGGTTTATTTCCCTCTCATTATGATTATAATAAATCCCCTCCACTTTAACTTATGTTCACACTGCGTTGTATAACATAAAAGGGGTATTCATTACCCCAAATGTTAGCTTTCTACATTCCTTCCGACACACGCACATTAAAATGGTCCAAAGTTGTAAGTCATTAGGCCCTTAGTCTCCACGAGCAATTTAGCCTCAAATTTTTTAACTTTGATTTTTTTTTGGAATTAGTGTTGATCTGAAAGCTCCACGGAACAAGAATGACTCTTTTATTTACTTCCTGGCAATGTTCTATCAAGGGGTATTTTTTGAGGATTTTTTTTCGTGTGGGGTATCATCACTGGCCGTTACACAGTAGGTATGCGAGCACACATCCGTATCCGTGCTGCCACCTAGGAGGAGATTATGAATCCATTCAAAAGATTTCAATCAACAAACACACACACACACACACACAAACCCATGATGAGTGACGGCACATACACGGTATCTCAGCGAAGTGCGTCTGTTTATTTATAGTTTACCTATAAAACGATACAATGCCAAATAAATATGCGCGCATAAAAAACGCTTTGTATCACGAACATGTGTGATTAAATATTTATGATGCCTGGATGTCCTGTCCTGGGTATGTATGTGTGGCGAACGGAGCTCCAGGCACTCGTGTGTCATCCGTTTCCTTTTTGTTTGACAAAAGAATGGGGTTGGTTATTGGTCACCTTCTGGATGCTTGGGTATGGGTATTGTATCCAACAATAACTCCAGAGTGGATTATTTTTCAATTTCCCTTGTCCGTCGCCGCCGCAGCACCCGGTGGGATTTTGACGGGTGTCTCTGTCACTATTTCGCGACACTCGCAACCAAAGTCTAATTGTGTTTAAAAAAGAGAAATACAAAAAGCATAACTATTTTTGGTAAAAAAAAAACAACAAACCCTTCATAGATGACAGAGTGACAAACAGGTACATATAACGGAAGATAGCCAGGTATCCCATGGTATTTGATATTTGCCATTTTTATGGCTGATACTTTTACGTTTATGCTGCGCCATCCGGTGGAGCTGCGCGTTTATTAAATATGCAACATTCGAGATGGAATTCGGTTGGAGTTTTTATGGCACAAAGTACACAGACCATCCTGAAAAACAACCTGCCCCGAACCGTGGAGCACCTGGGATAATAAAATCGAACTTAAGAGGGCTCTCAAAAGGTATTGGCTCCATAAGGCCTTTGGGGAGCATTTTATTTTCGGAGAATCCGGTCGAGTTTCATAATACAAGTTGGTAGGTATAGGTAACATACCTATACATACATGTAGAAGGAAGCACATTTTTATAAAAATGTGGCTTGGCTTGGATGGAGCTGCATTCTTATTGCTGTTTTCCATGCAATCCAAGGAGTTACTACATACTATTTACGTTTTAGTGCCGTTTTTTTTTTTCGAAGATACAATTTTTTGTGGCTTTTTAACCCCTTTGGGGTTAATATTCATTTCGACTTGCACAAGTTGTTACCCTCGTATAGCGGGTTAATCAGAGCTGGGGGTCGTGGGTAGGTAGGTAGGTCGTAAAAACAAACAAAATGTCGGACCATGTTTGTTGGTTTTTTTTTCTTTTGCTGCTTGGATTCAATGAACCGTGATCTTTGAATAATTCATCGTTTCTGTAAAGAATACTAATAATATGCTGATGAAATGGAGATGGCAGAGGTTCCGTCGTTGACAAAAACTGGGAAGCATGTATTCAGGGACATTTTTGGAAATAATTTTTCATATAGCTAAAATGCAAACACAATAGGTACATATGTAAAGTGTGTTTTTTTAGAGGCAGAGAATTAAAAAAAAATAAAACAGAAAAAAGAAAAATTTATTTGAAAAATAAGTTTTTCGATCATGTGGTTTCGGTAGCGGGATGCGTAGTGCATTGGCTTCTGAAGATGCTATGGCTGGGTTCAAATCCCAGTCAAGACCAACAATTTTTTTTCGATTAAACTTGAAAGCATAAAGGCTAGGCACCACTTAAAAAGGAGTCTGATAATCGGCTTGACAGCTGTGAAATAGCTAAATCTTCAGCCTATATACTTGGTGGAAGTTCATTCAAGTTGTTGTTGTAACATTCACAGCCTCAATTTTTTTCTCATTGATGTTTGACTATCATATCTCCATATCATCAGCGTACACATATATGTAGAGAGATTTGAATCATTAATCAAACGTCCAAGATGACTCGTCAGCAACACCCGATGTAACATAAATAGGATCGGAGATTAAGAACCTAAAAATATAAGTTTTGCTATGGGCCGCTAGTTAGCAATACTGTTCTTTTCACATTTTTTGTAAAGCGGGAAAATAAAAGGATCCTTCCATAATTTTGACAAAATGGCTTGAGAGAGTGAAAGATAAAATAATGCTGCGAGTGGCTGACAGAGGGAGTTGAAACATGTTTTTTTTTAATATGGCCGGCAAACTAGTATTAAAATATCAACACTTATGTCAACGGTGATAAGAGATGTTTGTGGAGTACTTTTAGAGAAACTAAACAAATAATGGTCAGGTTTCAGCGGGTGATCATGGTAAGATTGTCTGAAGAAGGAGGCAAAAAGGTTTGTGATTATTTAAGGGCCTGCTGATGTATTGTCCAAGAATTTAAGATTTGAGGATAAGCCATCGGCTTTACACTTGACGTTAATAAATTGATAGAATCATCTACACCCAAAGAAAAACCTGTGTAAAATTACCCTAAATCGGGGTATAAACTAAGTTACTCCTAGGGCTGTTTTGAACTTGGTAAGTTCTAAGATAACATACCTTAAATTGCTAAGGCAAAACAAATTTGTTAGGAACTGTCTAAAGTAGGAAAATTTATGCAAGTTTATCTTGACAACTAGGTAAATTTAACATAGTTCTTTGGCTAAATGAAGCTTTCAGATAAGGTAAATCTAGCAGGAATAAGATAACTTTTACCTTGTTTCTCTTCCAATGAGAGGTGATAAAAAAACAACAGAATATTTGTAAGCTTAATAAAGAAAGAAACAAAATACTTTTTAAGTTTGTGTGTATACATGATTTACTATATGCTAACAAACTGATAGGCTGATAGTATTTATTTTGTAAGTCTATCAATTATTTTATTATAATGGCGATGCATTATTATATATTTATTATTTTGCACATATGGGAACCGAAATATAAATGCGGTTGAAATTGTATCTACTAGTTCTAACATTTTACGTCGAAAAAACACAAAGCGCCTTCAAAATAATTTATATTTAAATTATTTTATTTATAACTTTTATCGGAAAAAGGGTTACCATATATTTTTTCGTAAGCAAATAAAATCCAAATTAACTTTTAAATCTGTTTTGTTTTTATTTAGGTCATGGGTCATTTGCGTGTGAGAGTTGATAGGAAACCGGAAAGGTCAAATTTAATACAAAATATTCCAAACTACACACTGAGAAGCTTATGCTGCTTTTACAATAGTAATAAAATCTCATCTTTTCTGTAATTTTCTACTATTACTCTTGTCACAAAAAAATTACTACTCGTGTAATACAACATGAGAAATACATTTTTTTTTGTCAAATGTGAACGAAAAGGTAGTAAGTAGCAATAAAGTCTTCAAGATGTTAATGTATTTAGTTAAAATTGAAAAAAAGTTACACAATATATTTTATAATAAAATACTTTCTATGCAACCACCACAATGCGAAACGAAAACTTGAGCATACCACCTAATACATTTTAAGTCAGTCAAGTGCTACAGCCAAGTTATTTTATCGAAATCATATTTTTTTAAGATATGGTAACCCTCAAATACTTCGCTTGTTTATATAAATATGGCTGCCGCTGACGAGACACTTCCACTTCTAGTAATATCTTTATTCTTTCGAGTGCGAGTGAGAAGAGAACGTTGACATCAGAAAAGTAGGTAATTTTACCTGTTCGTGAGGTAAATCTGCCTTAAATATAACTTGATTAACCCGCACATTTTCTAGATCTGTGGAACTTTAGATTAGCCCTAAGGCAATTCTGCCCTTAGGGTTAAGGTACTTTTTATTACCTTAGTCCCAGGTAAAATTATATAAGTCCTAAGTAAAAGTTTAACATAAATTGCCTTAGTCCTAGGCAAAGTTATGCTAGAAAAAATTTTGCACAGAAATTACTTTAGTTCCAGCTAAATTACCTTAGTTCTAGGCAAAATTTTTACCATTATTTGCCTTATTCCTAAGCAAAGTTATGCTAGGAAACTAACATCCATACAAAAAAATTTAACCTATTTTTTTAAGGCACGGTAGCCTATTCTAGGTTAATTTACCTTAGGATTTTCGAGCATAAATTGCCTTAGATCTAAGGCAAGTTATGCTCGAAAAATAACTTCCATACAAAAAAGTTTGCCTAAGGCGTTTAAGGCAATTTTACACAGATTTTTTCTCTGGGTGTACGATAAAAAATCAGACAATCTTGCATTCTGTCAATGTATCCAAGGTAGAGAAATTCATATAGAGAGAGCGGAAAAACGGTATTGAGCTTGTTGATAGTTCGAGAAGTAAAAAGCAGACCTGGATTTTTAAGTAAAGTTTTCCATAGCTTATTTCTGACATTACAAAATGCTCGCAGTCCTTTTTTTTACCACTCAAGGGAAGAGGAGATATTTTTACGTCGAACGTAAGGAACATACTGCATTAGAAATTTGAAGATAGATATGTACATATATAGAAAAATTCCATCTCGGTATTAATTGAATTTTATTGTTCAAGAAGGAACAGAAATCAATGGCGCCAAATTTTAAACAGCCTATTATTAAGGTATTAGTATGACACTATTTAACAATTTGCTAACTTTATAGTAGCTTACTAACTCATTCTTAATTTTAAACATTTTCTAAATAGTATCGTACTAAAAGAATTTTCTTAATAAATTGCTTCTGAACACACCTAAAATAATGACATTTCATGCAAAAAAGTAAGTTCACGAACCTTTTTTGATGTTTGCAATTGAAGTCGCCGACATATATCTGTACCTTATATCAGTACAAAAGCATTCGTAAACAATCCAACTTAGGATCTTGATCAAAGTTAACATAACGATACAAAGAAATACGAGCTAATATGCGTCTTCTGGCTACAGCTTAACCGGCTGCATCGTTTTCTCTGAAACTTGTACTTATCATTTTCAGTATTTATGGTATTTTTTTAAGACCAAAAATAAAGATATCTGCCTTAAATTTCCTTCAAAGCTGAAGAAACTTTTTTATCCAAGAATTGATGCATAGATTAAAAAACTAAAATCCACGACTTGATCGCATGAACATGCTCTCTTGTGTAAGAGATTTAGAATTAAAAAGGGAGAAACAGACAAAACAAATCCTTTACGAGTGTCGGGGTATGGAAACTCAAATCTTAGATACTACATTAGCATACCTGAAAGAGATAAAAAGAGATAAAAACAACTGTAACTATAATTGGTGGCTAAACTGCGCTTAGGCCAACACTTAGGTTAAGCAAAACCAGGCCCCGACATGTGATCTATGATCTGACGATGGCTGGAGGAAGTGGAAGTCTACTTTTTTGGCTAATCGGTGGACATGCGAAGTTTTAAAACATTTTTGAGAAAAAATTATGGTACATCAATTTTAAACTTTTACTATAGTGAAAATTAAAAATTTATTTTGAAAAAAATAATCGATTAGTTTAAGAGTTTGGAATTTAAAAAAAAATAATTTTTTTTTCAAAAACCCACCAAAAAAATGTTTCTATGTTTTCATCTGCAAATTTTCTTAAGCTTTAAAAATTTCATTCAAATCTGTTACGCCGATAGTGAAAAAGTCAAAATGGAAAATAAGTGTAGGTACTTCGTAGTTGGACCTAAAGAACAGGATGCCATATATGTGAATCAAGCAAATATTAGCTTATGCAAGAACAAAAAATATAAAAATAAGCTTTTATGTACAAAATATTTTAAACAGAAAAAAATTTGGTTACCCAATTTAGGGTTTTTATTACTGTACAAATAAAAATTAAATTTCCAAAAGAAAATATTGCGCCGTTTTTGGTATATCAAATTTTCCAAAAAAAAAATAGATTTTTTTTTCAAAAATTCAAAAAAATATTTTTTTAAAGTCTTGAAATGCAATGTTTTTTTAATTTGTTAGAAGCCTCCTTATAAAAAATATCATTAAAATCCGTTATGCCGATAGTGAGAAATTCAAAATTCGAAAAAATGGTTCTATGGTAGGTACAGTCAGTAATATCTTGATTTCGAATTTTCTTTTCGAAAAAAAAACATATTTTATCAAAATTCTGGGAGCTGTTTTCGAGAAAAATACGATTTTCGAAAACCATTTTTTAAGCTGCTTTGCAAATATGAATCTATGCAAAAACAAAAATTATAAGTCGTTGTTGTGGTTTCTTAATAAAATAAGGTTTTATATATAAATTTTTTAAAATATTATACATATAATGAGAAATTCAAAATTTAAAAAAAATCGTTCTTTGGTAGGTACAGTTAGTAATGTCTTGTTTTCAAAATTTTTTGTATAAAATTATAGATCTTAAAAATTAATCGAAAGAATAAAAATTTAAGAAAAATTCTTGGAACCGTTTTCGAGAAAACTACGATTTTCGAAAACCATTTTTTAACATTTGTATGGAGGGTACCGTTATTTTTAGGTAAAATGAATTTATTTTTCTCATATCTTGTAGATTATTTTAAGAAACTTGTATTTGTCAAGTTTTACAAAAATCGAGCATGGGGTTTTCGAAATATTGAGTTTTAAAAAAAAATTTTGAATTTTTTTTTTAAATTCAAAAAAAAAAATGAAAATTTGAATAAACAATAATATTGAAACTATAATGGGGAGCCTTAACATAAGAAAAATGATCAAAATCGGTTGTACCCTTTTTGAAATCAAAAACAAAAAAAAAATGGTTCCAAGGAGTACCAAAAAAAATAATTTTTTGGACATTTTTTTTCATTCATTAGGTACCTAGGTTTAACTAAATGAAATTTTATGATTTTTTTTTTAAATCTGTGGACAGTTTTTAAGAAAAAAGAATATTTATAAAATTTAGAAAAAAAAATCGTATGGCAGGTACTGTTATTTTTGGTCTTAAATAATCAAATCGAAAAACATCCGGGGTAAAAAAATAAAACCCATATCTACCAAGTTTAAAGAAAATCGGCCGAGCCGTTTAGCTGTAGTCAAACAGACAGACAGACATACAGACAGATAGACAGACAGACAGACAGAATTTCGAGACCCAGTTTTTTTCGTCTTCGCTATCTTCTTAATATCAACTTTGATCAAAATCTCGAGTTCGATTTTTTTTACGAATGCATAGCTGGCTTTACCTATAGTGCCTAAAAGTCACAAGTAAAAATGGAAGTGTTGTTAAACATTATGAATATTTGACTTTTTTAAAAATTATACACATTACCATGTATGATGGTAATGAAGTGACAGACAGATAACGCATTACTCAACTTTTCGGCATCTAAGGTATCATGTTGTTAAAATTAAAATCTCGAATATTTGTTTTTACTCAAATCCAAACTTAATTCAATTTTAAAATGGGAGTCGACTCTAAAAATTATGAATACAACAAGAACCGACTTTTTGTTAATTTTAAAGGACATAAACCATTAACGTTGAAGAGCTCGTCTAACTTTAACAAGAGCAAATAGTTGCTTCATCTTTTTAAAGTATGCTTTACCCATATTGACAATGGTCATTTCATACCAAAACAAATCGAAGTAAAAAATGTTTACTAATGCTTTATTCGATTTTTTAAAAGATGTGCTTTGTAAAAAGACTGAATCATTGAATAATAATAATTTCATTTTGAAAATATCTTCCATCAAAAACTATGTTTGTTTTTTCATTGAACAGCTGATTGTTAAATGTCAAAATCATTATTCACTAACTTTGAAGACGAAATTTTTACACTACATTGTAGGGGAAATTTTAACTTAATTGCCTTCAGCCAATGACAATGAGTTGACTACGTACTTAGTCAAAGACTGCAGTCGCTCACCACGCCATCTATAAGCAACACCTAAGACTGATTCACCATTTGTATGCATCATTTTTATTTGTTATTGATTTCTTTGACAGTTACAATTATTGAAGGCAAATATACAATTAACAAAACCCTTAAGTCCTTGTATAGCAATTGTATCGAAACAAATGTATTTTTTTTGTGCTTCAAGCAAACAACATTTCCCACTTTGACAAACAGTAATTAGACATTGGATTAGGGTTATATTGCCACAAAACTAATTAACTTACACACTCTTTACTTTCGACGACATATATACAAACCTCCTATCCAAACACCTCGATAACGACAGTTCACACGGCGGCAGCGGCGGCGAACCGAATGAATTCTTTTGCTGCCACCAACAACATGTCAGGTCGAAGGACCAACACAGAAAAAAAAAACCCTAAGTCCTTCATAAAATGAACAATTTCGCAATGAAATAATGTCACCCGATGTATAGCCTTAAAATATACATATATGTATGTATGTAGTTACACTTTGTATTTGTATGTTGTCCGTTCTCCCACACAATATTATAAGCTGGGCAATGCGTGTAAATGTTTATAATTACTACCCAACAGACTATCAATTAACAGAAATTGCCTGCTTGCTCCCAGGACGACTTCCACCTCCCACTCTCTGTCGATTTCAACCATGATGCCGCCAGACGTATGCGTGATCCGCAAAAATCGGTGGCATGAAGGGTGATTTGTGAACAAGTGCACACTAACAGTTAACATAAACATACACACAGGATGAGCGTATTAAAAATTCTGGTATTATCCTTTGGAGCCGTGTTGACTGGAGCCAAATGAAAATGTATTTGCCCCGTGCTCGGTTATTTAAAACACACATTTTCTCACACAAGCTGGTCGGGCTGGGGTAGGTTTCGGAGTGATCCCATCGTCGAACGGTATACCCAAACCCATCATAGCATATCCCTGTGATGGGAAAATCCAGTACAATCTTTGCCTCCGCCAAAAGGGAACCCCCAAACAATGATGTTCTTTCCGTATAAATGCCTTCCTTCAAGCTTACACTAACAATGTAGGTAATTGCTATGGTGGTGCGCTCTGGTGGTGGGTTAGTGCAACCAGTGAATTTTACCAACTAACAACGGGTCTATCTGAGGGAACGGAACACCTTGTGGGGTGCAACACCGTATAGGTTCTTATTTGGGGAGCTTAAGTGCGATTCGGTGTAGTTATATATGCCCTCGTGTGGGAAGTTTATTAGCCTAAGAGGACGAACGACAATGGCGACAAAAAATTTGCTAGCGGCAACAACTACTCTAGTTGCCCGGTGCGCCAACAAACAAGCAGCGACAACACAATCACCCAATATCCAGAGCACTGTAAAGGGAGAAAGTGTTCGGTGGACACTTTGTATGCAAATGCGCTCTATATACGTACATACATATAGAAAACGCAGGAAGTGTAGTTCCAATTATATAATTGCAGTGTTTTTTTTTATATGTGTATGAGCTCCAAAAACGCACCGTAATCAACTTAAAAGTTTTTCCATTATAAAAATTGGATGAAAATCTATATGAACGTGATTTATATTTTATGGGAATTCCATCCCAGAACAAAAAAGAAAGTGGCAATGGGAGTTATTTTCACTTTTTATTTTAATGTCGAGCTGATATCCGAAAGAGGTATGCACCAAGGACGATGCAATAGACCCCATACCTATCCTTAGGCTTAAAAGTAGTCACGCGTTTTCACATGATTAATATTATGGCTACGCCTCGCATTGGTCTGGCAGAATTCACATCATCATTCATCGGAATTCAAGCGAAAAATATAGATATATGTTACTGTACTTTTTTGGACTCACATCCTAAGATCTAAAATTTTGATATCTTCGATACTAAAAATGGCCTTCAGCAGGGAGCGGTCAATTCATCGATTCAGTATTTACATCAGCGATCTGACAGGTAGTCTAACTCAGGCAATTGAGTATGCCGACGATCAGAATAGTTCCAAAAGTCGAGGTCATCAGATTTCTTTTGCAGCGTGACGCCGACAAGATTCAGCGAAATTGCGTTGTCTGCAAGTTGAAAATCAACTTTCAGAAATCCGAAACGATTCTGTTTAGGTCTCCATTGTATGCGGAGCGCCAAGAGATATGAGAAAGAACTGGTGCGAGCTGGTGATCGTAGGGTCATATGCACAGCCACTGGCGAGTAAAAGTGTAGTAAAGTACCTTGGAACCTGGCTGGATCAGTATTTGTATTTCGACAGACAGATACATTTTGCCCTCACCGTCACCAGGGCTGGGGAAACGGTCGAAACGGTTGTTTGACAGCAGCCGGCTTGATAACAGAGTGAAAGTGATTTGCTACATGGACTCCATCCGGCCACACAAACAAAATTGATAATAATTATTTGATTCGTGGTAGATATTAATCCAAGAGGATGTCCTCGACCAACAGCTTAATTTTCGGGGCTTACTACTTTAACGAAGATTATTATGAGAGTGTGCGTCTAGTGGTTTTATCCCGCCCGATGCATTTTTCTACTAAGACAGTCAAGGGCCTGGTCCAGGATAGAATGGCGTTTCCGCTAATCTACCGCGTCGGCCATAGAATTGACTATATAGGCTGCTCCTATATAGCCGAGACTTCCTCGCCCAAGGTTTCGTAGGACTGTGTCCGATCTTTCGTATTTCCTCCCTTTTGATTTTTCATGAGTTCTGTGGTTTCTCCAAACGAAATCTTTGTCGACCTGTGTAATATGTATCTAAATAATAAATAAATGAATTGCAAGTAGGACTACATTTACTAAAATCATATTTGAGCCTGGCAAAAGATATAAAGAAATAAAGTAAAATTCAAGTTTGAAACATCCACATATAGGTATACTGTTAAAATGAAACCTTTTTCAAAAGAAGGCCATTATTAGATTTGTATGACCTCAAAAGCAAATAGAACTCTTTTTCTGCAACTTCAAAGCCCACAATTTATGAATAGCTCTTCAACTTGAAACCGAATTCAAAATGTGTACAAAACTATGTATGCAAGTACATTTTGGCTAAATAAACGACGCACTTCACAATTATTTTATAACCACTTCTTGTGCTACCTATAGAACTGAACATTATCCTTTTTGCCTGTCAATGCCAAAGCTTCTCAAAAGTTCCGCCACAAGGCTCTAATTGCTCGAAAGGATTCCAGGCTAAAAACTTTTCACCAAAATACAAAACTCCAGCTCTATGTTTTTCTCATTCTATCGCTCACTCTCATATTTTCTACTCACACAAATGTAATGTGGTAATTGAGAGTGAATTGAGTAAAACGGAAATAATTGCAAGGACTATGACTAACTGTAACTGCATCCATTGAAGAGAGACCGTTTTATTAAAACTTTCTCAGGCTGTCACTTGAATATACATAGATCTGCATTTTTTTTTTCTTTTTGATTTTTGGTTTGGTTTCATTTTGTTTGTTTTGTTGCTTTGGACTATTTTGTGCGGCTTCGACTTGAGTCCTTTTTCCAATGCTGTCGTGTCGGCAGCGCGGCGCCAATAAGTTGCAACACTTAACTCTAAGTTGAATTCAAAAACAAAAAGTTAGTTATTTCTATGAAAATTAACTCTGACATTGTTTTGACGTATAAATATACTGAATGGTGGCGGGCTCTCTTTTGTTTTTGTATTTAGAATATGGAAGGCTTGAAGACTGAGGAATCTTCTTTGGTCGTTTTGAATGAGAAGTTTTGGAATGTACAATAGGTTTATGTGATTGAGGAAACTTAAGGGGGATCATGTCTTTGTTAACTTTCGTAAACTGATTTGAAATGAAAAGCCGGGAAAGTTTATTTTTGAACATAGGTATAATGTGAATGGTGTGATTCAGTGAGTGAACGTTATCTTTAACAGACCAGGCACATTTAGGAAGCAAATGACAGAAGGAAATAATTCCCCAGAATTGCAATTCTCTCAAAAACAATTGTACTTATTTTAAAACAAACGACAAATCTGTTTTCAAGACCTCGTTGAGCTGCTTAACTACTTATACTTCACAATAGGCGTACTTTTTTGAAAATTATAACCAGCGCAGTTGTAACGGAACCTTGGTGGTATATCAAGGACTCTCCACAAGACTTCGTATTTTCCCAAAGGGGTGATGCCATTACTCTCAACAAAGTTATTTGTATTCCCAAAAGTCTTCCTTTGAGTTCCTTAAAAAAAAAAAACCTTCGCCCCCTTATACTATCAGCACCACCCTCCCGTCTACAGGATACGGTAGGCCTACTCTGATAGCAGGAGTGAAGGGTGTTCAAACTATGATGGCTCGGCATGCTTGCTCATTGCCTTGGCTCTGCTCGTCGATGGGATGGGTTCTTGCCATCATAGATGTGAACGGTCGTCACGTTCTATATCATGCCGAAAAAAATTTTTATTCATTTTAATTGCTACTCGGTTCAAAAAAGAAAATCGGAACCCCAAAATCCATCCATTCACTTCAAAAACAGAAAAAAATCTAAATAATAATTAGTATTATTATTTTTTTTTTTTTTTTCGCAATGACCAAATTATAAAGAGAGATGAAAGAAAACTGAGATGGTAACCCTAGAGCGAGTTGGACAGGTGTTATTGTCCGTCTGTGGTAAACCCTCCCTCGCATCACCCCGTGACACGTCCATAAGCTACTGCGTCCACGATGCTAATTTGCGGTAGCTCCCTAACTTGCAGATGGTCAGTTCCCTAAAAGCTCACCATCTTTCTTTTCTTACCTTGCCGATCACGATCTCTCGCTTTGCCACGTCCACCCTTCAATTAAATGCTTAATTGGTCATTTTAGTTGTTCTCCAACCTAAACCTAAATTCCAAAATCCGAAACAACTTCCCATCTAAATGAATCGACAAGAGAAATTATAACAGCTGCTTTTTCATCTTTTAACCATATCTATCAATTGTTTTTTTATTGATAAAAAATATAAAATATAAAACCCAAAAGAACTTATATGCTAACCCTATCCTAACACAATGAAAATCTTCAAAGAAAAAAAATTCCAATAGGTAAATTATAAATGGGTAAGTATGTAAGTTTATAAAGGTATGTATGTTTATGTATTAACAATTTTAAGTACTTCTGTTTGTACATGCGGATTCAAATTAATTCACACGTATTATCTCTTATTGCCAACTCCTTCTCTCTTTAATTATGCTGATGTATACATGAATGTGATTTGTATTACAAAAAAAAACTTTCTCTAATTCAACAAACTTTAGTTTTAAAATTGATAATCAAGTACCTATGTTGTTTATTTTAAATTCGAGTTTTACTATGATCTAATTTCAATTACTTTCCTTTCCTTGCATGTTCTATATATGTATGTATGTATGTCCCAAGGTTTTTTTAATAATTTTAACAATTAAAATTTTATAATATTTTTCTTTCGTTTGAAACTCAATGCAATACAAATAATATTGAGAATTTATGCCCCTAAAAATATGCTTTAATTTATTGTATTTACTGATATCGCAATTTATGATCCTCAAAATATGTTATATTTTTTTGTCTACCCAAAAACTATAGTATAATTTTTTGTAGGTTTGCAACTACACTATTAATATTTAGCGAATTCATCGTAAGCTTTCAAATATGAAAAAAAAATGCACAGAAATCTTAATATGACTTACCCAAGTTCAATTAGGTTTCTTTTTTTTTGCTTGTTTTGTAGGTATCTTACATAGGTTTCTTTAAAGTTGTTGCTGTCGTCGACGTCCAATGATGTGGTGCACCGCTTCGATTGGTTTGTCTGACGTATGATGATGTAGATTACAAATGTTGTTGATTTGGATTGACTTTTTGTCTTATTGTAGATAAATTCCTGTTAAATTGAAATCAAATTTGAAAGTAATTAGATGAATTTCGCTTTACATTATAAATAACACTTTGACCCTATTGAATTTTACTTAAACTTATAACTTTTTTTTTTTTTCTTATGTTTTTTGTTATTCCATTATTTTATACTAGTTCGATAGTTTTCTTTAATTTAAATAGATTATTTTCTTACTATGGCTTGTTAGTGTTTTACTTTCATTTGTGTGTATTTTATTTATAGATAAAAAAATATATAGTATAAAAAAAAAT
Source organism: Philhelius festivus (assembly GCA_963931855.1). Lineage (NCBI taxonomy): Eukaryota > Metazoa > Arthropoda > Insecta > Diptera > Syrphidae > Philhelius > Philhelius festivus. Next base: position 183,009,202 of record OZ007556.1, read on the forward strand.
TTATGCAAGGAAAGTGGTTACTTAGCTTTTTGACTATGGAGTTTGGCAGATACGTAGAGGTTGAGTTGTCTCGCTGATGAAGGTAAATCCTTGTGGTTGATCAAGTGTCGAGTCGTCGCATGTTCTGGCTGGTAAGTATAATGATGTGTTGGTCTTGAATTCTTGACGGTTAATAGCAATTTTGGCTGTGGATATTGTTGCTGTCGCCGTTGTTAAGTTGGTTGATGTGGTTATGCCGTTGTTGGTTAGGCAAGTAAGTTGTATCGTACCTGTCGTGCTCATCGGCTGGTAATTATGATGGAGTGTTGGCGATGATGTTCCTTGCGAAAGATTTTAATTTTTAGGTACTTCTGACGATGGTGATTGGTAGAACGCGGTCTAAAGTTTTTCTCTACGATTTTGTGGTTGGATGTTGCTGCTGTTTTTGGCCTTATAACGAAAACCAAATATGCAGTTGAACCTCTTGGTGACGCAAGGTTGATGTTGCTAACTCCAGAAACCTTCTTCTTTGGTTTTGGTGTAGTTGATGCTCCGATGAATTTTGTTTGTTGGCGTGTATCGAGAGTCTACAGAGAGTCTGAATCCAAGCTCCCACGTGATCCCCTTTTTTCGGGAAGGATAATTTTCCCGCAATACAAGTAATTTTTTTTTTGTTCTTTTTATTTTTTTTTTTTTTTTCTTAGCACTTGTAAAATTTATTTTGTCCGTTTACATAGCGATTATTTAAGTTTATAAGTAGGTATTGATGTACATATATTTCTTTTCTTTTTTTTCTTTTTTTTTTTTTTTTATTTTTATACGGGTAAGCACCTGTTTTTTCTTTATGACCTTTACTTTTCGCCCATCAAAAACCAACTGAACTCTTTCTGGCCTTCTGGATCTTTCATTTCCCCTTTTTTCGAAAACATCGTTTTTTCGTTGAATTAAATTATGATGGAAGTGTTTCCGGTCACAGTTTTTCTGGAATTTTGGGTAGGAGTTTGACTAGAAAAATCTAATTTTAAATTATAATTTTAAACCCGATTTTTTTCCATATAGGTGTATACTTATTTTTATATTCCAGTCAAAATCCTTCCCGAAATCCCTACTTCCGACATGGATTATCACCACCACCAAATCATCTTTTGGTAGTAGTTACCGAAAAAAAACGAATTCCCCTCTTTTTCAATACTCGTCATATGTTTTCGAAATCAGATCTTCGTTCTTTCTACATCCTCTATCTTTTGTCTTCCTTCCACTCGATGATCTTCCAAACCTTCCCTGGCCGAGTGGTCCGGTCGCTCGGTCCCGAAACTCCGATCCTCCGGTTCGAATCCTCCGTCAATTTACCATTTTTTTTTTTTTTTTTTTTTTTATTTATTTTATAGTTGTTTTAATTTTACCGTTTTTTTATATTTTTTTCTTATTATTATTTTTGTTTTCTTTTTTTGTATCTATATATAATATATCGCCTTTTCATTTATATGGTGCTTTACTCTAGTTCACCCTGTACCTTAGGTCTATCTCAATATTAATGTTATTCCTTTTTTAATTTTCCTACTTTCAAATAGTAACGTCTATTACTCTTCCTATAATAATTCTGATTGTAGTAAGTTATCTTTCGCCTCATCGAAGACTCAAACCTCATCGAAGTTAAAATTCTAACCTAATCTGTAGCTCAATTAACATTTTCTTTTCAAATCTCTAACGTCTTTTAAATCATATACCACAAACCTGATACTTTTTTCAAATGCTCATGAGGAAAAAGGAACAGGAAACTAAAACAAGAGCTCTCATGCACAGACTGACAGCCGGGTCATCGAATTGCCAATTACTTTTTTAGATCTTTGCAGTGATATACTCCAACGCGTTTGCCATTAAGATCCTCGATTTCATACAAATTATTTCCGATCGGTTTTCGAATTCGCATCTTCAAAAATTTTGGGCATAGTTTTGCATTTAAGTGCTTTGACTTGTCACTCAAAATAAAGTTGCGTCTGTACACTATGTCGCCTGTACTATACTTAACATTTTTACTTCTGGTGTTATAACGATTCTCATATCTCGTGTGTGCATTTGACAGGGCCTCTTTGATGTGTGTGTGCAATATGTTCATCTGTGATGCTTTCGACAATACTTTCATCTCAGCATTATTTAGGCAGTCCAGTTCACGAAGCAATCGGTAGTCATTTCCGTGTTCCACCATGGGTTGGCCAAACAGAGCCTCGTACGGTGCCATACCAGTAGCCGAATGAACAGCTGTTCGCAGCGCGCAAGCTATGCCAGAGAGATGAGCGTCCCAATTCTTTTGGTCAGGGTCTATGTACGATCGTACCGCTGCAAGAATTGACCTGTTCACCCTCTCACTAGCATTCGCTTGTGGTGAGTATAAGGCTGTCCTCACATGGTTAACACCGTACGAGGTCATCAGCTTTCCAAACTCCTTGCTCGTGAACTGTTTGCCGTTATCCGAAAGTATCGTCTCTGGCACCCCATATACATTGAAGATCTCCTCCTGCAGGATTTTCATGACCACGTCGCTTGTAGCTCGTCGCACTGGCTTAATCACCACAAATTTCGTGAGTTGGTCCAAAATTATATATATATGTGTGTTACCACACTTAGAACGGGGGTAAGGCCCAAGAAAATCCATATATAACATCTGGAATGGCCTTTCTACTTCAAAAGATTTGCCCATTGGTGGTCTTAGGGTCTGGTTAGTCGCCTTACACATTTTACAAACATCACACTTTCCAATGAACTCCTTAACCTGAGCTGCCATTCCGGGCCAAAAGAATTGGTTTCGAAGTCGATAAAGTGTTTTAGCTATGCCACCATGCGAAGCTCGTGGTGGTCGATGAGCCAAGGATATCAAGTTTTCAGTCAACTGTTTGGGTACCCAAAGCTTCCAAACTAGGTCGTCCTGTAAAGGATTCCCTGTGCAATGTCTTACCTTCTTGTATACAAAATTGTTTGAAACTTGAAGGTCAGGTAGCTGTTCTTTTTGTTTTTCGACGTTTTCCAAGAGCTTGCAGTATTCCTCAGATTGAAAACTGGGGTCTGCAAGATCGATATGTAACACGTCGGAAGTTCCAGTTCCCATCGACCCATCGAAGTTCAGAGCTTCTACCTCATACACCCGAGATAGAGCATCTGGGACAACATTTAGGGATCCTTTTCGATGTTCGATGGTGAACTCGAACCCTTGAAGCTTTAGGCTCCATCTGGCCAATCGTCCGCTCAAATCTCTCTGGCTCATCAGCCACTTTAAGCTCGCATGGTCTGTAACTATTTTAAATGCTTGAGCTTCGACATATGGGCGAAATTTTTTTACCCCTACTACTGCAGCCAGGCATTCACGCTCGGTTACGCTATAGTTGCGCTGGGCCTTGTTCAGCTTTTGGGAATGATAATAAATTGGCCGCTCGTTCCCTTCCTCGTCCAACTGACATAGTACGCAACCAATGCCGGAATTTGAAGCGTCGCATAGGATGATAAATTCTTTGTTGAAGTTTGGGTGGACCAAGATGGGATCTGTTGTTAAAACCTCCTTTATTTTGTTTAACGCCTCAATTGCCTCTTCACCGAATACAAACTTCTTCCCTTTCTTTAACGTGTCAGTTAAAGGACTAGCTAGAGTTGAGAAGTCTTTGACGAAACGCCTATACCACCCTGCTAGACCTAAAAAGCTTCTCACTTGCTTCACTGTTTTGGGAATGGGGAAGTCAACTATCCCAGATATCTTGCCCTGATCCATTTTCAGACCACCGTCTCCTACAACAAAACCTAAGAATTTCAATTCTTTGAAGCAAAACTTCGATTTTTGGACGTTGATCGTCAGTCCTGCTTCCTTGAGATTCCTAGCCAACACCTTTAACAACTCTACGTGCTCTTCAAAGGTATTCGATACCACCAGCAAATCGTCGACATAAGGAAAAATTTTTTCTCGCAAATTCGTAGGTACCACTTTGTCTATCAATTTACACATTGTCGGAACAGCGTTCTTAAGACCAAATGGCATTACCGTAAATTGCATTAATGGGCGGCCGGGAACAGAAAAAGCTGTCTTCTCTCTAGAGGTTTTCTCCAACGGTATCTGCCAGAACGCATCCTTCAGATCCACACTAGAAATATAGTGTGTTCCTTGAAGACGTGCCAACAGACCCTCTATATGAGCCATTGGATACGCATTACCTTTGGTCTTGGCGTTAACTTTCCGATAGTCCAGGCATAGACGGTTCTTTCCGGGTTTCCGTACCAATACTACCGGCGAACTCCACGCACTGGAGCTTTCTTCAATAACGCCAAGCCCTATCATGCGATCCAATTCCTCATATAGAAGTTTCTGTACCGCTGGAGAGACCGGATAATGGCGTTGCTTTATCGGCTCCGCGTCACCTGTATCTATGTAATGTTCCAATAGAGCTGTTTTCCCTAAGCCTAATACAGCAGAGGAAGGAAACAAATCTATGGCTTTTCCCAGAGTCTTCGACTGCTCGCTTGTCAACACATGAGCGTTGGGATCGAGTTCCTTTTGGTTCACGTCGAGCGTCAGTTCGGAAATGAGACTTGGTGCGATATTAAACTCTTTCCAAAAATCCACACCTAAATATAAGGGCTGTTGTAAAGAAGGTACCACAAATAAATTAATGTCCTTAGTAATTCCCTTGTAAGTAATCTTCACCGTTATTTTGCCGACTATCGTTTGGTTCTTACCGTCTGCCGTTTTGATACCCGAAGTAAACTTATTAAACTGGATGTTTTTCCTTGTCAAGAACTCCAAACCACCCACGCCCAAGCAACTTATACTCGCCCCACTATCCAGTAAACCGAGTACAGGTTCCCCAAGTAAGTGCACCGTTGCATATGGTCGCGGATCATCTGAGCAGCAAAGGGTTGTTGCTTCGATGGCCTGGTGAATCTTTCGTTTATCTTTAAATTTTTCTCGAAGTTTCTTTATCTTCTCTGAGACTGTTGGGCTATAGGTAGATCCGAAAATTCTCTGTCTCACCTCATAATAATTTTGGATCCGTTCATGCAGAGTCTTAGGTGGTTGTTTTGTCGAAATTGGTGTGCGGTTTGCTGCTTCCTGAGTCGTTTGTCGATTTGGTTGTAGTATGGTTAGAACTGGTGTTTTCATTTGTATTTTGCCATTGTCAATGCTGGTTTGTGATGTTGAAGGTGTAGTTTGGTAATAAGATGTTTTGTCTAATTCGATTCCGGATTCCGTTTTGGCGAGCAGCTTCTCCGGTGGTCTGAGCTGCTCCGAGGGGAGTTTCCCGAACATTTGGGGCACTGCGGAGAGGTAACATTTTCCATCCCACACTTGAAACAGAATAGGTTCCGCTGGGGGTCAGGACATTCAAAAAATGAATGTCCCTTCCCTTTACAATTCCAGCAGCACAACATTCGGGTTTCTCTCTTTGGCTGGAACGCTTCGATGTGTTGGTTTACAACCTCACAACTATGTTCATCCATCTGATTGACTTCTATCTCTGCCACCTTCTTGCCAAGAGTTGGCATAAACCTTTGTTGCTTCTGGTAACCTTCTCTGTCGTTCAAATATTTTTCAATGCTTTTGCAGACATACACCAGTTCTGGCAAACTTTCAGTCCGAAAGGTAATCAAGAGCTCTCCGATTCTCCGTTTCACATTTAGTTTTAAGAGCTCAACTAACTCCTGGGGCGGTTTTGGGACCCTCAACCTACTATTCAGCTGCTGTATAGCGGAGTAAAAGTCGTCAAAAGTCTCCGACGGAAGTTGGTGCCTGTCGAACATCTTCCTTGACAACTCCGAGTCAGTCTCCAAACTCCGGTATTGATCGATCAGCGCCGTACGAAGAGCCATCCAATTTTCGGTCGGGTTGGATTTTATGTACACCCAGTACCAACTCTCTACTGTTCCGGCGACAAAATGGTGGAAGTTTAGGACAACTTCCTCCCAACTTGCTCCATAACTTATCCTCAACCTTTCCAATCGGAACAGAAAATCGTCAACTGTCATTTGACGGTTATCAAATTTTAATCCCCACTTATGAAAGTGATGGAATCTATTTCTGTTCGATGTTAAGGCTGAAGGTAGTGGACTGTTGTATGAGTTGTCGAAGTTTAAGTTGCGTAGTTGCCTTAGAAATTCGTCTGCGTTTGATGTGTTGCCCTCATCCTGACGTTGCATTGAAGGTTGACCTTGAGGTTGGCTGTTTCTGGTTTGCGCTGGATTTTGGGTTGCTGTGTCTGCTCTGATATTATTCGTTGTTGTCCTGTTATAAGGTATAGTTGTCCTGTTTCCCTGAGTTTCGGTCCTGTTGAGTTGAGGTTCTGTCTGGTTATCTTGAGTTTCTGTCCTGTTGTTCTGGAATACCGTCCTGTTGTTCTGGAATACCGTCCTGTTGTTCTGGGTTACTATTCTGTCGTTCTGATTTCCTGGTGTTTGGACCTCACTATATCTTGCAGACCTTAAGTTTGGTGTGATGGTTGGTGAAACTGCTACCAACGTTTGCCGCACTATGTTAGCTACTTCATTGTGTAGATATGCCCTGCTCCTCTCTGCTTCCGCCCTGAGAAACTCCATGTCCTTTGCACGGTTGAGCCCTATCGCTGCCGTTACCACTTCCTCGATGTATTCCGCTAGAACTTCATCTTCAACTTCACCCTCCAGATGGTCCATCACTACCTCATGCTCTATTTGTCCTGAATCCTCTTGAGAATACTCCTGATTATCGCCCATATTAATCCTTGTACTACTTTGAGCCGTATTTTGAGCTAGCAAAGAAGCAGCTCCTAATTCCCAAGTTTGACTTGCAGCTTGAGTAACACTTTCTGTCAACGCATTTGGATTACTCCTTAATACTTTGCGTTTTTTAAACTCAGCCATTGACAATTTTGGCGGCATTTTGTAAAAAAAATCAGTAGCTAACGAAGAAAAAAAATGAGAGACCTAAAACTCTTCACTCAAAAGCATAAAACGAATTTTTGAAACTAACCCCGTAAAGCCTACTTGTATGTCAACCTATGTAGCAATTCAAAAAAAAAATAAAAAAAATAACTAAAACTACAGGTAAAGTAATGCACTGTATTATTATATTATATTTATTATATAAATTCTACTCCAATTGTTTAGAATCGGTTGAATCCTAATCCGAATCAAAAAATAATTCAAAAAAAAATCAAAAAATCTTTCAAGTTCCTAAATCCTCAGAATCATCAATAACAATTACAAAATCAAAGAAGTTTTTGTAACCCCTAATGGATTGTAAAGTGCCACACTGATTTATTATCTTTTACGAATTAAATCTTGGTAAAAGAGAAAAAAATTTTATTTATGTATAGTATTCGTTGAATTCATAAATTCAATCCTAAAAAAAAACTTACTATAACTAATGAATCAATATGCCCTAAATCCCAATTAAAAATAATCAAACAAAAGAGTTGATGTACCAACTCGAAGAAAAAAAAAAAAAAAAAACGAAATGCTAAATTTGAAAAAAACCAACAAAAGTTAAAGGTTGTACTATTCATAAAAATTTAAGGGTGGATGTGACACAGCAAACCGAAACCCTCTAAACGACAAGATAATTACTCCGCTCTATATAACTTTTCCTGAACCTTCCTCATTTTTCATTCTCTATTTCTCTCTCTCTCTCATTCTTCATCATCCTTAAAATTTTGCCGCAGAAAAAAATTTTTCTTCTTGATTATGCTCTTCCTATACACTAGATGGTTTGTTAACTCTCCGAATTGGTTTTAAGGGTTGAATCACGCCCTCGCTTCCGAAAACCCGTTTCTTTAACTAAGCTTTTGGGTCGAGTAAGTTATCACCCACTTAATTTAATTATTAACATTGAGTAAACTACATTGTATCGAATTCCATTCGAAAAAAAATTGGATTCACTCTCATGAAAAAAATTTATACTGTTCTTAAATGAAATTGCCGTAAAAGCCTTATTGAACGCAACAGACTGAACAGAGTTACCATTCCTCCCATTCACTGGACGTCAGCTCGGCACTTCTACGTATTCATCATATGCGAAAACTATAACTCCCAACCACTCGCGTATGAAAGACAAAATAATCAAAAATTAACTATATGTAATAAATTCTCTTTGGCCTATATTTTTTTTCTATTTTCGAAAGGACGAATTCGGGCCCCACGTTGGGCGCCACCTGTAACGGAACCTTGGTGGTATATCAAGGACTCTCCACAAGACTTCGTATTTTCCCAAAGGGGTGATGCCATTACTCTCAACAAAGTTATTTGTATTCCCAAAAGTCTTCCTTTGAGTTCCTTAAAAAAAAAAAACCTTCGCCCCCTTATACTATCAGCACCACCCTCCCGTCTACAGGATACGGTAGGCCTACTCTGATAGCAGGAGTGAAGGGTGTTCAAACTATGATGGCTCGGCATGCTTGCTCATTGCCTTGGCTCTGCTCGTCGATGGGATGGGTTCTTGCCATCATAGATGTGAACGGTCGTCACGTTCTATATCATGCCGAAAAAAATTTTTATTCATTTTAATTGCTACTCGGTTCAAAAAAGAAAATCGGAACCCCAAAATCCATCCATTCACTTCAAAAACAGAAAAAAATCTAAATAATAATTAGTATTATTATTTTTTTTTTTTTTTTCGCAATGACCAAATTATAAAGAGAGATGAAAGAAAACTGAGATGGTAACCCTAGAGCGAGTTGGACAGGTGTTATTGTCCGTCTGTGGTAAACCCTCCCTCGCATCACCCCGTGACACGTCCATAAGCTACTGCGTCCACGATGCTAATTTGCGGTAGCTCCCTAACTTGCAGATGGTCAGTTCCCTAAAAGCTCACCATCTTTCTTTTCTTACCTTGCCGATCACGATCTCTCGCTTTGCCACGTCCACCCTTCAATTAAATGCTTAATTGGTCATTTTAGTTGTTCTCCAACCTAAACCTAAATTCCAAAATCCGAAACAACTTCCCATCTAAATGAATCGACAAGAGAAATTATAACAGCTGCTTTTTCATCTTTTAACCATATCTATCAATTGTTTTTTTATTGATAAAAAATATAAAATATAAAACCCAAAAGAACTTATATGCTAACCCTATCCTAACACAATGAAAATCTTCAAAGAAAAAAAATTCCAATAGGTAAATTATAAATGGGTAAGTATGTAAGTTTATAAAGGTATGTATGTTTATGTATTAACAATTTTAAGTACTTCTGTTTGTACATGCGGATTCAAATTAATTCACACGTATTATCTCTTATTGCCAACTCCTTCTCTCTTTAATTATGCTGATGTATACATGAATGTGATTTGTATTACAAAAAAAAACTTTCTCTAATTCAACAAACTTTAGTTTTAAAATTGATAATCAAGTACCTATGTTGTTTATTTTAAATTCGAGTTTTACTATGATCTAATTTCAATTACTTTCCTTTCCTTGCATGTTCTATATATGTATGTATGTATGTCCCAAGGTTTTTTTAATAATTTTAACAATTAAAATTTTATAATATTTTTCTTTCGTTTGAAACTCAATGCAATACAAATAATATTGAGAATTTATGCCCCTAAAAATATGCTTTAATTTATTGTATTTACTGATATCGCAATTTATGATCCTCAAAATATGTTATATTTTTTTGTCTACCCAAAAACTATAGTATAATTTTTTGTAGGTTTGCAACTACACTATTAATATTTAGCGAATTCATCGTAAGCTTTCAAATATGAAAAAAAAATGCACAGAAATCTTAATATGACTTACCCAAGTTCAATTAGGTTTCTTTTTTTTTGCTTGTTTTGTAGGTATCTTACATAGGTTTCTTTAAAGTTGTTGCTGTCGTCGACGTCCAATGATGTGGTGCACCGCTTCGATTGGTTTGTCTGACGTATGATGATGTAGATTACAAATGTTGTTGATTTGGATTGACTTTTTGTCTTATTGTAGATAAATTCCTGTTAAATTGAAATCAAATTTGAAAGTAATTAGATGAATTTCGCTTTACATTATAAATAACACTTTGACCCTATTGAATTTTACTTAAACTTATAACTTTTTTTTTTTTCTTATGTTTTTTGTTATTCCATTATTTTATACTAGTTCGATAGTTTTCTTTAATTTAAATAGATTATTTTCTTACTATGGCTTGTTAGTGTTTTACTTTCATTTGTGTGTATTTTATTTATAGATAAAAAAATATATAGTATAAAAAAAAATTTATGCAAGGAAAGTGGTTACTTAGCTTTTTGACTATGGAGTTTGGCAGATACGTAGAGGTTGAGTTGTCTCGCTGATGAAGGTAAATCCTTGTGGTTGATCAAGTGTCGAGTCGTCGCATGTTCTGGCTGGTAAGTATAATGATGTGTTGGTCTTGAATTCTTGACGGTTAATAGCAATTTTGGCTGTGGATATTGTTGCTGTCGCCGTTGTTAAGTTGGTTGATGTGGTTATGCCGTTGTTGGTTAGGCAAGTAAGTTGTATCGTACCTGTCGTGCTCATCGGCTGGTAATTATGATGGAGTGTTGGCGATGATGTTCCTTGCGAAAGATTTTAATTTTTAGGTACTTCTGACGATGGTGATTGGTAGAACGCGGTCTAAAGTTTTTCTCTACGATTTTGTGGTTGGATGTTGCTGCTGTTTTTGGCCTTATAACGAAAACCAAATATGCAGTTGAACCTCTTGGTGACGCAAGGTTGATGTTGCTAACTCCAGAAACCTTCTTCTTTGGTTTTGGTGTAGTTGATGCTCCGATGAATTTTGTTTGTTGGCGTGTATCGAGAGTCTACAGAGAGTCTGAATCCAAGCTCCCACGTGATCCCCTTTTTTCGGGAAGGATAATTTTCCCGCAATACAAGTAATTTTTTTTTTGTTCTTTTTATTTTTTTTTTTTTTTTCTTAGCACTTGTAAAATTTATTTTGTCCGTTTACATAGCGATTATTTAAGTTTATAAGTAGGTATTGATGTACATATATTTCTTTTCTTTTTTTTCTTTTTTTTTTTTTTTATTTTTATACGGGTAAGCACCTGTTTTTTCTTTATGACCTTTACTTTTCGCCCATCAAAAACCAACTGAACTCTTTCTGGCCTTCTGGATCTTTCATTTCCCCTTTTTTCGAAAACATCGTTTTTTCGTTGAATTAAATTATGATGGAAGTGTTTCCGGTCACAGTTTTTCTGGAATTTTGGGTAGGAGTTTGACTAGAAAAATCTAATTTTAAATTATAATTTTAAACCCGATTTTTTTCCATATAGGTGTATACTTATTTTTATATTCCAGTCAAAATCCTTCCCGAAATCCCTACTTCCGACATGGATTATCACCACCACCAAATCATCTTTTGGTAGTAGTTACCGAAAAAAAACGAATTCCCCTCTTTTTCAATACTCGTCATATGTTTTCGAAATCAGATCTTCGTTCTTTCTACATCCTCTATCTTTTGTCTTCCTTCCACTCGATGATCTTCCAAACCTTCCCTGGCCGAGTGGTCCGGTCGCTCGGTCCCGAAACTCCGATCCTCCGGTTCGAATCCTCCGTCAATTTACCATTTTTTTTTTTTTTTTTTTTTTTATTTATTTTATAGTTGTTTTAATTTTACCGTTTTTTTATATTTTTTTCTTATTATTATTTTTGTTTTCTTTTTTTGTATCTATATATAATATATCGCCTTTTCATTTATATGGTGCTTTACTCTAGTTCACCCTGTACCTTAGGTCTATCTCAATATTAATGTTATTCCTTTTTTAATTTTCCTACTTTCAAATAGTAACGTCTATTACTCTTCCTATAATAATTCTGATTGTAGTAAGTTATCTTTCGCCTCATCGAAGACTCAAACCTCATCGAAGTTAAAATTCTAACCTAATCTGTAGCTCAATTAACATTTTCTTTTCAAATCTCTAACGTCTTTTAAATCATATACCACACAGTAATTAAAGTGAATTAAATTCGGTGCAGGGAAATAAGTCCCCAGGAACTAAGTCCACTGAGGGACTAAGTTCTCACTTGAGGTGGGAAATAAGTCCCCAGGAACAAAGTCCACTGAGGGCCTTAGTTCCCACTTAATGGGAACGAAATCCACTTTACTAAAGTGGTCTTTGTTCCCATTAAATTAGAACTAAGTTTTTCTTATGGGAAATTAGTACACACTCGAAAGTATAAAGCGGGAATGAATTTCCAACAACAAAAACTTATTGATTTTATGTTGGTTATTTTCCAGACTCTTTAAATGCTAAAGAAACTTTGCATACACCCAAACCCGCACCTACCCCAAATCCTATATTGTGCCCAAGCAGGGGGGTTGCATACCTCACTGTTTATACGCGTCGTTCCAGTGGCTTAACATGGGAATTTATTTCACATTCAATGGGAACTAAAATCCACATTTTTTTTTAACGAATTTCCCACCTTGCATGGGAACAAAGACCACTTTAGTAAAGTGGATTTTGTTCCTATTAAGTGAGAACTAAGTCCCTCAGTGGATTTAGTTCCTGGGGACTTATTTCCCACCTCAAGTGAGAACTTAGTCCCTCAGTGGAGTTAGTTCCTGGGGACTTATTTCCCTGCACCTAAAATTCTTATACTCACTTTTATATTCACTCCTTTTTACTTGGAATGTAAGTACTATAGGGGAGGTTTTGCATTCAAAAAAAATAAAACTCGAGATTTTTATCAAAGTTGACATTACGATGAAAGAGAACACGAAAAAAGTGGGGTCGCGTAATTCCGTCTGCCTGTCTGTATGTCTGTACTTCGCGCAGATGGTCAAAATAATAGACATTTCTCTTTGTGAGCGTGGTGTTCTTCTGGCCGTACATAACGTTCATAACCTAATGGGTCTCTAGATGAGATCTCCAAATCACCACCGATGCGATGTTTTACATACTCTGCTATTTGTCCTTTGCAGCCCATTCTTGCATACCAGCTATTGACGTCAGTGACGAGTTACCTTGTGACATATATGTATGTATATAGGTGGGTCTCGACTAGCGTTGCCGCCAAAAAAAAAATTTTCGTGCCACACTCTTTGAAAAAACGTGCCATTTGTGACATTTTCGTGCCATATGAAAAAAACTCAATTTATTTTTTAAAAATAAATTTTAATTAAATACTATTACAAACAAAAAATCAGTTCCTCTATTCGTGCATAGGTATTTTCCAGAAACAGGAGTTTTTGGCAAGTTCATTATAAGTAATAAGTTCGTACTATTTAACTACCTAATTCACATCACATGAATACCTATTATTATTATTAAAAAATATAAAAACGTAATAAAGGTTTGTTATAATAAGTTAAATAAATAAATTAGCTGGAGGTTTGAAAATTTGGCAATTATTAGGCTTAAATAATTTCATTATATGACATTATAGCATCAATTGTTTTGTATATGACAGTCTGTTTTTGTTGTTTGTTTTAATATTATTAAGCCTTGAAAACACTCGCTGATGCACTTCCGTGAGGCAAACTAAGTAGAATCAACATAAATTTTGAAATATTAATGAACATTCCTTCGTCAGTATTGTTTTTTAATTTGTACAACTTAACCTAGAACGTTTTGGAATCTTCAAGAAAAATACTTTCGGCTAGTCCAATCTGAATTTTTTTTTCTTTTTTCGCCAAAAAGAACATCTTTCTCGCACTCTAATAGATGAGGAAATTCTGATACCAAAATATTGAAGTGTGGCAAAATACTTTGTATGTTTGGATTATTTTTTAAAAAGGTTGGGTCAATTATCTTAAGCGCATTTAGGTAAAATAATGAAAAAAAAACGTGCCATATTGAAACTTTTCGTGCCACCGTGCCACGAGAAAATTTCCGTGTCAAAATGGCACGATCGTGCCACATCGGCAACGCTGGTCTCGACAACAGCCTAAACGGCTTAGATTATTTTCTTTAACCTTCCCATAACAACACATTTAAAATGTACATACATGACAACAGGGATGATATAACACCCCAGCCAGGATTAAATGCAAAAAAAAAGAAAATACTTTAAAGGACAACATTATTTTTTTTATTGAATCATATAACACCACATAATCCTTAACAAAAACAAAAAAAATAAGGAAGTGGTAAAAAAAAAAATATTGTTAGGAAATGAAAATAGTTAAATGCAATTCATACATTATTTCTTTCCTCTATTCGGGACATACGGGACAATTGCATTATAAGCATGAAATCTTGCTTTTGCGTTCTTGTTTTTATGAAGAAATCATACACCCCGACCGCTTCTGTAATTTAGTAGGGGGCTCACCTTCATGTGACTTTAGAGGGTGTCCTAAAACCTCCTTTATTTTTTCACCTAATTTTCGTTGCAAAATTGATTTTCAACTAAATTTCAAGGCAAATTTTTAGATAGACGTCGCTCCACATTAGTCTTAAATGGGTGCCTAGACCACAAATGACCATTTTTCCTCTAAGAATCTTCTTTCCACATATATTTATGACAGCGGTTCTTTTTCATCCGATTGGATGATGATCTGTAAATTCTAGGCATTCGCCTTCGGAACCAAAGTCCGTTTCATCATCATCGCATTCGAAAGCATTTCTTAAGAAATTTTTTTAAGTCCTATTGACTGGTGGATATTATTTTAATAACCTAAGGAATGGTGCAAAAAAAGGTTCTTTAGAATTTTCGCATACGAGAAAGACAACATGGAGTGATATATCACCCCAGTGCATCCCGTATGCTCTCGCATTCAAAAACTACAACCCACCGGCGGAGGCTGTTGATCAGATATCGACACCTGAGATATTGAATGACAAATTCATACCTAGAACGGCGGAAAGAGAAATCAAGTCAAATCGAAATTACAGTTAAAATAAAATTGCCTGGGGTGATGGAGCACCCCTGTTGTCATCGGAATTTTAAACAGATTTTTTCTAAAGACAAAAAATAAGGGTAATTGCCATACTAATTTTTTTCGAAATTTTATAAATATTTTTTTTTTAAAACTGTTTCACAGATGTTTAGGGAAAAAATCAAAAACTTTAATTTAGTTAAAGCTACGTGTTCGGTTGAAAATAAATTCCGAAAAATGGTTATTAATAGTATCCCCCTACCCCTAGAACCATTTCCTTTGTTTTAAATTTTCTAAAAAACGCTGCAAACGATTTTGATCATTTTCTTATGATAAAGCTCTGCAAAATTGCGAAAAATAATATGTATTAAAATTTGCCAAACATTTTTTTTTTTTTTAAAACTAAACATTTCGAAAACCTAATCGATTTTTTTAGAACTTAACAATTACTTACTTACTTTAGATGGCGCTCACAGTCCAGGGTGGACTAAGGCCTCAACCAACAAGCCCCTCCAGCTAGCTCGGTCCCTAGCTAGCTGCCTCCAGTTACGCACTCCAAGTTGGTTGAGGTCGCTCTCCACTTGTGCGCGCCACCTGAGGTGGGGTCTTCCTCTGCTGCGCAGACCATCAGGGGTGGATTCGAAGATTCGACGGGCTGGTGCGTCGGTGTCCATACGCTCCAAGTGTCCCAGCCATCTCAGCCGTTGTATTTTCAGCTTCTTGACTAGGTCAACGTCGCTGTAAAGCCCGTACAGCTCGTTGTTGAACCTTCTCCTCCATACTCCATCGATACAGACTGGACCGAAGATCAAACGAAGAACTTTTCTTTCAAAGCACCCAAGCAGATTTTCATCCATTTTAGACAGTGTCCATGCTTCTGCCCCATACAGCAGGACCGGGATGATGAGGGTCTTATACAAGGTCTCCTTGGTTCTTTGAGATAGGGCTTTATTACTCAAATGCCTTCTTAGCCCGAAGAAACAGCGGTTGGCAAGAGTAATTCTTCGCTTGATCTCTGCACTGATGTCGTTTTGCGATGTTATAGTGGAGCCCAGGTAGACAAAGTCTTTGACGACTTCGAAGTTATACCTATCCATCGTGACGTTTTGCCCGAGTCGACGATGTTGAGATTCCTTTCTCGATGATAGCATATACTTCGTCTTGTCCTCATTAACAGCCAAACCCATTTTCGCCGCCTCCAGTTCAATACTTGCAAACGCACCGGTAACAGCTCGCTTCGTCCTCCCAATGATATCAATATCATCCGCATAAGCAAGCAGTTGAACTGACTTTTGAAAAATTGTACCTCTATTGTTGACGTTTGAGTTTCGTACAATTGCTTCAAGAGCGATGTTAAATAGGTTGCAAGATAGCGCGTCGCCTTGCCTCAGACCTTTCTCGACATCAAAAGGTTCGGTGGTGTTCTTACCGACCTTGACGGAGCAGCGAGATTTCTCCATCGTCATCCTGCACAAGCGGACGAGCTTGGCAGGGATTCCGAGATGAGACATGGCTCTATATAGTTGTTCTCTGTCCACGCTATCATACGCGACTTTGAAATCGATAAAAAGGTGGTGTGTATCGATTTGGAACTCCTGGGTTTTTTCCAAAATCTGTCGAAGTGTGAACATCTGATCCAGGGTGGATTTGCCGGGCCTAAAACCACACTGATAGGGGCCGATCAGCTCGTTGGCAAACGGTTTTAGGCGCTCACACAGTACAGACGACAAGATTTTGTATGCGACGTTGAGGAGACTTATACCTCTGTAATTGGCACATGTCAGGGCGTCTCCTTTCTTGTGGATGGGGCACACTATGCCGAGGTTCCATTCATTGGGCATACTTTCATCCGACCAAATTTTTGAGATGAGTTGGTGCATGCTCCCTACCAAGTCATCCCCACCTGCTTTAAATAGCTCAGCTGGCAAGCCATCCGCGCCAGCAGCTTTGTACGCTTTCAGCTTGGCTATCGCTGACCGCACTTCATTTAGGTCGGGTGGACGGAAATTTTGACCATCATCGTCCAGGTTGAATGGAATGTTCCGCCTAGTTGCGGAATTTTGGCCTTCCTCGCCGTTCAGCAGTCTGGAAAAGTGTTGTTTCCAGATCCTCAGCACGGACTGCGTGTCCACTACCATATTCCCACTCTCATCTCGACAGGCTTCCGTTCTAGCTTTGTAGCCCTGGGTGGATTGCCTCACCCTTTGGTAAAACTTTCGAACATCCCCCCTGCCGGTACAGTCCTCAATAGACTCGACCGTCCGCTTCGCATGCTCTCTCTTTTTCCTCCTTAGAAGTCGGCGTTCCTCCCTTCGTCTTTGCCCGTAGAGCTCCCGGGCGTCTCTCTCAGCAGCTCTGGTTCTTGCCTGCAGCATTAATTGGTAGGCCTTGTTCTTTGCTACATGCGCCAACCTGCATTCTTCGTCAAACCAGGGGTTTCGTTGTGGTGGCCTTGTGAAACCCAGCACATCAGTGGCGGCACTACTGATGGCATTCTGGCAGCGCTTCCACAGGTCCTCCGTAGATGAAGCTGGAGGCGGGCTTGCTGAGAGATTAAGAGAGACTCGGTCTGCAAAAGTCCTGGCGACCTCCTGCGATTTTAACTTCGCGACATTGAATCTTTTCACAGCATCCGTCCGTCGTTGTGGCGTCATGGATATCCGCATCCGTACTTGGGCTACCACCAAGTAATGATCCGAGTCTATGTTGGCTCCTCGGAATGTTCGGACATCCAGGATACTGGAAGCATGTCTCGCGTCTATCGCAACATGATCAATCTGGTTGACGGTTAGTTGATCCGGAGACCGCCAGGTCCCTTTGTGTATATTGAGGTGTGGGAATCGAGTGCTAGCTATGATGACATTTCGCCCCGCCGCAAAGTCAATCAGCCTGAGTCCGTTACCGGAAGTGTTGTCGTGCAGGCTGTGTCCTCCGACTATCGAACCAAAGATGCCCTCCTTTCCGATCTTGGCGTTGAAGTCACCAAGAATAATCTTGACGTCGTACTTGGGGCACCTATCATACGTTTCCTCGAGAAGGTCGTAGAATTCTTCTTTGGTTGAGTCATCTTTTTCTTCCGTTGGGGCATGGACACAGATCAGCGTCACGTTTTTGAATTTCGCTTTGATGCGGATTGTGACCAGGCGCTCGCTTACATTTCTGAAGCCCAAGACTTCTTGCCTAAGTCTTCCCCTTACCACAAATCCACATCCAAAAAGCCGCTGACCCTGCTCCTTGTAGCACTCGCCGAAGTAGATGTCACACGTTTTCATCCTTCGTATGCCCTCTCCATCCCATCGCACTTCCTGGATGGCTGTAATGTCAGCCTTTAGCCTATCCAGGCTCTCCACTATTTGTTCGGCAGCACGTGGCCTGTTTAAGGTCCGGACATTCCACGTGCAGAACCGAAAATCGTTGTCCTTGTTTCGTTTGCTGGGGTCGTCAACATTAAAATCATCCATATCCGAGGCTGGTTGTTGTTTCGGAACCGGTTTGTTTTTACGTGGTAGGGAAGTTACCCCGACGCACAACCCCCGACCTGGAGGACCAGACCCTTAGTATAACTCCAAGGGTAGGGAGCCGGACGAATCCGCTCCTTATAGGCCTGAGCTACGAATATGTCGTAGTAGCCCATATAAGGTGTTCACCAAGTAGTTCATCCTAACTGGAACTGTAGACGCCACCGTTGATTCCATCTGGGGAATTCTTCCGCTGCCGCCTGGGTAAAAGGAGAGGTGCCTTAGTGGGAACACCTCTCCCCCCCTCTCTCGTTTGCTACCCCCAACAACTTTCCACTGGGGTTGAGACCCAATCTCCAGTTGAGGTACTAGGTACCCGATGTTCACCACGGGGAGGTGAGAGTAGGAGTTGGTGGACAGAGGTGGGTTTTGAAAAAAAACCTGTGGACGCTTGTGTCCTCTTGGGTGCACGTGTCCACCATTCGAACATCAATTAACATTTTCTTAATACAATCTACAAGATATGAGAAACAAATATTAGAAATGGTTTTTCAAAATCATACTTTTCTCGAAAACGGCAGAAAGAATTTTTATAAAATTTGTTTTCCTTTCGATTAATTTTAATGGTCTAATTCAATAAAAAAAAATTGCACGACTGGATCGCACGTACTTTCTCTTATGTAATAGTACTTTGAAATTTAAAAATTATGTATAAATAAATACCCGTAAAACATGAATTGAATGCGATACAAAGGTGCAGATTTATGCATCTGCCCTCTGATTTCTAGAAAAGTATGAATTTAGGCAAAAAAGCTTAAAAATCGTTTTTATATAAGAAATTTCTTTAAAATTTTTAAGGAAACAAATTTGCCAATTGTGTTTCGTAATATATATTAAAGGGAATAGGTAATTTCAAAACATAATCATCCACAAGTTTTGAAGATAATGATTTTTCAAAAAAAAAAAATTGTATTTTTTTTTTTTAAACCCAAAAAATATTTGTTCGAATATTTTTATAATTAATACTATTTTAAATTTCAGGGGGCTCCTGTTAAGAAATTTTGGTTAAAATCGTTAGAGACGTAATTTCAAAATTTTATCGTGTACCCGTTTTCAAGATATTAAATTTTCAAAAAAAAATTGTATAATTTTCTTAAAAATCCAAAAACCATTTTTTTTTGAAAATTTTTATAGACCAAATTTTTCCAAATTCAAGAGAGCTCCTGCATAAAAATCGTAAGAGTCGTGAAATGAAATGAGAAAGTCGATAATCAAGAAAACGGTTCTATGACAGGTACCGTTAATAACATTTTTTCCTAATTTTTTTTGAACAAAATGTAGTCCATGTTAATAATAGCACAACTAGTTTTCAAAATCTTTAAATTCAACTTTTTTCATCTTCGCTATCATCGTAATGTCAACTTTGATCAAGATTTCGAGTTCGATTTTTTTCCCAAATGCAGAACTTGCCCTACAGTACCTATATTGCAAGTAAAAAATTGAAATTAAGATAATACTGACTCTGTACCTAACCCAGAAACAAAATTTCGAACTTTGAATTTCTAACTATCGGCGAAGCGGATTTTAAATGGAATTTCTTATGGAGAGGCTTCTAAAAAGTTCAAAAAATATTTAATTTCAAAACCTAACAAAAAATATTTTTTGATTTTTGAAAAAATTCAATAATTTTTTTTAGAAAATTTTATATCTCAAAAGCGGGTCAATATTTTTTTTTAAGCACAATTTTTATTCGTATAGTAATAAAAACTTAAAGTTGGCGTACCAAAATTTTTTCTTAAAAATATTTTAATTTTTTTTTTATGCAAAAGCGTTTTCTAAGAAACCTTTAGAATGTCATGAAATTTTTGTTCTGGCATAAATTCATATAAATTCATACTTGCTTAAGAAATCACATGGCATGCTTTTTTATCTCTTGCTACTGTTTATGAACAATTTTCTCTGATAACATTCATTTTTAAGATTGTCAGTTTATTACATAAAGAGCAAGTTCGGCGTCTTTGACGACGACCTATTTACTGTCGAAGATCCCCCGAAGAGACACATCAAGTGTACAAGGTAAATGTTAGCATTCGTCCGATTCCCGACCTGGAAAACATAGCCCTGCTTCACCATTTTTGACTTCGAGATGAAATGACACAATGGCGATCGGAGAACCGAGGTTTCCCTGTTAGTTTTATAAGGTGGAGCTTCAGCTCATCTTCGATTCACTAAAGAAAAAAAAAAGTCATAAGGAGTCGATGGTAGATAAACCAATGTTCTACTATAGAACATCTATCTTTGGAGAGTGTCGACATTTATACCACACTTTTTAACAACGCATTCAATAATGCACTTTATCCAGTGTGGTGGTGGTACATCTTGTTCCGAAAAAGGGAAGAGACATCTCCAACCAGGCGAATCTCCGGCCGATAAGTCTTCTTCCGAGTATCAGTAAGGTATTTGAAAAAGTGCGAATAAGGACAACAATATCACCACGGATACTCAGTTCGGTTTTAAGACAGGGCATGTTACAATTCACGCCGCGTCTTAACTAGTCTCTGATATCCAATGGAACAAAACTAAAAAGTATTGCACTGGTGCTTCTCTGGTTGATTTGGAG
This sequence comes from Philhelius festivus, assembly GCA_963931855.1. NCBI lineage: Eukaryota > Metazoa > Arthropoda > Insecta > Diptera > Syrphidae > Philhelius > Philhelius festivus. Next base: position 183,030,045 of record OZ007556.1, read on the forward strand.
AAAGCTTTCGACAAACACTGTATTGTTAGAGGGTCTCTATCTAAAACTGACCAGACTTGGCATAAGTAAACCACTATTAAATTGATGCGCAATGATAGAAAGTTTGTGGTAATGTAACTTCTACCGCAATCTTCGATATTAACAATGGTCTGTAGCAGGGAGCGGTCAACTCGCCGTATCTATTCAGAATTTACATCAGCGCGCGTTTTGATAGGTTAGGTAGTCTAACTCAGGCAATTGCGTTAGCCGACGATTCAAAAGTCGAGGTCATCAGAATTCAAATCAACTTTCAGAAATCTGAAACCATTCTGCTAAGGACTCCGTTGGCTGCAGCCTCAAGGGATACGAGGAAGAACTGGCGCACGCTGGTGATCGTAGGGCCACATGGACAGCCACTGGCGAATAGGCGAATACAAGTGTAGTAAAGTCCTTGGCATCTGGTTTTATCAGTTTTGTATTTCGACAGACATATAAATCCTTCTCGTGCAAGGGATAGGGAAGCCTTTGCGCTGACGAAACGGTTGTTTTACAGCAGCTGGATTGACAGCCAGGGTGAAGGTGATTTACTACATGGCCCTTATCCGGCCAATGATTGCCTATGGGTGCCCGGTGTGGTCCAACGTTGACCCATCTCAGATGGAAAAGATTCGGGGGTTTGAGAGGCAGTATTTTAGACAATGATTTGGATTACACAGAAGACCAGAGTCGGAGTGGAAACATTATTATTCCAACCAGGTTCAAATGTGATTCGGTTCAGTTGAACTCTATGTCCGATCGTGGCCGAAGGGACAAGAGAACCAGTTCTGCTCGTTGTCTAATCATAGAGGAAGCTGACTATGATGTGTATTACTTGGCCGACTCACATAGATTTAAGTTAAATATAAGGTAGGGACAGTTAGGGTGGCACAAAAAAAAATTAAAAAAAAAATGCTGCTCTGGTTGTTCTAGTTTTAAGTAGTTTAGTTTATTTTAAGTAGTTTGATGTAGTTTTAATTTGTTTTACTTTATTTGATTCGTTTTATAAAAAATCAAAAAAAAAAGTTAAAGAATCCGAGATTTTTTACATTTTTTCGAAAAAAAAGGATATAGTTCTTAGGCCGAAAGTTACCTATTAGAATTAAGATATAGTTTAGCTTAGAGCAGCCGCATAGGGCCAGTAATTTAGTTATGAGTTATTGGATAAGTAGGCTAGTGCTTATGAATTTTTTTTTAGCTTTAAAATAAATATTAATAAGATGAATATTAATAAAAATGAATTTAACAATAAAAAAAAACAAATTCGCTCGACCCATTCGTTCATTTTATTAACTTACACAGATTGCGCATTTTGTTAACTTCTGATTCCACGAATATATAAGCCTTCACTAACTCGTTGAATATTAGAGTGGGTACAAAAGTGTGTGGTGCGCTCCAGATCAATGACTCATTTTGACTGGGTATTTCCCGAATTATCCCTTTCGAATGATATTTTGGCATGTATTTGCTTAGTTTAATAATAATACTATAGGAACTATATCCCACTATAATAGTCCGACAGAAAATTAAGCATGATTATAATGTCTTGACTCAAACTATCCAATAATGATTCTATAAGAACATCGAATTAAATTGCCATATACATTTTCAGATATAAGGCTTTTACCATATTATTTAACTATATGGGGGTGGCCGTGGCGCGATGGATGTGTGCTCGCCTGTCAACCTCATGATGACAGGTTCGATCCCTGCCGTCGTTTATGTCTCTTTAATTCCATTAAAAACCTTCTAAAATTGTCATCAATGGGTTGCTGGTTTACTCATTACATGTTGTTCAGGCATAACACTAACAACATTTAATTGAGTTGAACTAGTATGCCCAACAAGGATGAACACGAATAAAATAATGTGAATTATAAGCGACATAGAAATAAGACACGGCATTTCTCCGCTTTAACTCAGCCGCCATCCCTGGAGATAAAAATATCTGAGACAACCACCAACAGTCTCAGAACATCGTGCCACACATCTTTCCTATCCTTCTTTCTCTTCATTAACTTTACGCCCGCGCTGTGTTGAAACATTTAAAGGGTAATCATAATCCTTTGAGCGCGGGTAGATTATAAAAAAAAAAAAAAAAAAAAATAGAAGCGATATATGAATGAAGCATCGGATACTTATTTAATACTCTTATAACAGGTTCTTGTGTTGACTATTGGAGTACAAACTGCCCTGTGATTTTATATAAAGTATAGTATGATTAAAGGAAAATTAAGTCATTATGCCTATATACGGGGCTTCAAAGTGCTCCAGAGAAAATCTAGCCTCTGAATTATATCAAGTTTCACTCCTATAATTATTTGAATTCCAGCAAGAAAGGTTATATTAGCACTATATAATAATAATTTTTAAATTTCAGAAATTGGAAGCAATTCTGTTAGATGAGTGTTTGTTATTCTTTTTCTATTGAACTGAACTTATGATCTTTTGGTTGAACAAATAGTAAAGACATTTCTAATTCTTATCCTAGTTCTAATTATTATTCTAATTTTCCCTCCTTTAGAAGAAACCTGACTCCAAATTTCCCAACCCCAGACTCATTAGCTTAAGTTAGTATAGTCTTAGTTTATTTATATATTGATATTTCAATTTTAATATTATTAAAAATGCTTTAACTGTCCGAATAAATAAATAAAACTGAATGAAAATGCTATTGTGGACACGAACCACATTTTAGTTAACAAAAATGAACGACTATGTTTCAAAGTCGCATTTCACTTATCAGATCATTAAACTTTAAATAAAGCTAGTTCATATTCTTAATCGGAGTTTTTCGCCATTTATTAATGGAGGAATATATTATAGTACTAACTTAACGAACATAGACAATGCAATCTTTGAACCCTGAGTTGTAGTGGTTCCAATGGAAATAGAAGTTCTTTATAAATGATGTCTAATACAAAGCTTCTTAAGCCAATAATAATAATACTATGTTGAACTATCTTTCAATTCTACCCTTGAATGCGTTTATTTTAATCGTACTTTACTTCCAACATGTGGAAGGTCCTTTTACCTCTTGGGTTGCAACCACAACATTATTATAACCGGTATAAAAAAAAAATAATAAAATTGAACCAGCTTAAATGTAGAAAAATATTTACACAGGTTTCGCCTAAGGACCAAGGCGAAGAGCACTCTTAGTTATGAGAAGATCTGTAATATATGTTAAAGGATTCCAATACACGCAATAATACCTTGCAGCCTTTGCTGGAAATAGAAACACGTAACCTATGACAAAAACCCACCCAGACCCAACTTAAGCGTTGAACGTGAAAAAATCGCACAATCCCATCGACTTCTGCGTCTTCCTTGTTGGCGTCTTCATAGTCGTCTTTGTTAAAGTGCGCTCGGTTTTCATGGTAGAACTCACACACTTCAAAGTCCTAGAGAAGAAAGATTTTCCTTTCTCATATTATTATTATTATTATGATTGTGCTTCAGGTAAATCGTCCGATTCCTTTGCGGATGTGTAGGAGTGTATTTACGTGATTACACGCCACGCAGTCATCGCATCAGGTAGCATGGACAATTGGAGACAAGAGCGACCAAAGAATATAAAAAAAAAACGCAAAGAAAGAAAAATATTTATATAAACTGAAATAATTGTCATGGGCTCTGTTTATCCTGGCGATACGGTTGCCCCTGTCCCTCCACGGAAGAAGGACGAACCAAACGCAATGCGACTTAGGGAGCGATTTATTCTCTTAGAGAAAAACAAACGCAAGGGTATCATCATCGTCCGTAGTACTTCCTTTTGCTGGTGTGTCCTTCTAATGAGTGTTTATTTTACTACCGGTCTATCTTGAGTTATTTTACTTTCCTTTTTCTATTTCTTACTTGAATGTGGCACTAGTATGGATAATGAAAATCAAACAAAGAATAACAGCATAGTGGCTCTTCACTATAGGTATAGTCGTCCAGGCTGGCATTACCTAGACAAGGCAAAAGGTCTAGTATAGTTGATTCTGAATTCTTAAATACTTTTTGTTTTTAATTGCATATTTTTTGGGAAAAGTCGTTTCCACAATTTTTCTAGTTAGTTAACTTCTTTAAAAAAAGGTTCACAAAGGTGACGTTTCCGTCTTTTATTGTCATGCTTCTTGACATAACTCACCGTAAACTGTGAAAACGGAAACCGAAATTTATACAGCCACTTACATCCATTCAAAAGAAACGGAGGCGTCAAAATGTCACCTTCGGAAGATGCTATATTTTTTTTAAAATGGCCGCAATTGTCAATTTTACTTGCATGTTTGTGAAGAAAACTGATACAATGTCAACACGACATGAGAATTACGAATTTTTGGCGGAATAATTCGTCTGTGATCTTGGCCCAGGGCTAATTTTGGCGCATATTCCCCAATCGTCCGAAACCAACTACAAATATTACAAACATTTATCCACTCGACTTGAGTATAGGACAATACGAAATGCTGAAACGTCTGTATGTCCCCGGTATAGTCGCACTGCTGAGAATATCGTAGTTGTGGCTGGAGATGTCGGAGAGAACCCTGGAGTATGGACCAGATGATGGGCATCCGCCCAACGCAACGGTCTTTAAGAGATTTTTAGTAAAAGACTAAAAGATGTTCGCCGAGTTAGACCACGAGAGGAGATATCGTTACATCATAAATCATCGTGAATAAGCTAAATTATTTTTAAGAATCTTAAACATGTAATCGAGAGCAAGGTTCTAGCTATACATCAAACAAGAAATGGAGTTCGCTCGATACCTGTCTTATAACCAGAAAACTATGTAAAAAGTCCCTTTTTCTTCTGGTGAGCATCACCACCAGTCACATATGTACAACTGAGGTACAGAAGATGAAACATACTCGTAGTATGGACGGCTTATGCAGAGGATGCAGTGACAAGATACATGAGGATAATCTTCCCTACCTGTGTCACTGGGAGACACTTCTTCAATGATTTGGAGGAACTCTCTGACATTTCAACCAAAAAATATGGAAATTTATTTACTTTACCAAATGGCTTAAAAATTCCTAAGCTCTATCAACCAGCCGACCACGAGACTGGAAATCGACTGCAACCACAGTCTAAAGACATAAAAAGGGTCACGGACCACAATGATAAAACGAACGAAAACGAATGGACGATGCACGTGTTTGCAGCAACAAACGGAGAATAGGCACCCCGCCCATACATCAGCGATGGTCGCTCCTGCGGTGAATACGAGCGTCAGTGAGTTGATGGGATTACCGTTCCCTAAGATTGGTAAAATCCTCTTGAGGAAAGGAACAGTCTTTTCGACTTATTCAGCAATCCTGACCATTAAACGGACTTATAAACCAACCAGTAACCTATCAAACTCATCTACCCGATATTACAAGGAGTCACATGCTTCTACGGGTCTGGTGAGCGGATTATTTCTCAATAGCGGTTAAAGGAAAATATGACGACCTTAAAAGCTTCTATCTATCATCAAACAGGTGATTATCTGACGACAGACATTTCTTCAATGATTCAGAAGCACCCTCCGAGATTTCAGGCTATTGCTTGCTGAAACTCATCAACACCCTTAGAGTGCTTGAATAACAGTATTTTAATAGGGCTCAATACAATTCGCTAAGGTATCACAACGGATCTACTTTGATATAAGTGTGACGGTAACAAGATCAAGTGTCAGTCTATTAACGTAACCTAACCTTAGCTAAACTGGGGCACCAAAAATTCGCGTATAACCCACAAAGACCATATCACCTCGAAATTACTGCATGATGTGCTGTATTACGCTGGAGGCATCATCGGTCGTAATTTTTTCGCAAACTCTGCGGGCTAACCGACTAGTGCGGACAGCGAGCGGTCCTGAGTCATCTTCCACGACTTTCCCCTTTCTCAATTCGACGAATTAGGACTTGGGAACATTTCGTTTTAACAGGATGGGACAACGTGCACGAACCGACATTCAAATAGTTTTATTTGCTGGTCACCTCTTCTTTCCTTTTGGCGATTTGCACTGATCGACTAGATCGCCCGATTCAGACTTCTTTTTGTAATTTTTAAATTCAACAAGCCTCAAACTCTGAAAGCTCTCAAAGAGATTTTCCGCTTACAATAAGAAGACCTAACAACGGAACTTCTGGCAGTGATGCGAAATCCCAAAAATCGGAACCCGAATTGTCATCAATCTTGGCTTTTCTCGACTATCTATGTAACTAGAAAAAATTTAAAAAAAAAACATTCATAATCATATTACAGTCAAAGACAATCGAGTGAAAACTTTGTCGCCACCAACTTGATTTCATACGTATCTGCCTTTAAAAGCCAGTTTTTTTTTTTCAAAATAATAATTTTCGAAACATATTCTACATATATATTTGCATTTAAAGCGTTCTAATGTAGAGAAGTGATAAAAGGTGTAAGCACACCCGAAACGTTGAAGCTGTATTGGTTATTGAAAATCAATACTGAATATTGACCTGAAGCTTACTTAAGGACATATTATTATGAAGTGATAAACCTGTTTCCAAGATTACCATGTAATTGTTGATGTAGGTTTGTTTCGTACTCCAGACCAGATTCTGATATCATTTCAAACACTCAGAATTGGTTGCTATTAGTTACGATTTTTTTATAAAAGTATCTATTTCACGAGCCGCCATTGTACTCTTTCCCATGAACAGCTTCTCTCCATATTTAAATTCCTTGCGAAATTTCAATGATCAGACCGCTGTAGTACCGTCTTTCATTTGCACAATCTCTTCCTCCTTAAAAATTAAAATTTTACTAAATTTACTATTAAGTTCCAAAGTCCACAGGCTACAATATTGAGAAAGTAAATTTATCATGAGGTGCAATGAATTAGTTCAGTATGCTTTGAGAACAATGCCTCCTAACGGAATATAGTGGATTAATTATATGATTCGCATATCCAGTGCCACAAGGTAAAACTGGAAATATGTAGGTCATCAATAAACAAAGCAAACATGCTTGGGTCCATTGAACAGCCTTGCATAACTCCTGATTTTGTTCTGAACCAAACAGAAATCTTTTCACCATTCTATACTGACGCCATTTTATCAACGTTAATGTTCTGTATAACTCTTCTAAGATTCCATGAGATTCCTATACCATACAGCTTATACATATATAAGAACTTGTCTATCCACATTTACAGTACAGTTTCTGCTCGTTGCTAAAAAAAATGGATTGGCGAAGCTTGGACAGTCTTAGCATTATATCAGCAAAAGCTTTTTATCAACAATCAATTTGTAACGAGGATTAAGCTGAACATTTTATAAGAAGCATTAAGGAACGATATGTTCTTATAATTAAACAGATCTGACAGACCACTTCTTGCTATGCATTATGAAAACTATAGATTCTCTAAATTCCTATGGTATTGCTCCACTTTCCAAAACAGTGTTGTATATTAGGGTCAAGCTATTGATCAACTTCTTTGTTCCTTAAAAGTTCGCTTTTTCCTATATACTTCTGCACAAAAAAGATCCTTAAAATGAAATAATGAACTACCGGCCTATAGTTAAGTTATCTGTGATACCGAAACTGTTTGAGTCTATTGCATGTAATGTTCTTTCCTTTCATTGAACTTCAATTATATGTGATAATGATAATCATCATGGCTTCGTCAAAAAAAGATCTACAGTTACTAATTTATTCAACTTCACGTCCTGTTGCTTAAATGTTTTGGAAAAAAACGCGGACAAGTCGATTGTATATTTACTGATTTTAGTAAAGCCTTTGACAAATTATGTTATAATAATAATGAGTATTCGAATCAATTTGTTGTCAACTCTGGCGTCCCTCAGGGTAGCCATTTAGGTCCAACTTTATTCATTTTATTTATAAATGACTTGGTTTCGATCATACAAAATTCGTCCGTCCTAATTTATGCTGATGACATTTAGCCTTTCAAAAGTATACTAAATCTACTTCTATCTGTTAAAAAACAAAACTTTTCTGATATCCCATCTGCTATCTTTCCATCCTTAAACTTTGTCACCGTACCTCTTGCTGAGTTATTCCAGCATTAATAAATTTACTGATAACACTGACTATATTTACAGTCCAAATTGAACTAAGGCGACTCATGTCCCCTTTTGTATTTGCACGAAGGGTCTAGATGATAGCATCTAACTGGCAAAAGCTGCAATCATGTTCTATTTAAAGAGAGCCGATAAATCTTACTTGAAACTCAATCATGTTTGTTTGTTTAAAACTTTCAATTTCAAAGTTTTTCAGGTTTTTCATCCAAGGTCCAAAGCTCAAAAATACTAGGAAGCTATCCCACATGAACAACTTTGAAATTGTCGAAAATTCAGTTCGCCTTACCTATATGTGCCTGATAAGCTTGTGCCGTTTTGAAATCTTAATCCATAAAAGTTGTTAATAAAGTCAATAAGTTTCGAGTCTTCTGCAGTACACACACTGTATACTTGAATCACAAATAATCATATACAGATGTCTCATCTCCATACAAAAAAATGTCCTAAGAAATTTTTTCAGCAGACAAACTTTAGCAGACAAAGATACAAAAATCAAGAACGACAAGAGAACTACAATTACCCCAATGTAGGAGAGCGAAAAATGTATCTTTTCATTGGGTAAGCGACTAAGCGACAAGCGTTCTCTTGTTCTCATTATTATATTATATTTATATATTTATTTATATTATTTCTGTTCTACTTTTTCTTATTATATTTTGTCATTCGTAGAATTTCTGTGTGGATGGATGTGGTTTTTGTTTTTATATTTGCCTTTTCCTGTGTTCCTTTATTGGTTTTGGTGGCTGGTGCATGCCGCGGCGACTCCTTGGCTGGTGTTTTTGTTTTTTTTTTTTTATTTTGATTTCTTGTGAGTGTATTGCACTTTTTGGTATGAATTTTCTTGTTTGGATTTTGGCAATATCTTTTCGTTTTCAAGTGTATCTGCTTTGGGTAGGTATAGAAAAATGGAAATGGATTTTGTATGTTATGTGAGTAGGCTATGTTGATTTGCTTATAACTTGAGAATTATTGATTAGATCTTTAAGGACAAGCACTTAAAATAAAGGTAAAATTTCTAGTTTTATTATAAGAAAAATGCTAAAAATGAAATTTGAGATTTAGATTAAGCTTTTTTTTTACATGCCAGCCGATGTTTAGCTTCTTTCTTTCAAACAATCGAAATCTATGCAAAATTATTCTCTCTTTCAAATCAAAATGCATTCGTGTGACTTTGTATTCTGCAGGAAGTAGGTACTCGTAGGTACATTATTTATGTTTCTGTTTTGTTTATTTTTTTGGAGATATTATGTAGACAGAATCCTCGTCTCAAGAAAGAAGAACGGCATTAGCAAGAAGGTTAGGTATTAGTTTTTAAGTTTCTTTACTTCTTTTTTTTAGCTTAGTACATGTATAGATCTGTGGTCACAAGGAAAAGCTGCTAAAGTCTTTTTTACTAATTTTTCAGGAGAGCTGTTTAAAGTTTTTAACAAACGCGTGAAATTACAAATTACTATATTGGGCGATTGAAAACTCCGTTCAGGTTGAAACAAAAATTTAAATAAAGAAAATTTTACTCTTTCTTAGTTAAAAATTGAAATTAATTACCTGCAGTTTAGTTGTTTTTCCATTTTAAAGAAATTTTTAATAAAGAAAAATATATTGTTTTTAACAGAGAATGAGAACCAACTTTGAACTTTCAGATAGAATGAATGAAAATACAAAAAAAAAAAACAACAAACTTTTCATCATGCATTGTAAATTAATAAGAAATAAATCAAAAATTGAAAACCAAAATTAAAAAAGTGTTTTTTATCTTCATCGTCACTTCTTTAGTCTGATTAAATGTTGATTTCGTTGGAACTAGTTTTGAGATTCTTATAAAAATAACTAAAATCTGGATTTATGTATTGTAATAAACCCAAAAGATCTTTTTCTTATCTGGTCCTGCTGGGATACTTTTATCTTATGTAGATTAAAATCCATAGCAAGTTGCGCATGTGTCTAGTTTGGAAACTTTTAATTTTAAATTCAGTGTTCCGAATATTTTTGAATATTTGGTAAGGCTCACATGATTACAAACTTCATTTCTTTACATGGAGTGATTTAAACTGCCATGAATATATTTTTTTTGATGTACCCTGACAAATCTCAAGTGGTTCGGTTGGACATGAAACTTTTGCGGCTATTGTGTTTTTAATGAAACTTTCCGTTTCAGATAAAAACATATTGTGAAATGTGGTCTTCAAATTTGTATATGTATGCCATCATATTCCAAAGCGTACTTCACTCAAATTTCACCGCGTCGCTTTCTTTGCATTGCGTTAGACAGAGTACTTCATTTGTTATTTCCTATAGTCAGAAGATTTCCTATGTTCTAGTCATAGGTTCCAAAAAACCAAAACTGGATAAATAGTTGTTTTATTTGCTCGAAAGAAATTTTGTCTTGGCAGTTGCTTCAACACAATCCAAAGGGTTTTGAAGATCTTGCATGCTTCACTTTTCCAGAAAGTGTCTTATATATTACTTTTCAATGACGTTCCTTAATGTCTGACGATTGTGAATCGTAGTTTTTGAACGGAATATCCAAATTTTGCTCTTTTCACTTTTTGTGTGCGAAACATGAGAAGCAACAGTATTATTTAGTATAAAATCAGGGTCTTTTTGAGAATCATCGGAATTTTTCCATTCTGGCAAATTATCATAAGTTATATTCCCTGATGCTAATATTATATTATTATTATTTTATGAAAGCATTCACCGTTGAACTCATTTGAATTGTCTAAAATAATGGAAAACTAAAAACGTTTCTGTAGTTTTCGCAATTTTATGTAGTCATTAGTAGATATATTACTTTTTTGTAAAACATATTTCCGGGAATTCAGGAAACGTTAACAAACTTGATTCAATGTTTTCTGTGCATTTAAAACATTAAAAAAAAATGTTAAATATATATCGTTTAACCAATATCTTTATTATGTTCTGGTGTAAAAGATCTGGGTGTCAGTGCGATCGACGTGACACCAAACATCTAAAATGTAGGAGTTTTTCAGTTTTGTAGATTCCGATTTAAGAGAAGCTTAATTGCTTTCAAATAAAATCAAGTGAGTGCATAATATCATATCTTATAAAAACAGACTTCTTCCAAATGACATTCGGGCTACTCGTAAATTAAAATAAAATCGCTCTTATCGTCAACTCTTGATAGATAAACTAATTAAGTTACAGTTACTAACTAAAAGTATTCATCTTTTATTATATTTCGATAACTAAGTGCTATTTTGCAGAATTTTAACATTTTCAATACATCTATTTCGTTAAGAAGATCCATGGTTTCGTTTTCTGTTAAGAAGTCACTACTCCAGTTTTGTCTTCTAGTTTTCCTTAGAAAGGGAACGGGACACCTTCCAATAAAATGAAAAACATCCCCACGTTCTGTGAGATTACACATCACACAAAGTAGCAACAATAAAGAAAACGTTGATTATAGATCATAGCTCTATAGTTCAAGAAGAGAACTTACAACTAGAGCTATTTAAATCTAATTGGAATGATGGTTATTGTTGGGATAAAAAAGAAATTTCATTCAACACATTTAACATAACAGAAATAATCACTAATAAAACTTAAAGAATATGACACCTCTAATGAAAAACCTCTACTTTTATGGCCCTCTGAAACGTAATTTCAAAAATTCGTTCGCAATATTTAAACATAACAAAGATTTATTTTCCAGTTTGGTTTGATAATACAAATGAATGTCATATGCAATGCACAAACTTGAAACCGTGATTCTGAAATGTCAAAATCATTAGTTGTGTTCAACCAGAAAGAGGTCATTGTAGAGTAGTGTAGTGCAGTGCAAGTTCATGAAAACTGTCAGAGCAAACTTAAGCAAAAACGTCATACGTCAGATCTTAAAAACATGCATTTTTTCTAAATTTAAATTCGAAAACACAACGCGCGGACAAAATTCAAATTAATTCCTTTGCCAAATATAATCAAATAATGACATCAGCTGATTTTGACAGTTTTCACCAACCTGCACTAGCTCAAAAGGTAGTGCAAGATATTCTGAACTAATGTACAATAGTTCAGCTCATCGAACGCTAATCAGTGTAAGTCAGTGGAGAAATTTTTTCAATGGACACCAAAAAGCTACACTTGTCTGCCCAGAGTAGTCCAGTTCAGCTGGTTGAACACAACTATTATCAACTAACTTTGAATCCGAAGTGCTTACACTACGTTGGAGGGGAATTTTCAACTCAGGCACGAGTACGATAACTTGGCCGCCAAGATTTGATGACGGATTTTTGTAGAGGGGTCAAAAACAAGCACTTTTACTATAGGAGGGGGGTTTATCTCCCCCCGTTTAGGAGGTAGGGGCACTTTTAGAAAAAATGGTTTAAATTGAACAAAAAATATAAAAAAATAACGGCAACACTTACAATAAAGTGTTATACTGCATTTGAAAGCCAGAAGATTGTTCTATAATCCTGCATTAAAATTAAATTACTCATGTCAATTATTTTTGATAAATTCGCATTTAAAGTCCAAATTTTGATTAAAAAACGTAAAAAAAAAGTTTATATCGATTGTTTTCAAAATTGTGAAATGATATTGGAAATTAGCTGATATGTGTTCCATGAAACTATCAGTTCTAAATCGAACATAAAAATCCGCATGGTTTTATGTCTTCTACGAGTAGTTTTTGAAAAAATTTAAAATAACTAAAACTACTTTTCTTTAAAATGTTTGTTATTTTTTGCTTCCCCCCTGCAACCGCCCTGCTTGGGACATTATAGGATTTGGGGTAGGTGCGAGGTTGGGTGCATGCAAAGTATCTTTTGCATTCACAGAATCTGTATTTAAACAAATTCAAATTTATTCTATTTATCCAATATCCACTAAATACATATACATATAATATATATTATATAAGTAGCCCGCTACTCCATCCCAATTTGAATAATTTTCCAATATTTTCTTCTTTCGGTGATTTAGTGTCGACCAACGAAAAAAGCATTACTTTTTTCGAAGAAATTGGTTTAATACCAAATGAAAATGCAACTCCCCTGGCCGTGTGCAATTCTGGGTAACGCTAAATGAATTGCTGTACTGAACTAACAAATATGCATTATGTTTATTAACATTAATCCTTAAAATGGAATAACCGTCATCACCAAAAATCAAAAAAAGCAGTTTTTGTAATTTTCGATTTTCTCAAAAACTAGAAGACATAGAACCATGCGGTTTTTTGTGTTCGATTAAGAACTGATAGATACATGGAACACATATAAGCTAATTTACAATTTAATTTCACAATTTTGAAAACAATCGGTCTAAACTTTTTTTTTCACGTTTTTTTTTATCAAAATTTGGACTTTAAATGCGAATTTCTCAAAAATCATTGACATGAGTAATTTAATTTAAATGCAGGATTATAGAACAATCCTCTGGCTTTCAAATAGAGTCTAGCACTTTATTGTAAGTGTTTCCGTTGTTTTTTAATATATTTTTTTTTCAATTTAAACCATTTTTTCTAAAAGTGCCCCTACCTCCTAAACGGAGGGAGATAGACCCCCCATCCCGCAGTAAAAAGTGCTTGTTTTTGACCCCTCTGCAAAAACCCGTTATCAAATCTTGGCGGCCAAGTTATCGTACTCTCCCCTCAACTCATTTTATAGTTATGTAACGGGTGATTTTTTAAGAGCTTGAGAACTTTTTTTAAAAAAAAACGCATAAAATTTGCAAAATCTCATCGATTCTTTATTTGAAACGTTAGATTGGTCCATGACATTTACTTTTTGAAGATAATTTCATTTAAATGTTGACCGCGGCTGCGTCTTAGGTGGTCCATTCGGAAAGTCCAATTTTGGGTAACTTTTTCGAGCATTTCGGCCGGAATAGCCCGAATTTCTTCGGAAATGTTGTCTTCCAAAGCTGGAATAGTTGCTGGCTTATTTGTGTTGACTTTAGACTTGACGTAGCCCCACAAAAAATAGTCTAAAGGCGTCAAATCGCATGATCTTGGTGGCCAACTTACCGGTCCATTCCTTGAGATGAATTGTTTTCCGAAGTTTTCCCTCAAAATTTCCATAGAATCGCGAGCTGTGTGGCATGTAGCGCCATCTTGTTGAAACCACATGTCAACCAAGTTCAGTTCTTCCATTTTTGGCAACAAAAAGTTTGTTAGCATTGAACGATAGCGATCGCCATTCACCGTAACGTTGCGTCCAACAGCATCTTTGAAAAAACACGGTCCAATGATTCCACCAGCGTACAAACCACACCAAACAGTGCATTTTTCGGGATGCATGGGCAGTTCTTGAACGGCTTCTGGTTGCTCTTCACTCCAAATGCGGCAATTTTGCTTATTTACGTAGCCATTCAACCAGAAATGAGCCTCATCGCTGAACAAAATTTGTCGATAAAAAAGCGGATTTTCTGCCAACTTTTCTAGGGCCCATTCACTGAAAATTCGACGTTGTGGCAGATCGTTCGGCTTCAGTTCTTGCACGAGCTGTATTTTATACGGTTTTACACCAAGATCTTTGCGTAAAATCTTCCATGTGGTCGAATAACACAAACCCAATTGCTGCGAACGGCGACGAATCGACATTTCACGGTCTTCAGCAACACTTTCAGAAACAGACGCAATATTCTCTTCTGTACGCACTGTACGCATTCGTGTGGTTGGTTTAATGTCCAATAAAGTAAACTGAGTGCGAAACTTGGTCACAATCGCATTAATTGTTTGCTCACTTGGTCGATTATGTAGACCATAAATCGGACGTAAAGCGCGAAACACATTTCGAACCGAACACTGATTTTGGTAATAAAATTCAATGATTTGCAAGCGTTGCTCGTTAGTAAGTCTATTCATGATGAAATGTCAAAGCATACTGAGCATCTTTCTTTTTGACACCATGTCTGAAATCCTGCGTGATCTGTCAAATACTAATGCATGAAAATCCTAACCTCAAAAAAATCACCCGTTATATTTACCCACTCATAGTTAGTTAGCTACGTAGTCACATAATTTGAATATTGAGTTATCAAAAATAAAAATGTGTACTTTTTTTTTAATTAAAATAAGGTTTTCTTAAGATGTTGTTCTCACTATGAGAAAGAAGAAAAAAAAATGAAAAAACCAAATATAAAAAATAAAATTCTACTAGAGGTAACAAAAATAACTATTTAAGATAAAATACAAAAAAGCATCATTTTCCTAATATTTGAATTATTTTTACAAAATTGTAAAAGTCGTTTTTGAGAAATATATTATTTTTCTTTTTGGCCAAATGTGTGGCATGTACGCCTGAATACCAAGGACACACAGGTGAAATTGCGAAACACACTTTCTTTTTCTTTCTTTCGTCTTCTCTACCATCCTATTGACAAAATTGATCAAATCTCGAGCTCATTTTTTTCATAACCTGCCATATGTATGTATATTACAAGTACCTGCATCGTAAGTTAAAACCGGATCGGCGGAGGGTCTATATCGTCTCGGCCGGCGGTAGGCGCAAATTTTCTAGTAGGTGCCTACAAATTTTCTTGTAGGTACATATCACATAGACATAATACCTAGTTACAGGAAGGAATTATGTTAATAAGAACCTAGGAACATTTGTATACTCTGATCTATATGTCCAGCTTTTTACATTATCAAACAAAAAAAAAGTTATTAATTATTTTTGGTTAATAATAATTTAAGTAAAAATGTATCAAGGCAGATCCACATAGCCCTTCTTAAGTATACAATTATTTAAAAGACTATCTAATACAAAAAGTTCTTAATTGATACATGATTGTATTCAAACTATTTGAATTCTTATGTTATCTTCCTACATACGGACATATTTATGTATATATACATATGTACATAATGTACTGTACATAAGTACAAAAATTCCAAACTAATTTCGTTTCCTGCTAGGTATACCTACACATGTACTAAACAAGCTCTTGTCCAAAATCTTGAAATTTATAATAATAAACCCTAAAAATACCTAGGTATATTCCTACCTACATTACCTACTATAAAAATATAATATATATACAGGGTGATTGGCATAAGGTGTGACAAAAAGCTAGGGCGTGTAGGTTGGACTTAGACAAGAAAAAAAATCGTACGAAAGGGGGGGGTCTATTTCCCCCCGTTTAGGCGGGAGGGGCAATTTAAGAAAAAAATCACTTAAAACAGAAAAAAAATTATAAAAAAATAACGGTGATACCTACAGAGTAATGCTATAGCATTTTATAAAGCCAGAAATACATTCTTTAATTTTGTTTTTAAATAAAGTTGTTCGACTGAATAGTTTTTGAAAAATTAATTTTCAAAATCAAAATTTTGAAAAAAAAAATGAAAAAATTTTTTTTAAACAATTTTTTTTCAAAATTTTACGTAATTAAGTATTATTTTTGTATTCAATATTCAATGCTCTTATTAATTTTTGATCAAACACAAAAAACCGGATGTCAAAATGTTTTGTAGTTTTTGCGAAAATCAAAAATAACAAAAACTACTTTTGTTCTAAGAAAAGCCTTTTATTTTAGTTTTTATACGTCTTTGGATTCTTAGGTGAATTTACGATTGAAAGGATTAACTTTCTTTTTACTATTTTTTTAATTATCGTCTTATAAACATACAATAATGTGACAAAGTACTGGATTAACCATATTTAACACATTTTTTCATTGAGAACACCTGCGTGAGAGCATTGGTTTAAAATTGACCTGCCACTTTTTTATTATGGTGGGGTCGGCTTGGCGTAGGTGGATTTACGAAAAAAAGGATTAACTTTTTTTGTAAAATTTTTTTATTATCAGTCTTATAAGCATACAATAAAGTGACAAAGTACTGGATTAACACATTTTTCATTGAGAACACCTGCGTGAGAGCATTGGATTAATATTAACCTGCGAATGTTTTTTAAATAATTTTTTGTAATAAGCTTTAGTTAAAAAATTGTTAAAAATTTAAATATGCATGTATTTCTTATTTTAATTGATTTCAAGATTCAGGAACATTCTTGTTCTTATTTCGCAATTGCACTTTTCTGTCACTAGTTAGGGCGTGTAACGTTGCATTATTTAAAAAACATTCGCAGGTCAATATTAATCCAATGCTCTCACGCAGGTGTTCTCAATGAAAAAATGTGTTAAATATGGTTAATCCAGTACTTTGTCACATTATTGTATGTTTATAAGACGATAATTAAAAAAATAGTAAAAAGAAAGTTAATCCTTTCAATCGTAAATTCACCTAAGAATCCAAAGACGTATAAAAACTAAAATAAAAGGCTTTTCTTAGAACAAAAGTAGTTTTGTTATTTTTGATTTTCGCAAAAACTACAAAACATTTTGACATCCGGTTTTTTGTGTTTGATCAAAAATTAATAAGAGCATTGAATATTGAATACAAAAATAATACTTAATTACGTAAAATTTTGAAAAAAAAATTGTTTAAAAAAAATTTTTTTCATTTTTTTTTTCAAAATTTTGATTTTGAAAATTAATTTTTCAAAAACTATTCACTCAAACAACTTTATTTAAAAACAAAATTAAAGAATGTATTTCTGGCTTTTCAAAATGCTATAGCATTACTCTGTAGGTATGACCGTTATTTTTTAATAATTTTTTTTCTGTTTTAAGTGATTTTTTTCTTAAATTGCCCCTCCCGCCTAAACGGGGGGAAATAGACCCCCCCCTCCCATACGATTTTTTTCTTGTCTAAGTCCAACCTACACGCCCTAGCTTTTTGTCACACCTTATGCCAATCACCCTGTATATGATATTCCTGTACTCTTACGAAATAGAAAAGGCGAATGTAACTACATAATTACGAAACAAAAATGTGCCCTTTATTAAAATCAACTTCAGACGAATGAAAAAAAATTAAATAAAGAAATTCCTTCCGTCATTTAAACTATGTACAAATACATAATTACCGACGACACAGTTTATTGAAAAAATCTTTCTAATTATCAACCAACTTAAATAATCGGTCAAACACAAGAAGCACACATTTTATATTTATCGCAAACCTCAGACAACCCAAAAAAAAAATCAACTGTCTGCGGCTTGATCGTTACAAAGGGGTGCACGAATATTGCAAATACATCTGTGGCAACAAGGAAAAACAGCATAAGTCGACTTATGTCGAAAATGAGTTTTTGATGCCATCCGATGCGCAATAAGCCATTCCGTCTGTGATATTTTTTTCGTATTTATATCTCAAATAGTTAAGGAATTACAGACAAAAGAAAAACGACATAAGTCAGTATCTACATAGCTTGCACATGGAAAAACAACACAAGTACAATTCTTTAATTTTTATTTTCTACTTGCGCTTTTATTCCATAACGAAAAACCAAATCAACGCACACATAAGTTTACTTATGCTCTTTGTCCAAAACCAATATATTTTTTATTCGCTATCATAAGTTTACTTATGTTCTTTTTCCAAAGTAAAATTGTAGCTTACACGCAGGTAAGTTGACTTGTGTAGTTCTTCCAAAATCCTTTACGTACAAAATCCAGGCACAAGTTGACTTGTGTACATTTTCCTTATTCCGTTTTGTAAAAAGAACGAACACAAGTTGACATGTGTTGTTGTTCCGAAAGACGTTACGGAATATACTTGAAAATAAGTATACATATGCTGTTATTTTGAAAGCAAACACATACTCAGTTGTGACTTACGCCGTTTTATTCTTATAAAATTTCTGCTCTGGTAGGTTGGGTTGCAGTTTTGTTTGGATTATTGCATGTGTAGGTATACGTCATAGATGTGTCAAAAGTTAAGTTAATTTGTGAATTGTTCTACAAAGTGATATTTGTATTGTATTAAATAAAGTTAATTGTTTTAAAAAATTAAAGCGTGAAAGTCCTTAAAATGTCGCGCGGTACCAGAATGTTAGCTATAGCCTTGGAAAGAGCAGCCGCTTTAAATGCAAAAAAGTCAGAGAAATAACGTTTGTGAAAATAATGAAGGTCAGTTTTTTATCTTTATAATAAGAAGAATATTAATTGTAGTTATTATGAAAATCATTAACATTAAATTTAATTTCATTAGAAATAATTTAAAGAATAGCTTAGTACCTACCCATTAAATACATAAATGAATTATTTATTGCTTTCACTATGTATGTAAAATAATACGAGTGATTTGGTTTTGTTTTGTTATTATTTTTAAATAGATAGATGAATAATACGAATAAAAATATTAAAAATAAAACTTAGATAACAGCTATGCCTGTATTTTTTTTTAATTTCGAATAATATGTTTCAGAAACATTCGGTGATCCAAAATATACTCCATAAGAAAACATAAATCTACAATCCGATGGAGGATATAAGTTAAAACTTCCAATCATTAGATGTACTTAGTTTAGAGATTATTTAAATTTTTGTAGATGGTATTACCAACTTTGAATATCCTTTCAATCTTAAAAGCTTAGATCCAGATTATGTATTGAGTTCAAGTGACGATGAAAGTATAGAGCATTGGGGTAAGGTTTTTGAAGAGTCTGTTGATAAAGTTTGTCAGGATTCAGTGGTGATGAAGCATGTTTCACCAGAGTATGTAAATAGTTTTGACATTGATGAAACACCTGCAACTCAAGAAGAAGAAAATATTGCTACAGCATTCAGTAACAAGATAAAAGGGGTTGAAAAACGCCGACAGAAGCTTAGAAACAAAGGTTTACCTTACAACACTCTAAAACAAAATAAAAAAATACTGGCCAGAAAATTAAAACCATTATTATCTTGCAGAAATGATTGCGGTACCAAAATAACGCTTGAAAATCAACAACAATTATTTGAAAATTATTGGGCCTTAGGCTGTTATAATAAAAGAGTTATTTACATTTCCTCACTGATTCATATAAAACCAAAGTCTTCGGCAAAAACCAAGAAGTGTTGAGTTAATCACCGGGATAGACAACTTACTCCTGAATATACATATAATTGAACTTACAGGTGAAAATATCACAGTATGTAAAACTTGCTTTTTGTGTTGTTTTGGTGAATCAAATGGTTTTGTGAGGTCAGTAATACGTAAGAAATTGAGTTCACCTTCCAGTAATCTACTTGACAAAAGAGGAAGTTCGACACCCCCAAACGCATGTTCTATGGAAGAAATAGAGAAGATATAAGCACATATCCAAAAATTTCCGGCTTATGAAAGTCATTATACGAGACAGGACACATCTAAAAAGTAGTAATAACCAGGTTTGACAATTTCCAAGATGTATAGTCTTTATTGTTTTTAAAATAATGAACCAAATAGTTTATCAATCTATACGAAACTATTCCATGAGTTGAATTTAAAAATACAATCTCCCCAGCTTGATACATGTGGAACGTGCGATAAATTGCTTCAGAAAATATCAGTTATGGAAAGTTCTGATGAAAAATTAAAGCTTGAGGGTCAGCTTACAAACCACCAAGAAAAAGCAGATTTTGCTTACGCATGCAAAAGAAAAGACAAAAGCCTAGAAAAAACTAACAAAAATGTTGCAGCTTATGCATTTGATCTCCAGCAGTGCTTGCCTACCCCATTTTTGAAATCAAATATCGCCTTCTACAAGCGTCAGTTATGGACCTATAATTTAACGGTCCACAATTTGGATAACGATCAACCTTACTGTTATATGTGGCATAAAGGAATGGCAAAAGGTGGAAATGAGATGGCGTGTTGTATTTTTACACACATAGACGAAGAAGTTCCTGTTGCCGTCGAAAATCTAATTTTTTATAGCGATTCTTGTCCGGGCCAAAATAAGAACACGCATGTTAGTTGCATATTTATAGCTGCTTTAGTGAATAGCTAGCAACTAGAGGTAATTGACCATAAATTCCTCGAACCTGGTCATACTCACATGGAATCTGATGTCGACCATTCTGTTATTGAACGAAAAAAAAAAGAACACAACAGCTAAGATTCACCATCCAAGAGACTGGCAGAACTTAATTGCTGGCATAAGTTACAGAAATCCTTTTAAAGTGAAGGAAATGCGTCAGCCAGATTTCTTCGACTTTGCTGCAACCTCAAAGGACAAGTTCACGTGGCGAAAGGTGAATACTGATGGCGAGAAATATTCATGGCGTGAATTAAGGTGGCTAAGATATCACAAAGACAATTTTGGTTCATTATTCTACAAAAACACTTTAGACGAGGATGAGCCATTTAAGGAAATAAATTTAAGAAAACGTGGCGGAAATAGTCTTCATAGGTCCGACATTCAGAGTATTCAACATGTCCCTGCTATTTTAAAAGAAAAGGCTCACGATCTTTTTTTTTTGTTGGATTTTGTTGATCCCCAGTTTCATGCATTCTATAAAAGTTTGGTTGTTGATATCATTACAAAACAAAACGTTCATCCGGATGTATGTGACAGTGATGAAGATTAAAGTAGAAGATGATTAAAAAATTATACATTTTTGTTAATTTTATTCTTAAGCAATATCTGTGAATTTGTGTACCTAATAAAATAAAATTTTGGTTTTCTTAAAATACATATTTTATTATTAAAAACTTTTATTTATTGTTGTATTTTTATAATTGTGATGAAAAAGAAACAAGGCTGTGTCTTTTATGCCTCCATTGAATGTAAGTAATTATTTTTATCCTTCTACGATTTTGACTCATTCTTGCAAATTTCAACAATTTGTATTGGAAAAAGGAGTTAAGTCAATTTTTGTTTTTGCATTATTTTATTTTAAGATTGGAAAAAAAACACAACTAAACTTAAACAAAATTATTCCGTTGTACTCATTTTGGAAAAAAGGCACAAGTCGACTTAACCGACAGCAAAGTTCAAGTTAAATAAGGAACAACGACATAAGTCATATTTTTATCAAAATCAGCTGTAAATTGACACAAAATTAATTCTTTTTAAATTCAAATAAGATCTTAGAGTAATTTCAGTCATTTTTGCGTTTAAACTTTGTCCATAAGTCTTGTACCTGATTTGTAACTGCAAACCAAACATTCAAATCGCTCTCCTGAAAAGTAGCAAAAACTGACTTATGTCGTTTTTCCTTGTTGCCACAGACATATAAACAAAAATTGTAGGAAAGGGTAAACGAAAGAGAAGCAACACATAATTGAGAGAAGAAAAATCCTATCCTACAAAATCCTGCGAAAAGAACTTTGATTCTCGTAGAAAAAATGCTTTTTAAAAAGCTTTATAGAATAAAGCTTTCTCAATTTCATAGGTCACTCTGCTCCATAGGCGTAAGACATCTGTATATGATTATTTGTGCTTGAATCTTCTGTCAATTCCAGACAGTGTATTTTTCTTTCCACTTACAGAAGCACTGCCTTGTGGCATGAGCCTATCCAAAAAATTTCCAACCTGCTTTTACTTTTTACTTTACTCTAATAGTTACACATAAGACACAACTGTAATTACCAACTTGGAAATGCAGGGTCTTGGGTGAATAGCCTGAAAAAATCGTGTTTTCACTTAAGTAGATCCATGGGACCCAATTAGCGACGGATAAATTATTGCCGTTTTGAGACATCACCGTCAGTAACAACAATACTTTCAATACATTGGAAAGTCTCCAATTCTATATCGATCTTCCGCAGAGATTCTAAGCTATATGAGTTCTGGAATTTTTTATTGTTTCAAGATTGATTGACTACAGGTATTTCTGTCGTATTGATTTTGAGCCCCACCATTACAGCATTACAGCTTTTTTTCATACGTATGGTCTTATTTGATAAAGTCCATAATGCTATGATATAACAAGGTTTTAAGTGGTATTTAAGTAAAGAATGGCCGTTTGTCCAAAAAAATATTAGCTTTTCATCATGGTGACTTCACCTGGAATCATCATCATTTGAATATGAAGTGACATTTTCAGTGAACAACTATGAAAATATTTATGTTAAGAAGTTCAAGTAAATGGTGCTGACTCTTCTATTCGACTGATTCGTTTCAGACGTATTAAAAAAAATGTATTCTTCCATTTCGAGCTGTCGAAGAAGAAGTTAAGACATCATTAATCACGAACTTACCCAATGTGATGTTTAAGCTTACTAATTCTTAAATAGTGAATGATTTAAAAAAGAGTATGGAATGGCGTGTTTACTCCAATCATTGCATAGGTGATAGGTCCATTTCTCCAATTTTAGCATAACCCAAAAATTATAACTTATATTCGATATTACTCAATTTACTTTTTGAAATGCCTTTCATCTATAGTTTTTCAGTGCTTATTGAGAATATCTGAGTTTTAAATTTTTAACATTTGAATTTAAAAAATAATATTATGACGAAATAGAATTTTTTTTAAATACAAACACTCATTTTATTAACACAGCAACGAAAAACCTATTTAACAAAACATTTTTTTTAATCAATCACAATCCTAAACGGATACTTGGCCCAAGACTTTTCAAACTCTATGTCTGTATCGAATGGTTCTTACAGTCTTGTAACGGTAGCCGTCATCATTGAGAGTTGTAGTATCAGAAGCTTCTTTGACTTGAGCAGCGTCTTCTACTGGCGGTAGGTATTGAATTTCCTGGGGCTCAACTTCCACTGGCGCACTATAGGTGTAACCTTTAGTTTGTTGACTAGCTATTTCGGAAACATCGCGACGATGACGGTACCTGATGCGGCGAACAGTCTTGTAATGGTATCCATCATCGGCAAGAGCAGCTGATTCTAGAGGTAGTTCGATTATTTCAGCGTGTCCTCTGAAATTTTCAGCTGGTGGGAGATATTCGTTTGACACTACCGGGGACGATGCTTCTTTGGGGGTAGCTTCTGATGGTGGCAAGTAGTCGTTAGAAACTTCAGGGACTTCTGGGGCAATGGTAGGTTCAATGTTCAATGCTTCCTCAACTACCGCAACGTCTTCAACTGGAGGAAGGTATTCACTTGAAACTTTAGTCATAGGAACTGAAGGTTTCTTGTAATGGTATCCATCTTCAGCTAGAATAGCAGATTCCTCAACTGGGGCAACTAACTCAGATACGTCACGACGATGGCGGTACTTTAGCCTTCGAACAGTCTTATAGCGATATCCATCATCGGCTAACACAGCTGATTCCTCTGCGGCAGCTGGGGTTTCATACAAATACCCATTGGGATTAGATACTTCAGACACATCACGACGAGTACGGTATTTCAAGCGTCGAACAGTTTTGTAGTGGTAACCATCGTCAGCGAGAACAGCACTTTCTTCTGGAGCTTCGATAATTTCGGCATCAATTGAGGATTCTTCAGCAGGGGGAAGATATTCACTGGAACTCTGGGGAGCTTCATTAGAATCAGCAGCTTCTTTAACTTCAACTGGAGGTAGATAAATACTTGAAGCTTCATTTGTTACAGCAGGAGCTTCATATGCATATCCACTCTTAGGAGCAATAATTTCAGAGACATCCCGTCTAAACCTGAATCGCTTTCCGACTTTATAGTGATATCCATCATCGGCTAAGACAGCTGATTCTTCTGGAATTTCAGAGGCTTCTTTGGTTTCTGCAACTTCTTCCACTGGAGGCAAGTATTGATTTGAGACAGCTGGGGCGCCAGTTGTTGTAGAATCTTCACTTACAGCTTTGACTAGAGGAACTTCTTCGAGTGGGGGCAAATATTCATTTGAGACTGGTTTAGTTGAAGGAGCTTCAGTTGATACTGGAGTTGTTTCAGTTGAAATTGGAGTAGCTTCAGTCATAGCAGTCGTTAGTTCTGGAACAACAGTAGTAGACTCGGTGACAACCGGGGCTTCAGTAGACTGGACATCCTTGGGTTCTTCGGGAAGTTCTCTCAATTTGGCAGATGGTGGCAAATATTCATTGGAAACCTTGGGAACGGCTTGAGTTTCTTCAGGCACTCGGTAGTGATATCCATCTTTATCAAGAATTGCTGATTCAGGAATAACAATTTCAGAGACATCACGACGTTGGCGGTACTTGAGTTTTCGAATCGTCTTATAACGATAACCATCTTCGGCGAGTTCAGCATCTGGTGGCAAGTATTCGTTGTTAGCTTCAGAAATAGATTCCTCTTGTTCTACAGGAGTGATAGAAGCAATTTCGGAAACATCACGACGTTGACGGTACTTGAGCTTACGAACAGTTTTGTATCGGTAGCCGTCATCAGCTAGTTCAGCTGTTTCTGGTTCTTCCTTGATTTCTGCAACAGGTGGAAGATATTCCTTGACGATTTCTTGATCTGCACTTGGTTCAGCTGGGCTTTCCTTAACTTCTGCTGGAGGAATGTAGGCACTTTTGATTTCTTCAACATCTACTGGTGCTTCGTATGAATATCCACCGGATGGAATAATTTCGGAAGCATCACGCCTATACCTGATTCTGCGGTAATGATATCCGTCATCAGCAAGAACAGCACTCTCAATAGGACCTTCAATTATAATAGCATCATCGTCTGTTGGTGAAGGCAACTCTTCGCTGGCTGCAAACTTTGGCACATCTAACGTTGCGGTTGCTTCAGTTGGGGGCAAGTATTCTCTTGAAATTTCATATGTTTCCGTAGTTTCTTTCTTTTTTGTCTCCTCTTCGGCTGGTGGTGGTAAATATTCATTTGATACTTGAGAAGCCTCACTAATCTCCTTGTTTTCAGTGGCTTCTTTAACAGGTGGAAGATATTCCTCGGCAACTTTGGTTAAAGGTTCAGCCGACTGTGGTGCGTGATAATGGTATCCATCATCGGCGAGAGTGCCTTGGGCAAACAATTCCGAAACATCACGACGATGACGAAGCTTCCGGACAGTCTTGTATCTATAGCCATCTTCAGCTAGTGCAGCTGATTCTTCAAGAGGTTGTTCAACTGCAACTTGCTCTTCCTCCTTCACTGGGGGCAGATATTCATCTTCTGGAATTATGCCAGCAGAGGCAAATGCAATCAGCAGTGCAATGAAAAGTATCCAAATTGCAAAATTCTAAAAAAGACAATAAAATCTATATAGAGGTTTTCAAGACTTAAGACCATTAAGACATAAGACGGGACCATAGCCAATTTATCAAGGAAATTATTTAAAAATATTTCAAGATTATAAGAAATCGAATTTTATCTGGGAAATGGGTACTGTTTCTTCTTAAATCACTCTTACCATTGTCTCCAATTAGTTGTGCTCACTTTGAGTAATGCCGAACGAATGATGAACTCCTCAACCGTCAATGATTATTTATACCAATAGTGTTATCAATGGAGTGCTGACAGGTCGCTCTACCTCTCCTTCATGAGACTTTTTCGTCACTTTAGATTTTCTATTCCTTCGTTTCTCACGTGTACACGCACTTATCCGCTTAAGTGGCGCCCAATTCTATTACTCACCGTCCATACATCTGTCTTAAAAATACAACTTTTGACCTCCAACGCACATTCACATAGGCCGTGTAGATTTTTGATGTTTACCCTCGCTCTTCATTGGCCATCCGTCTTGGCTTCATTTAATTGTCGAATCTCAGTACAAATACCTTGGTTCAAGTGTTTTCAATCTCAAACCTGCCCGGATCTGCCAAACTTACGACAGATACTCTCCGGAAGAACAACAATTACATAATTGTGGTTGAAGAGTAGGTATCTAGTTGATCAGCGTGGCTTCTCCAGCATCACATCTTATGAACTTGATGGATTGCTTGTGTTATTGGAGATCTTATTGTTTTCATTAGAGTCGAATTCAATAAGAGTCTTGTAGTTGCTGTTTGAGGTTTGCCTCAAGAATTTATCGTGTCACACTTGACAGTCGATGAACTTCACTACCATAAGTATATACAATTATACATCTATTTGAAGGACATTTTTTTGTTGTTCTTTTTCATTTGAAGGCTTAGGCACATCTTTTTAGTCTTCATAAGCCAGATGTTTGTGCCAAAAAGTTAACTGGAACAAATAAAAGTGTAAGTGACAAGGGTTTTGGTCATTAATTATTATTATTTTATTATTTTTCATTCATAATGCGTGATTGATAATGCTTGGGTTTTAGGCATTATTTTGTGGTGTAAGTTTTGATGTTGATGTCTGCCATATGAAATATAGACAAATCGTGTGCCTTAATTAATCTAAAAGTCGGCATCTGTATTTATGTCGCTGAGAGTCTGTGAGAGTGCGAAGATTGATTGGTAAAGTCTTTCTACAGTGGGACAGGTTAACCGGTATAGTTGGAAGTCGTGTGGAAGTCTTAACGATTTTTCACCAATAAAACTGGAAAAAACATGCAAGCTTTATTTTCCTCAATTAATTAAATAAATTATTTTATATAAAATTTAGATACAATAGAACATTCGATTTAAGTTTCGAAAAAAAAAAAAATCAAGAAGATGAAAATAAAAAAAACATCATTTTCAATTGAAAAATGAATAGGTTCCACAGAGAAATGATTATTAATTTTATTTAAAAAAGCGTTGAATTAAATAATTGAATAAAGTATTTTATTTTTAGTGATATATCAATAACACGATTTAAGAAAAGAATTATAAGAAAGTACTCAACTACTATTAACTATGTAGAAATGTAATACGTTCCACAAGTAAAAAAAAAATAATCTAAATACATCAATTATGAATTGGATGAAGCTGATTCAAAACAAATTGTATTTTTATTTTTTTTAGGAAAATACCAAAAATACATGACGAATTTTAATGCGATGTGGAAGAAAGTAAAAACGTTTCACCAAGGAAAAAAGAGCGCATAATTAAAATACTCGTAAACTGTACTCAAAAACAACAAATAATTCATTAAAGCTTAAATGTAAACTAATATCTTAGGAAATATATTCGTTTCAGTAAAGCACGAACATTAGGGGTAGTGAAACGAATACGTTTCACAAGAGAACGATTTCAAGGAAATATCTTTCGTTAAGTTAAGTGAAGTGAAATGGATACGTGCCACAAGGGAAAATCTCTTTTTGAAATCAAAACTTAAGTGTCTTAGGGATTCGCAAACTTAAGACAAACGATCGCATCTTCAGGCTTATTTATAGTATATACCTTACAAAAACTAAAGGTAGCTATCTACGTATGAACAAGTAAGCTTGAATGTGAATTTAATAACTCCAATATATTCGTTCCAATTTCCTTAAACCTAAAAACATGCTAAAATAAAAGTTAAGATTTCTAGGTTTTTTTTTTGTTAATTTATGTCAATTTCCTTTTGTATTTTGCCCCACTGTGTCACGTTGAAATAGATCCTCCTTTGGGTAGGTATTTTGTTAAGCAAAGTGTTTATTTAACTTACAAATGTTAAAAAAAAAATAAAAATAATGTCTTGAAAAAGCTTAAAGTTGTGGGCGAATGAATATATAAAATTAATGATTCTGATGGGAAATAGATTTTACAGTAGATATACATAGAC
Organism: Philhelius festivus; assembly: GCA_963931855.1. Lineage (NCBI taxonomy): Eukaryota > Metazoa > Arthropoda > Insecta > Diptera > Syrphidae > Philhelius > Philhelius festivus. The sequence goes on from OZ007556.1 coordinate 183,058,390, forward strand.
TTGTATGTTATTAAGATATTTATTTTATTTTGGGTAAATTGATGGCTTTATTTTTAAGGCTATATGAGAGGTGAATGACTCTCTTAAGAATTGATGAAAAATTTTTAAAATGAACGTAAGATCTTTTTTGTTTTTTTTTTTTTTACTTGTTTTGTTAGAGAAGTTATAGGAAGTTTCATATGGAATTCCGTCTTAGCTAAAGTTAATGCAAGGTCAGTTGAATTGGGGTGATGTATAAATTTTGTGTTTATTCTTAAATAACAGACTTATTTTTATGTTTTTAAAATTTAAAAAATTGTTTTTCAAAATTTTCATTTTTTGGGATTTTAGTGTTTTGGAATTATATTTTTTAAGTACAACTTACTTATACTCGTATATAGTTAATAATCAGTGCAGAATGCCAATTGAGTTTTATTTGCACCAATAAATAAATGCATATCTCAGTTTTGGGAGCACGTCTCAAAATAAGGAGTCTCATTTTTACTTGTGAAGTACTTATTATAGTACTTTATAATTTGGCGAGAATTGCAATTGCAAAAAACCAACTTAAAATTTTGATCAAAATTCATACAACGATGATAGGAAAGGCGGAACTATTTTTTCTGGAAATTCTCTGTCTATTTGTGTATATAAAACTTCAGTATAAGCGTGTGGGTCGATTTTCTTTAAACTTGGCACCTACTCATAATTGTTGGGGGGGATATCGGAAACCCTATGTCCCTAGCACGCAACGTAGGGACATAAGTGGTCCGAACCCACAGAGGAGAACCTTATTCAATGAGCTACTTGAAGAGGAGCTCACAGGAATGAAAGGATCGGATTAGGAAGTAACTAAGTAATGAATAATAATCCTTATAATAATAAAAAGCTAATGTCCGAACAATTTACAACAAAAATTTAGATCGGCTTTACAAGCTTTACAAGTCCAATCTTAAATTCTCTGTACACTAGACGAGAATAAAAGAAGATTTTGTCATTTTCTTAACTTCTTCTTACCAAATATGCGACTATAAGGTAGTGTGAATTGTAGATGTCGTAGCATTTCGCTAGATAATATGATTAGGAGTATGTACAGATGCGGTCAAAATAATAATAGTGAACCTTTTGACACAACAAAAACTAAAATAAATTAATCTACTAATTTTAAAGAAATAAATAGTCATCTGATTTTCAAATTAATGTTTTCTAGGCTTTATATTTTAGGAAAAAATAATTTTCAAATTCAATAAATTAGTTGGTAATTTCAAGTCTATCCAAGTCATATAGAAAAAACAGGGTTCAAAAAAATAGTAACGCATTCAAAATCCACCTTTAAATATTATGAAAGTGATAGTGGTGTGTTTGAACCTTAAATTATTATTTAGTTGCATGTCCCTTGTTAAAATTAACAGCAGCACAACAACATTGCATCGAATTAATAAGATTTTCACATGTTTCTACACGTATGGACCTCCAAGACTGCTTCCCAAAGGGCTGTGTTAGTAGTTGGCTTACAACTAGCAACATACTTATTCACATCGCGTCAAAGATTTTCTATAGGGCTGTGGTCTGGAGACTGCGCAGGCTACTTTATGACAGTAACCTCCTTTTCTTGGTACCACTGCTTCGCAAGTTAACTTGTATGCTTTGGGTAGTTGTCTTGTTGAAAGACCCATTTCAGTGGCACTATCAGCATATTTGAACATAAATTCCTCCATGATCTTCACATAACGATGCTGATCCATGATTCCTTCCATCCGGTATATGGGACCAAATCCATAGAAGGAAAACATGCCAAATCCATTATGCTGTATCCGCCATGTTTTATTGTCTTGGCTTGGATTATATTCTGTGTTTGGAGCCCTTCTTACATATTGACGAGATCTCTTTCCACCATATAACACAATCTTGGACTCGTCTGACCACAGAATATTCTTCCACAAAAATACGGAATTACCAATGATTTTATTTACACTACTATTATTTTGACCGCAACTATAGGTGTTGAATGTTTCGTTACAATGTTTGATAATGCTTACTCCCATAGAACTATTCTATGCTAAGATCTCGAAAACGATTTAACTGATTTTGATAAATAGTTCATGTTTTTTCCATTATTATACGATCCTAGCAACGTTGTACAATCTATACTATTATATAAAATTATTCTTTTTTTTTTTTTTGTCAGTTTGGCTGAATATGACAACAAAACTAATAAGCAAACAAAAAAAACGTTAAAAATAAGACATACATTAAAAATTTTATTTCTCTGTTATGTTATAAGTCTCATTTAAAAGTGAAACATATACTAAATAAAATATACTCGTAAAATTAAAAACATACTATAAAAAAAATCATATGATGGATACAATTTGAGGAATTCCAATATTTAGTGATTTGACGTTTCTCTAATATTCTTCTTATTTACGGTCATCTTGACGATAACAGCGCCAATGTTCATATTTGCCATCCACTTAAGGTGCGTTTACACGCGTCTTTATATGACCCTGTTTACTATGTGACGATGTTTTTTTCGATGAGATCCGTGAGGAGTTCTGTACACTATTGAAACAGAGACTAATGGGCATATTATTCATTCGATTGATCCAATTAAAAGTTAAATCATCATCATCATCGGCTCGACAACCGGGTTCCGGTCCTGGCCTCTTTCAACAAGTCTCTCCACCTATCCCGGTCTCTAGCCGACGCCATCCATTTGCGCACCCCAAGGCTTCGGGCGTCCTGGTCTACGCCATCTCTCCAGCGCAAGCATGGTCTACCACGCTGTCGTCTACCATAGAATGTACCACAAAGAACTTTCCGAGCAGGTTCCTCTTCGCTCATGCGAGCTAGGTGCCCTGCCCACCGGAGTCTACCGAGCTTAATTTTTGTCACGATATCTGCTTCTAGATAGATTGCGTACAATTCATGATTGTACCGTCTCCGGAATCGTCCTTCCGCACATATGGGGCCAACAATTCTCCTTAAGACTTTTCTCTCGAACGCAGCTAAGAGGTCGGAGTGCCTTTTGCTAAGCACCCAAGTCTCGGATCCATATGTGAGTACTGGCAGGACCATGGTCCTGTACAGCAGCAGTTTTGAAGTTATGGTGAGATTTCTGGATTTGAAAAAGTTAAATACAGATGTAAATTATACAAATTCAATGTAAATACATTCGGATTTAAGTTATAGTTTGGATGTATCGAGTGAATAATATGGTGGCAAGTGTCTATTTTCATATTCATTTTACTGAAGAGCACTGTAAGTGGCAGTTAGATTTTATTCCATAAATATTTTCCAATTCATCAAGAAGAATAATAAGGGTATTCATGTAAACGCGGAAAACCCTGATAAATCTCTGCAGAAACGAACTGTCAAAATTTGTATGGGAAAAACTTTCTGCAAATCTGATAAAATTATCTCACAAATTTGATGCGGAAAGTGAAGAAATAAACCTGATAAACTAAATTAATATGGATTCTGACTTTTAATTTGACATTTCAAAAAATATTTCCCAAATTTACGCAAGTATTTTTTAGGGGGTGTTCATGAAAACATGTTGCGGAAAATTATATCTTTCTACAAAGCGGAAAATTATCTCGTTTCATGAATACCCTTTTGTGAGAGATAGATTGATTTTAAGGGTGTAATATGGAAATCACCATTTTCATAGTAGTTCATGTAAATCTCTGTTTTGAATAGTCAAAATACATTTTCATAGTGTCGCACTTTGATTTTGGTAGATATTTGGCAATTGATTCTAAGTTGGAAAACTACATATTTCTGAGATAATTTGGATTCAATTTACTTGCAGGTTTAGCTCAAAGGAACCATCAGAACTTAAAACTGGGCACAATTTATTATTCTAAAACTTGCCAATATTTTTTTCATAAGAAAAAGGTAAAATTTTCAGTCCTGGACTTAACAATGGGATAACCCAGAGTGAGTAGATATTACAAATAAATTGAATTCAAGTAAACTCAAAGGCATACCAGCCGAATTATTTCATCACGGCGGGCCAGCCTTACGTCAAGCAATTCCTGATATTATAGTGCACGTATGGGAGCAGGAAGAAATGCTAGAAGACTGGCGAAAAGGCATAATATGCCCCATACATAAGAAGGGAGATGTCACAACGTGCAGCAATTATAGAGGTATCACGTTGTTGAGTACCGCCTATAAGATACACTCCTCTATCCTACAAGAACGGATAACCCCATACGCTAAAACCGTCATCGGACAATATCAGTGTGGTTTCATTCCAGGCAAATCACCAACTGATTAGATCTTTACCCTTAGGCAGGCGATGGAAAAATGTCTAGAATTTAACATCCCAACATACCATCTGTTTATAGACTTTAAGGCCGCCTATGATAGCATAGCCAGGGTAGAACTTTACAAAGCCATGAGAAATAAATTGACACGACTATGTAGGTTGACCATGACCAACGTAACAAGCCAAGTAAAAATAGCCGGATTGCTATCCAGACCAATCAACATCTTTAATGGACTCCGACAAGGGGACGGTTTGGCCTGCCTCCTCTTCAACCTGGCGTTGGAGAAAGCAATCCGTGACTCTGGCACGGCAACAAGAGGGACCATCGTCAACAGGTCCAGCCAGTTACTGACTTACGCAGACGACATCGACATCATCGGAAGAACCGAACAAGCTGTACACGATTCCTTCATCCAGATCGAGCAGGCGGCACAAAATCTGGGGCTGCACATTAGTGAAGGTAAAACAAAGTACATGGTGGCGTCGAATGCGAGAGGAACAGTTGGTCAAACAATCAAGGTAGCGGAGCACGAATTTGAAGTGGTGCAATCCTTTAAATACCTTGGGTCAATAGTAGCAGCCGATAACAATATAGAAGAAGAAATACGCGGGCGGCTTCTCAAATCCAACAGAGCCTACTATAGTCTGTCAAAGCTTTTCAAATCCAGAAAGCTCACCATAACTTCAAAACTGCTGCTGTACAGGACCCATGGTCCTGCCAGTACTCACATATGGATCCGAGACTTGGGTGCTTAGCAAAAGGCACTCCGACCTCTTAGCTGCGTTCGAGAGAAAAGTCTTAAGGAGAATTGTTGGCCCCATATGTGAGGAAGGACGATTCCGGAGACGGTACAATCATGAACTGTACGCAATCTACCTAGAAGCAGATATCGTGACAAAAATTAAGCTCGGTAGACTCCTGTGGGCAGGGCACCTAGCTCGCATGAGCGAAGTGGAACCTGCTCGGAAAGTTCTTTGTGGTACATTCTATGGTAGACGACAGCGTGGTAGACCATGCTTGCGCTGGAGAGATGGTGTAGACCAGGACGCCCGAAGCCTTGGGGTGCGCAACTGGATGGCGTCGGCTAGAGACCGGGATAGGTGGAGAGACTTGTTGAAAGAGGCCAGGACCGGAACCCGGTTGTCGAGCCGATGATGATGATGAAACTCAAAGGCAGCTTTTCAGTTGTCAAAATTTTAATGTTACTAAGCCTGAAAGTTACATAACCTATTACCACGTAAATTAAGATAAATTTTTGTGTGCAGTTGTCCAAATCAGAAACAACTTATAAAATTGCATCGTATAAATTGTCTATACATTGTTGAGGCCAACTTGAATCACCCTTCGTTTTGATGGATAGACACAGTAATCGCGTTATAATATATTTTTTTGTTTGTTTTTTGCTATTTCTTCGTTATAAAAAGATTCTGTCTTCATTTATTTTCAATTCAACTCTAAGCCGTTCGTTCAATTCCTAGAAATCTAATCCATAATCTAATATGCTAATATATTGTTGTCATAAAAAAAGGTATAATATAAATTTTGATGAAAATAATATATTTTTTTTAGTTGGATAAAATACGTTTTATTATTGAAACCATTGGTCTATAAAGATTTGCAAAAGATTAACTTGTAGTCTACTTAGTAAACGATATAAATTTCTATGGTTCATGTTTGAGATTCAAGATGTATATATACATTTTGTTGGGGGTCAACATCCTCAACATATGCTGCTTAATACAAGCTTGTTCATAATCTAGCTTAATAAAATTCTTATTTCATTTTAAAACTAGGAGATTAGGTAGTTTTCGGCAGTGTTAGCCGAAGTTAAAATCGAAACAGTTAATGTTATAATTTATCCTCCGTAGGATGAGGGCAATGGATTCGTTGGACCCATAAGAGGTACAGTGTGTGGGCAGATAGACGAGACAAAGGTTAGATTGCGGTAATAAGTATTGAAAAACAAAAGTTTCCTAATAAAATCTACAATATGTGAGAAACAAAATATATTTTACCATAAAATACCGGTACCCACCATATAAATGTTAAAAAATGGTTTTGGAAAATCGAATTTTTCTCGAAAACGGTGCCAAGAATTTTTTTCTTTCGATAAATTTTTACGATCTATATGTATAATTAAATAAAATGCACGACTGGGTCGCACGAACTTGCTCCTATGTAAAAGACTAAGAATTTCAAAAATGAATGTTATTAGGGAAACTGTTCATAAGCATAAAATTCATTTTTTAAATGACTAAAAAAAACTTTTTTAGTAGTTAAAGGTAAGAATAAGATGCCATGCGATTCAAGCAAATATAGATTTATGCAAGAACAAAAATTATAAGTCTTTGTAGTGGTTTCTTAAAAAATAAGGTTTTTTAACGGGTGATATTTTAAGAGCTTGAGAACTTTTTTAAAAAAAAAAAACGCATAAAATTTGCAAAATCTCATCGATTCTTTATTTGAAGCGTTAGATTGGTCCATGACATTTACTTTTTGAAGATAATTTCATTTAAATGTTGACCGCGGCTGCGTCTTAGGTGGTCCATTCGGAAAGTCCAATTTTGGGTAACTTTTTCGAGCATTTCGGCCGGAATAGCCCGAATTTCTTCGGAAATGTTGTCTTCCAAAGCTATAATAGTTGCTGGCTTATTTGTGTAGACTTTAGACTTGACGTAGCCCCACAAAAAATAGTCTAAAGGCGTCAAATCGCATGATCTTGGTGGCCAACTTACCGGTCCATTCCTTGAGATGAATTGTTCTCCGAAGTTTTCCCTCAAAATGGCCATAGAATCGCGAGCTGTGTGGCATGTAGCGCCATCTTGTTGAAACCACATGTCAACCAAGTTCAGTTCTTCCATTTTTGGCAACAAAAGTTTGTTAGCATTGAACGATAGCGATCGCCATTCACCGTAACGTTGCGTCCAACAGCATCTTTGAAAAAATACGGTCCAATGATTCCACCAGCGCACAGTGGGCCCTCTCCATACACATCAGTGCTCAAAATAGAGTTTTTAATTTTTGTCTTAAAAAAAAAATAAAAATGCATAATTAATATACATATTATAACACATGTTATTTGTAAGTATTATCTTTCTTCTCTGTCTAATGGTCAAGCTACGGTACATTCAAGTTGACTCTTTGTCATTGATTTTATTAGACATGCGCAAGTTTTAATTTTGTGCAGTTTTATTTTAATTTTAAAAGTTAACTTCGTTAAACAAAAAAAAATTAAAAATATGTTGTTTGTTCAAGAAGGCATGTAGATTGCAAATACATTTTTATTTTCGTTTGAAAGTTGTTACTTAGTGTATAAAATAAATAAATAGATGACGGTTTTACTCACGGGCAATGAAATTTTTAAAATGATTTTTTTTTTAACTGGCGCAGAGAACTTTTAAATCTAAGTACCTATACAGCATAAAAGAAGAAATATTTGTTATTAAAAATCCGAAGACGGGAGTAAAAGTTAGGTGCGCTAGTTCAAAATATCACTGTTTGAGTTCGCGGTTCAATAAATAAATAATAACGGGTGATTTTTTTGAGGTTAGGATTTTCATGCATTAGTATTTGACAAATCACGCGGGATTTCAGACATGGTGTCAAAGAGAAAGATGCTCAGTATGCTTTGACATTTCATCATGAATAGACTTACTAACGAGCAACGCTTGCAAATCATTGAATTTTATTACCAAAATCAGTGTTCGGTTCGAAATGTGTTTCGCGCTTTACGTCCGATTTATGGTCTACATAATCGACCAAGTGAGCAAACAATTAATGCGATTGTGACCAAGTTTCGCACTCAGTTTACTTTATTGGACATTAAACCAACCACACGAATGCGTACAGTGCGTACAGAAGAGAATATTGCGTCTGTTTCTGAGAGTGTTGCTGAAGACCGTGAAATGTCGATTCGTCGCCGTTCGCAGCAATTGGGTTTGTGTTATTCGACCACATGGAAGATTTTACGCAAAGATAATGGTGTAAAACCGTATAAAATACAGCTCGTGCAAGAACTGAAGCCGAACGATCTGCCACAACGTCGAATTTTCAGTGAATGGGCTCTAGAAAAGTTGGCAGAAAATCCGCTTTTTTATCGACAAATTTTGTTCAGCGATGAGGCTCATTTCTGGTTGAATGGCTACGTAAATAAGCAAAATTGCCGCATTTGGAGTGAAGAGCAACCAGAAGCCGTTCAAGAACTGCCCATGCATCCCGAAAAATGCACTGTTTGGTGTGGTTTGTACGCTGGTGGAATCATTGGACCGTATTTTTTCAAAGATGCTGTTGGACGCAACGTTACGGTGAATGGCGATCGCTATCGTTCAATGCTAACAAACTTTTTGTTGCCAAAAATGGAAGAACTGAACTTGGTTGACATGTGGTTTCAACAAGATGGCGCTACATGCCACACAGCTCGCGATTCTATGGCCATTTTGAGGGGAAAACTTCGGAGAACAATTCATCTCAAGGAATGGACCGGTAAGTTGGCCACCAAGATCATGCGATTTGACGCCTTTAGACTATTTTTTGTGGGGCTACGTCAAGTCTAAAGTCTACACAAATAAGCCAGCAACTATTCCAGCTTTGGAAGACAACATTTCCGAAGAAGTTCGGGCTATTCCGGCCGAAATGCTCGAAAAAGTTACCCAAAATTGGATTTTCCGAATGGACCACCTAAGACGCAGCCGCGGTCAACATTTAAATGAAATTATCTTCAAAAAGTAAATGTCATGGACCAATCTAACGTTTCAAATAAAGAATCGATGAGATTTTGCCAAATTTTATGCGTTTTTTTTTTTAAAAAAAGTTCTCAAGCTCTTAAAAAATCACCCGTTACAAAGGCCGACAAAAAAATTTGATAGTGGATGTTTAGCTAAAATATGAGTATGTGGGTTTATATGTATGTCTATCATGATATGAAATCCGAAAATTCATGCAGGTTTTGCAGGTTTTTTTTCTCTACCTTGGGTAGGGGGTAGGGGTGAAGTAAAAAACTATCTATTTGTCCTATCTTTGTTCCAGGAATATAACCACTTATATAAATATAAAGTTTAAACATGCAATTTGATGCTCTGTAATTAAACCTAAGCTTACATACCTAAATTTTGACCATCCGACTGATAGAACTTAAAATATAAGCTTTTTAGTGAGTCATATCAAATTTTTTGTTAATTTTTTGCTTAATATATGATCGGTTTTCAAATAAATGCGGAAAGATTTAGGTGTTTTTTCCTAGAAACAGCTCGACTTTACGTGAAGCTCTGTCCTTGGCATCCCATGACCACAAGTCTGCACCAAATCCTTATCAATGAAAGTGAAATAATGACTCATGCCCTACTTCCAATTAGCCAGTTAAGCGAAGAAGACCAGGAGTTGCGAAATAGAGATTTTCATATATCGGCAACAATTCAGCGGGAAGACATCACGAAAAAAAAAAAAAAAAAAAAACATGTGGGATGTTATAAATGGGTTATTTATTTCTGCAAATCCCTTGATAACATCGCGCACAACGGCAGTCATTCACCGAAAAATGTTTTATTCTGAAGTCATAAATATGTTACTCCAACAGCAATTGTTTTCTTAAAATAAATCTATCAATAACCTTGGAAAATATTTACTATAGTCAGAACTATATTCATTATTAATAATATTTTCATTTTCAACAACAGTTAGTATCTATTTATAACAGTTCTTAGCATTTTAGACAAGATTTTGAATTTTGAGCACTGGTTAGTATGAAGGGGACCCACTGTGCAGCGTACAAACCACACCAAACAGTGCATTTTTCGGGATGCATGGGCAGTTCTTGAACGGCTTCTGGTTGCTCTTCACTCCAAATGCGGCAATTTTGCTTATTTACGTAGCCATTCAACCAGAAATGAGCCTCATCGCTGAACAAAATTTGTCGATAAAAAAGCGGATTTTCTGCCAACTTTTCTAGGGCCCATTCACTGAAAATTCGACGTTGTGGCAGATCGTTCGGCTTCAGTTCTTGCACGAGCTGTATTTTATACGGTTTTACACCAAGATCTTTGCGTAAAATCTTCCATGTGGTCGAATAACACAAACCCAATTGCTGCGAACGGCGACGAATCGACATTTCACGGTCTTCAGCAACACTCTCAGAAACAGACGCAATATTCTCTTCTGTACGCACTGTACGCATTCGTGTGGTTGGTTTAATGTCCAATAAAGTAAACTGAGTGCGAAACTTGGTCACAATCGCATTAATTGTTTGCTCACTTGGTCGATTATGTAGACCATAAATCGGACGTAAAGCGCGAAACACATTTCGAACCGAACACTGATTTTGGTAATAAAATTCAATGATTTGCAAGCGTTGCTCGTTAGTAAGTCTATTCATGATGAAATGTCAAAGCATACTGAGCATCTTTCTCTTTGACACCATGTCTGAAATCCCGCGTGATCTGTCAAATACTAATGCATGAAAATCCTAAACTCAAAAAAATCACCCGTTATAAGAAAATTTTAAACATTTTTAAGAATAAATGTTGGTACGCCAATTTGAAGTTTTTATTATTGTATGAATAAAAATTAAATTTACAAAAAAGTATTGAGCCATTTTCGAGTAATTGAATTTTCAAAAAACAAAAAATTGATTTTTTTTTTTTCGAAATTCAAAAAAATATTTTTCTTAAAGTTTTGAAATGCAATGTTTTTTAAACTTTTTAGAAGCTTCCCTGTACGAAATTTCATTAAAATCCGTTATGCTAATAATGAGAAATTCAAAATTTTAAAAAATCGTTCTATGGTAGGTACACTCAGTAATATCTTGTTTTCAAATTTTTTTATTAAATTACAGGTATTAAAAAATAATAGAAAGAAAAAAAATTAAAGCGAAATTCTCGGAACCGTTTTCGAGAAAAATACGATTTTCGAAAACCATTTTTTAACATTTGTATGGAAGGTACCGTTATTTTTTGGTAAAATTAATTTATTTTTCTTATATCTTGTAGATTATTTTTCCAAACTTTTATTTATCAAGTTTTGAAAAAATCGAGCATGGGGTTTCGAAATATTGAGTTTTCAAAAAAAAATTTTGAAACTTTTTTTAAAAATCCAAAAAAATTGTTTTGGAAAATTTGAATACACAATAATATTCAAACTGCTGGGAAGCTTTAGCATAAAAAAAATGATCCAAATCGGTTGTACCGTTTTTGAGAAAATCAAAAACAAAAAAAATGGTCCCAAGGGGGGTACCAAAACCACTCACTTTTTTGAAAATTTTTTTCGACCATTATCTAGGTTTAACTAAATTAAATTTTTTGAATTTTTTTAAGAAAATCGCAGGGACAGTTTTTGAGAAAAAAAAATATTTATAAAATTTCGGAAAAAAATCGTATGGCAGGTACCGTTATTTTTGGTCATAAAAAATCAAATCAAAAAACATCCGGGGGTAAAAAATTAAAACCCATATCTACCAAGTTTGAAGAAAATCGGCCGAGCCGTTTAGCTGTAATAGAACAGACAGACAGACAGACAGACAGACAGACAGACAGACAAACAGACAGACAGACAGACAGAATTGCCAGACCCACTTTTTTCGTCTTCGCTATCATCGTAATGTCAACTTGATCAAAATCTCGAGTTCGATTTTTTTTACGAATGCATAACTTGCCTTAAACGTACCGTTAGTACCTATAAGTCGCAAGTAAAAAAATTAAATTAAGATATTACTGACTGTACTTACCTATAATATGACCATTTTTTCGAATTTTGAATTTCTCAATTATCGGCATTACTAATTTTAATGAAATTTCGTATACTAAAGATTCTTAAAAGTTTCAAAAACATTGGATTTCAAAACTTAAATGTTTTTTTTATTTAAGAAAAATCAATCTTTTTTTTTTGGAAAATTCAATATGTATCTCAAAAACAGGTCAAGATTTGTTTGCAAATTTAAATTTTATTCTTACAGTAATAAGAACTTTAAGATGGCGTACCAACATTTTTTCTTAAAATTGTTTTAAAAATATTGTATGTACGAGGGCGGTCCGATAAGTAGGATCAGTACTAAGTACAAAAGAAAAACAAAAATTTTGGAAAAGTGATGGCGATTTATTTCTCAATATAGTCTCCTTTTTAGCTTGAAACACTTGATTCAGCGATGCTCTAACTTCTTTAACAAATCCGAAAATAGATTTTCTCTGCAAAGTAGGCCTCCTCATTCGACTCAAATTTCTGCCCGGCAAGTGCTTTTTTCAAGTTTGCAAGCAGAAAAAAGTCTCACGGGGCCAAATCTGGAGGATACGGTGGATGGGGCAGCAGTTCGTAGTACAATTCATGCCCAAAAATTCATAGAGGATATGACTCACACGGTCTTTTAAGATGCCTACTGTCTCAGCTATCTTGCCCCTTCAATCGGCGGTCTGCCGATACGAGGTCGTGGATTTTGACACGTTATCCTCCGTGGTAGCCATTTTCCGGGAACTTGCGTGGGGTGATGTGCGACCACGTTGAAACTCGTAATACCAATTTTTGACGGTAGCCATCGAAGGAAAAGAGTCACCGTACACAGCATCTAAACGCTCTTTGATTTTGCTGCGCGATTTCCCTTCCAAAAACAGGAATCGAAACACCGACCGATATTGCTCTTTTTCCATTTTTGTAAAATTTGCGGACAAGCTGGCTTCCACACGTAGTCAAAACAAAACTACAAATCCGATTCGGCTGAAATTTTGACAGTAACCGTCTAAGAGAATGCACTAGACCATAGTAAATACCTCTTGCGATACTGGCACCATCGGGCGGTAAAGTTAAGTACTCATCGGACTGCCCTCTTAAAACTTTAGTTTTTTAAATCAGCCGAATATTGCTGTACTCGATTCAATTACTTAAATATTTTTTTTTAACAAACAAGTTAGTCTGAAGGAAAAATATGTCACAACAATTACTAATTAGGAGAAAATACAGTTAAAAATAAAACACACATCATAAGAGCATGGAAAATTGAGAAAGGGCATAAAAGGTAGAAAGCCCGACCTAACGGAAATCCTAAAAAAAAGTCTTCTTTAGTATCCTGAAAGCATTAGTAAATTTATTTTAGTAACCAATTTAATTTTTATCATAAGGGAACATCTCTTATTTCTGTAAGACATGCTGTCAAATGTCCAACTTATTCAAAACAATTCAACCGAAATATCTGATACTCAATTCATGTCAACATAAAAATAGAAAAAAAGCAAACATACACATGCCCTATGAACAACAAAAGCAAAAACTATAAAAGGACGAACCCTCGTCCTGCCTTTTGTCTCAGAAAAATAAATTAGAAATACCAAACAATTTCTCAAAAAAAAAATAAAAAAAAAACATTATTGTTATGCCAAACAAAATCTCTAATTTATTATTTTACTTTTTTGTCTCGAGGTAAATACAAAAATGTTAATAAATTATTCATAAAGAACAGCAGAACACAATAACCATGCTCTGGAATCACAATCCACTGACTAGAATTATACAAACTTACGAAAAAAAAGATAAAAAAAATCTTTGTAAATTAATGTTTTTATTATTAAATAATTAATTTGATATATATCTTGTTTGTTTTTATGTAGGTCTATGCTTAGACCCATTTTACCTATACCTTTCGGAAAGAGAGATCTAAATTATAAGATACCTAATGAAATGTCCGTGCTTTATTATAGGCACGAATGTTTGTAGGCTTAGTAACACCTTTTGAAGTAGAATATCAAAATCAACTCCTCCCGCCATGAAAGAAGGCCCTAATCTAAAAAAAAAAATATTTGAAGATTATTTTTAAACGCCATTACGGACACAACCTCCGCAGGCTAACAATGATTTATTAAATAGACCCATCCATGAAAAATGCTTTTGATCCCAAAAATTTAAATTCGTCATTTAAGTGAATAAACATTCTTTTTTTTTTGTCGTCGAGGGTGGATTTTTTAAACTGTAGCCAAAAAGCACCTAATTTTGGGCTTAGAGCATTAAAGGCCATAATTTAATGAGATATTTTCAAATTGAGAAATCCGTAGTCGTGAAATCATTTGAAATAAAAACAAACGACACTTTGGGCAAGAGTACGATAACTTAGGCGCCAAGAAATTATAACGGTTTTTGGTAGAACAGTTCAATACAAGCATTTTTTACTATGGGAGGGGGGAGTCTATCTCCCCCCGTTTTGGCGGTAGGGGCAATTTTATAAAAAAGTTACTAAAATGGAAACAAAAATATTATAAAATAACGGTAATACTTACAATTAAGTATTATACCTTTTTTTAAAGCCAATACTCTGATCTATTAGATAATTTTTAAATCAAGTAGAATCTATGCACAGTTTTTGAAAAAACGAGTTTTAAACTCAAATTTTGGTGAAAAAAAACATAAAAAAAAAAGTTTAAAGTTTAATTTTTCAAAACTGCAAAGTTGTATATTATTATTTTTCCTAAAATTCGTTGCTCTAATATATTCTTATTCAAAAACTGAAAACTAGATGATTTTATGTCATCTAGTTTTTGAGAAAATTGAAAATAACTAAAACTACTTTTTTATGGGATATTTGCTTTTTTTGGTTGCTTACGCATTGCGGCGTATAAACAGTGAGATATGTATGGGGGGGCATGCTGCCCCCCTGCAACCCCCCTGCCTGGGCACACTATAGGATTTGGGGTAGGTGCGAGGTTGGGTGTATGCAAGGTTTCTTTTGGATTTACAGAATCTGGATTTAAAGAAACTTTGAATTTACCCTATGGTCTATATCCAATGTCTACTAAATATATGTATGTACGTAGCTCAAAGTTGCACATTTAAAATGTTCAGACATGAAAATTTAATACATTATGAAAAATTCACATTACCTTGGTACTACTGTACGAATGCAGCAAATTTATATAATTCCTTAATTAATATGTATGTTTATTGTTTGTGTCTAACATTTTTAATGCTAACATGGTACAGGTTATTGTTTACCAAGGTCATTCGTTATTCAACCTTTGTAAGAGTGAAGTATTTTTTTCTTTGAATAAAGAATGGCGACTAAGCATCCACTACTTCATCCTAAATTGAATAACTTTTCAATATTTCAAAAAAAATATTTCAAAAGCTTCGCGCTCTTAGAAGAAATTGGTCTAATTCCAACTAAAGCGTCAACTCCCCTCAACTCCAACTCAAAAAGGTGACAAAAATTGTAAGAATACAATATTATTATTATTATTTATTCATCAACCAGAGCATATTATACTCTTACAGACTAAGATACATAAGTAAATATATAGTTACAAATTTGTAGGTGGGTATATAAAATTCAAATTACATTTAAATGATTTACATAGTTAATCCTTTATTTTAATAAATAACGTTACTTAAATTTTGCTTAAAACTAATGATTTAAAAGTTTCTCTGGTGCAATCCATATAAAAGTTAATCTTAGAGCAATAAACCCATCTATCGGCACATTTTTCCATGGGCCTCAATATTGGCTAGAGATGCGGGAGGTGCTTGCTATAATTTTTTTTTGTGATCAAAATGCCTGTAAACACGATTTTAATACATTGAACATTGAAAAATTGACTTGACTATTTTTAAGTAACACCTGACTTACTCACAAACTGACTGACTGAGACGCGAAATGCCATGCAATTCTACCTCCTCTGGTGCATTCTTGGTAACCCTAAATGATTTGCTGTACTTTACCTACAAATTAACCACATTAACATTAATCTTCAAAATGAAATCACCGTAGTTAAATACCAAAAATCAAAAATTTCATAAAAAGTAGTTTTAGTAATTTTCGATTTTCTCAAAAACTAGAAGGGACAAACCATTCGGTTTTTTGTGTTCGATTCAGAATTAATAGTAGCATTGACCACAAAAAGCCAATTAAGCACTTCATCTTACAATTTTGAAAAAAATTGGTCTAAACTTTTTTTTTTCATTTTTTTTAACAAAATTTTGAGTTTGCATGCAAATTTTTCAAAAACTATTGACATAAATAATTTAATTTAAATTTACGATTATAGAACAGACTTCTGGCTTTCAAAACCGGTATAGTATTTTATTGTAAGTGTTGCCGTTGTTTTTTAATATTTTTTTTTTCAATTTAAGTCATTTTTTTTAAAATCGCCCCTACCTCCTAAACGGGGCGAGATAGACCCCCCCCTCCCATAGTAAAAAACGCTTGTATTTGACCCTTCTACAAAAATCCGTTATCAATTTTTGGCGCCTAAGTTATCGTACTCTCCCCACACTTTGGTATATTTAGTTTATATTTTTCCGAAATTTTTGGTAGGCTGAATTTAAAAACAAACTCCAAGCTCCAACAGGTTAAGTTTTAGATGTTACTTATTTAAGTAAGTGTAATGTTACATGAGAAAGTAATTCGCCATGGCATCTGCAAAGATTTATATTTTTATAATTTTGAATTTTTCTTCACCAACAACTTGTAACTAAGGAAGTGTATAATTTAATGACATCTTGTTTAAGATTCCAACTGAATTGGAGAACTTGTAAATTTTACTCCCGAGTTTGTTTCGAGTGAAAAAACAAAAATATACAGGGTCATCCAGCAAGAGATTTCATAAAAATATACAGGGTCATCCAGCAAAAGATTTCATTATAAATCATTCAAAAATTAATCTTTTAAAAAAAACTGGCGGTAGGTATACATATTTTTCTATTCATTTCCAAAGCAAAAAGCTCTAGGTGATTCTTTTGATGAAAGTAAACGATGCTGAAAAAGAAATTTTTACTCAAAATAAACTAAAATTCAAAGACGTTTTTCTCTATTAATTTTTATCTTAAACGATTAAGGCGGTAATGAGAAAGTCGAACATAAAAGGACGGTTCCCTTGGTAACATTGTTTGTTAATGTAGTGATTCTACAACACTGATCAACCAGAGACAATCTAGATTCGCTGCAAACACACCCATCGAACAGATCCACGAAACGTCCAACGCCATTGTGATCAGATATCACATTCTTCTTCGACGGCAAAATAAAGAGAACAGACGTCTAGTGATTAAGTTTCGGATTGGCACGCATTTTGGGAAATTAACTGAATTAAATTAAATAAAGTTTAAGATAAGTAAACTGATATTAAAAATCTGTCTTTTCATTAGTAACATACTTAAACAATACACATTTTTTACTTGCGACTTATAGGTACTATAAGGCAAGTTATGCATTCGTAAAAAAAAATCGAACTCGAGATTTTGATCAAAGTTGACATTACGATGATAGCGAAGACCAAAAAAGTGGGTCTCGAAATTCTGTCTGTCTGTCTGTCTGTCGGTTCGACTACAGCCTAAACGGTTTTCTTCAAACTTGGTAGATATGGGTTTTAATTTTTCCCCCCGGACGTTTTTTCGGTTTTTTTTTTTTAAGACCAAAAATAACGGTACATGTCATACGATTTTTTTTCGAAATTTTATAAATATTTTTTTTTTCTCAAAAACTGTCCCACAGAATTTTAAAAAAAAATTTTAAAAATTTAATTTAGTTAAAACTAGCTAATGGTTGAAAAAAAAATTTTACAAAAAATTGTTATTTTTGGTAGCCCCCGTGGGTCCATTTTTTTTGTTTTGATTTTCTCGAAAACGGTACAGCCGATTTGAATCATTTTTTTTTATGCCAAAGCTCCTCCAAAGTATGAATATTATTACATATTCAAATTTTCAATTTTTATTTTTTTTTGGATTTTTAAAAAAAAATTCAAAATTTTTTTTTGGAAACTCTATATTTCGAAAACCCCATACTCGATTTTTTTCAATCTTGACAAATAAAAGTTTCTTAACATAATCTACAAGATTTGAGAAAAAAAAATTGTTTTATCTAAAACTAACGGTACCTTCCATACAAATTTTATAAAATGGTTTTCGAAAATCGTATTTCTCTCGGAAACGGTTCCGAGAGTCTTGCTAAAATTTTTTTTCTTTTGATCAATATTTACGATCTATAATTTAATCAAAAAAAAAATTGAAATCTAGATATTACTGACTGTACCTACCATAAAACGATTTTTTAGAATTTTGAATTACTTATTATCGGCATAACGGATTTTAACGTAGTTTTTTATAAAGAAGCTACTAAAAAGTTTAAAAAACATTGCATTTAAAAACTTAAGAAAAAATATTTTTTCAATTTTTTAGAAAAAAAAGTAATTTTTTTTTTTTTGAAAAATTCGATATCTCAAGAACGGCTTAGTATTTTTTTTGGAAATTAGACTTTTGTTCGTACAATAATAAAAACTTAAGTTTGGCGTTACAAAATTTTTTCTTAAAAATGTTTTAAAAATTTTGTACATAAAAGCTTATTTTTTTAAGGAACCACTACAAAGACTTATAATTTTTGTTCCTGCATAAATTCATATTTGCATAGGATTCTGTTTTTATCTCTTACTACTAAAAGAATTTAAAAAATTCATTTTATCCATATGAACAGTTTTCTTTAATAACATCCGTTTTTTAAAATTCCTAGTCTATTACATAGGAGCAAGTTCGTGCGACCCAGTCGTGCATTTTATTTTATAATGAATCCGCTGAAATAATGAATTTTGAAGCTTAAAAATATAAATTTATCCTCTAGCAAATTACCGAGTTCCGAGAAAATCGCTGCAGTTACAGAGCTGCAAAAATATCGACGTAACTGCAGGAGCAGGACTCACCTTTTCCACGTTCTCTTTCCTCCTGATGTCAAGTTTGTTCAAAATCTCGAGCTCGATTTTTATCAAGTAAAATGGTAAAAATTGAGTGAAGTTTAAAAGGAAACCTCTCGTAGTTTTCACTTGTTCTGTAGAACAAAAACCTTTTATTTAAGAAAAATAGATTTCGAATATTTAATTAAACTTCAAATAACAATGCCAGGGAAAAATAATTTTTGGCTTACCGTCTATCAGTCTGTTAATTGAGCCAGAGTCTAAGAATATTAACTGATTAAATGATTAAATGAGAAGATAACATTTGTATGTAATTCCGTAAAAATGAAAATCGACTTGTTGTATTTGCTCATCAAGAATGAGTAGCTACCAAAATGCTCTTGTTTTTGTTTTATTTTATCAAAACACCTGAAAAGATTTTGGTTTCTGACCTTTTTGTTAAAAAAATAGCAATTTACTATCTACTTTTTACTTTTTTTTTTTTAACTTTTTCGGATGTGATGCATGCATATTTTATTTATTTGCTTTATAAAGTTTTGCAATCTTAAGAAAATCGCAATCGATTTTTAACATTGCATTACGATGATAGAAAACACAAAATAAGTTGGTCTCGTACTTCTATCTTCTTGTTCGACTACAGTTTTAACGGCTCGAGCGATTTTATTTAAACTTGATTGATAAGATTATTAAATTTTATTAAAGACTAAAAAAGTGGGTCTCGCGATTCTGTCTGTTCGACTACAGCCTTGATTTAAACTTGGTAAAATCATTATAAATTATTTTCCCTCATACGTTTGTTCTTTTTTTTAAGACCAAAAATAACGGCACCTGCAATATAAATTTTTTTCGAAATTTTATAAATATTTTATTTTCTCAAAAACCGTTCGAAAGATTTTTTCAAGAGAATTCATTTTTGTTATTAATGGTACCCCCCATGGAACCATTTTGTTTGTTTTTGATTTTCTCAAAAACGGTACAATCGTTTTTTTTTGCTTTGGCTCCCCAAAAATTTGAAATTAGAAAATTTCCAAAATTTTTTTTGGATTTAAAAAAAAAATGTCCAGTGCTAAATTTTCTTAAAAGTTTATAGAATATAATCAACAATATAATCTACAAGATATAAGAAAAAAAATTTATTTTACCTAAAAATAAAGGTAGCCAAAATACAAATGTTAAAAAATGGTTTTCAAAAATCGTATTTTCCTCGGAAACGGCGCCTAGAATTTTGATAATTATTTTTCTTTCGATTAATTTTTACGATCTATAATTTAATGAAAAAAATACAAATTAAGATATTACTGACTGTACCTACCACACAACCATTTTTTCAAATTTTAAATTTCTCATTATCGACATAACGGGTTTTAATGGAATTTTTTAATTAAGAAGCTTCTAAAAAGGTTCAAAAATGGCTCAATATTTTTTGGGAATTTAACGTTTATTCGTACAGTAATAAAAAACTTTAAGTTGGCGTACCAGCTTTTTTTTCTTAAGAATGTTTTAAACATTTTTGATTTAAAGCTTATTTTTTTTAAGAAACCACTACAACGACTTATAATTTTTACGGATACATAAATTCATATTTGCATAGCATTCTGTTTTCATGTCCCACTACAAAAAAGAGTTTAAAAAATGAATTTTATCTTTATCAACAGCTTTCTCTAATAACATTCGTTTTTAAAATTCCTAGTCTATTACATAGGAGCAAGTTCATGCGACCCAGGCGTGCATTTTAATTTATATGTTCCATATTTAAAAAAAAATTAAATTTTATTTCATTAAAGCTAGGTTATGGTTAAAAAAAATTAAGAATATGATGATTAATAATCTTATGGGACAAATATTCTTTCGCAGTTGTAAAGTTGCAAGAGCACTGAAAGATCTTGATGCTCACAAATCCGCTGCCCTGGATAGTATCCCTCCTGTTGATCTGCAAAGGGGTTCTTTATTATTCCTATTTTTCTAGTCTCTATCCGAGTGGATGGAGAACAGCAGTTGTTCAGTTTGTCCCTAAAAAATGCCAATCTTCATTCTAACTCATACTTTGTCCAATTGCACCTACTTCGCCTTTTACGGAGGTTATGGAAGCCAGGGTTGCGAATTTTTTTAATAAAAAAACCATAAGTCATAAGTCTGCAGATGATTTTTGAATTAAAAAAATTTAATTCCTAAGTTAGTTAGTGACTAATGATTTAAAAAAAAATTTAATTCATAAGCTACTAAGTGACTTATGAATTAAAAAAAAAATAATTCATAAGCAAGTTGGTAGATTCGAAATGTTTGAGCTTGTTTTGACTATACATAATTATTAACGAAAGTAGATTTCAAGCTTTTATGAGTCATAAAATTATCATGCTAGCTTATAAATTTTCCAATTAATAATTTTTTATTCAGAATTTATCCATTAGCTTATGAATTTTTTTTTTTTAATTCATAAGTCACTAAGTACCTTTTGAATTAAATTTTTTTAATTCATAAGTCTCTCACTAGCTTGTGAATTTAAGTCAAGCTTAAGATAAAAAGTGACTTAAGCTTTTGAAATTACTTTAAAACGAATGCTTCTCACTGACCGGCAGTATGGCTTTCGTAGCGATAGGTGTCCCCTAGTGATCTCATGACTAATCTCATTGAACAAAGACACAAGAACCTACATCGTTTTGGTGAAAATATGGTTATTTCAAAAGCATTTGATTAAGTTTGGCATCAAGGTCTCTTAACGAAAATGTGTGCATTTAGTATTGATGAATCTCTTCGTCGTTCCAGTAAACTATCTTTCGCACCACTCTACACAAGTTGTATTGGATGGTTTTGAGTCTGTTATTCATAAAATAACTGCTGGTGTCCCCCAGGGCTCTGTCTTATCACCGAATCTTTTTCTCATATTCATCAATGAATTTTGTTTGAATTTTTTAATCCATTAAATTATTTTTCTGATGACAGGACTCTCAACTTCTTATATTCGTTTTCATATTCATGTCCTTGTCCTTCAGATGTGGATTCTAAATCCAGCGTATAATAATAAGCTCAATAAATTCTGATCACGATGACATTGTCAAATGTGAAACCATAAGCCACTTAGAATTTAATGCTTCAAAAACTCAATATTCAACTTCAGAAACACTGTTATTGTATTCAGATATTCTTTTTTTAGCAACACTACACGAATGTTTATGCCCTTACTCGTCCCAATATTTCCCTTTCATCGCGATACACAAACATTTAAAACCAATGTGCAATGTTATCTTATTTTAAATTCTCTCCAACTTTCCTAAACGCTCGCACTGTACTCAAAATTTCGAAAATTTTGCACTTCTCGAATACAGCACCTAGAATTTTGAAAAATGAGTCATACGAAAAATATGAAATTAATACGTTACTTACAGTATCTACGATAGAACTTTTTTATTTTTGTCCTTCTAACTATCTGCGAAACAGATTTGAGATAATTATTTTGTACGGAGGCCTTTAAAATTAAAAAAAAATTAAAATTGAAAATGATATTATTTTTTTTGAAATTTGTATGAAAAAATTTAAATTTAATTTTCATGATTTTTAAATTGGTCTACCAAAACTTACTTTAACGATTAAGAATTTCTTGCATAAATTTATATTTTCAGGTCATTTTATTTTTAACTCCAACTAATATATGTAAGAGTTGTTTTAGCCCTTTATAAAATTCATTTTCTGTTTCGGAACATAATTTTTTTATAACAGCCAAGTTTTTAAATTCTAATACTCTTGGAACATACCCTCAAGGTCGTGTGACCGAGTTGTGCTATTTATTTTATTTTGTGAACGGATTTGAACTAAATGTTTTAATTCCATTCTTTATATTATAAAGGTGCTTATTTGGAGGTTAAGGCTTGGTTTGAAGAATGAACTGGCCCTCTTATCAATATCTTACAACTTACTTACTGCCAGTAGTCGTTCGCCCTTAGTTTAATAATAGCCCAAGGAGATAAATCTCGATAAAGGGCAGTATACATAAATGACAATTTATTTAAATAATATTTATGTGAAATAAAAAATTATGTTTAATTTAAAAATAACTGTGGAGCGGAAAAAAAATATTTTTGAAAAGAAAGTAAATATCAAAAACTTTAAATTACTTTCAAGGTAAAAAAAAAATGTAAACATAAAATCAAGTTAAAGAGATAAAGGAAAAAAAACGCTCTCGCAAAAAAATATTTGTAGGTTTTGGTATTTTTTTCATTAAGAATTTATAAATTTACTTTTTATGAAAGCTTTAGTATTCTTACTAAACAGTTTTTTATTTAATGTTTGGAAATATGCGGGTAAGTTGTTGTAGTTCATAATCGACTGATGTTGAATTGACGTGGCTTCATTAGATGAAATGTGGATAAGATTGGACCCTCTAGTGTTGTTAAAATGTTAAAATGTTCTCAGTGACACCTGACGTTGGGTCATAATCTCACAAACCAAAAATATACAATCGATTATCTAAACGACGTTGATGTGCCGACAACACCCACACACAAAGGATTGAGAGTTCTAAGTCACACCTGAAAATGTATACGTGTAATCAACTACTATTCGAGTTTGAAACGTTTATTCAACCTTCAATAACAACTTCTTCTTTAACAGAAAATCGATCAAAAAGGCAGTATATTAGTCTTTCAGATTTGTTGTTATGATGACCAAAAATGGACTATTACAAACGTAATTGTGTCTTAATTTTCATAATCAGGCCTTAAAATAAAAAAAATATACGTCCACAAATTGGTAAGGTAAAGCATCAAAGTACTAACAGTGACTGTTGATTCTTCATTTGGAGTTCGAATAAGAACACAGCCACTTCTCCAAATGATTACCTCATACTCGTATTTGTCCAAAACTTTTTTTTTCGTTCATCTTTTCTGAGCAAGTTTCAAAGCAGTTTCACAATGTTGGCTATTTCGTAATCCTGATTGATTCTTAACCAACAAATTATCATCTTCTCTAATGTTGCGACTTATTTTAGTACAAATTTCCAACAGACATGTTATCAAAATCGTCCAAAGGTTCTGCTACACGTCGACGTTCACACAGATACCTACATTGAATGACAGTGACAGACCAAATATATGGGATCGGTTACTTTGCCCTCTTTATCCCCTGTTCCATTTAAATATAAGATTTGATTAAAATCCTAAGTAGAATACAATATTCCCTTACTTTTCCATCTACCTTGATACATGTTTGTTCAATACATACAAGCAACTCAATACCACATGTTCAATTTAAATTCAACAATTTTTAACCTAATTTTCTGACGAAATTCTCTTCTTGTTAAAACTAAAATCATTTTACACAAAGCGAAGATATCCAACTACAAAGTAATCAGGAAGTACAAATCCTCCAGAATATATAACTTCGTATAATTTACCAAAGTAATATCTAGTTTAACTAGCCGAACATGTTTCCGGTTAAAGCTTCAAATTGAAACATACCGGCGGCGGCGGGTGTAACGTCATATGCAGGTGCGGCAATGGAAGTACGAGTAAGTTTACCTTCAACATGCAATTTAATCTAGAAATTATTCCTTACATGGCAATTACTCAATTTTACACGATTATGTCACAAGTCACAACTACAATATTTATATACGAAACGAATTCATGTTTCGAAATATGAGATCATATTTTAGGATTCAGGGTTGACACTTTGGTGGATTTTTTTTTAAACAAATTTGGTAGATTTTCTAAGACTTGTTGTATTCTAAAGCGACAAGTTCTTAAATAATTATTTAAATTTTCTTAACACTTTTGTAAAAAATATACAAAAGCCAAGATTTGATTTTTTTTCTTATTCCAAAAGTTTGACAATTTTCACTCCCAAAACGCCTAAAATTTGATAAAATTCAGACCTATTAAATTTTTGCAACTTTCTTTCTTTGACATTTTCTTAAAAGCAGAGCTGGCGAAGGTTCAATCAATTTTCCCTTTTTAAAAACATACATACACATTTCTCGAGAATTTAGAATAAAACCAAAAAATTTTAGTTTTGTCAGCTATTTTTTTATTAAATCTTGCAAAATAATTTTTTTTAAGATCCAAGAAGGTAGAGTTGTCTTCAGATTGTTTAAATCTCTTATTTTTTATAATTATTCTTTTTTTATTAAAGTGGCAACCATGTCAATATACCAATACCTGAACTAACCACAACACAAGAGTGCTCTATGCACAAATAAAGGACAAAATATTTGCCTTTAGTTTATGTTCAATTTGGCAAATTTGGTCTAATTACCGAAATCAACCTACAATTTGTGATGCTCTGACAAACCTTATTTTGTATCTATCGTTTGAACACATCATCAGGCAGTACACTCACGTAATCCATTAAACAAAACTACTCCACTTACTTGTTAGCTTCTTGGTTGGAATAATGTCTGTGATGCTGGGCTTGCTGGTGTGTTCCTGAGTCTTTGAATACTGCATTGCGAATCCCTAACCTCATTTAATATCTTCTTGTAGATAATTTTGTTGTACAAAGTCTTACTTTGAATACGACTACCAAAATGGCAAACATTTTATGGATGGGAGGTAATAAGATTGCAGTATGTAGCAAAAGTGATCACAGGATATCAGGGAGGATTTAATGAACCAGCATCAAATGTATATTCGAGGAATGTGTTATATTTGAGAGGGAGCTTAAGGCACTGCTATAATATATCTGAAAACAAGGAGAACTGATGGAACTTTCAATAGATTTTCACAAATACTTAGAACTTGTTTGGAATAAAGTTCGAGGAGCGCAGCATATGTATACGATAGGCTTTGTCCGAATACTAAGGCATTTCGATAGCCATAGAAATAAATTTTCAATCAAAATATGTTCTATATATGTAGAAACATGAATTCTGCTATTAAAAAAAATGTTAAAAACCATTAAATAAATTTATTAGACAAAGATTCCAGAACAGGCATTATTCCCAATGGAATAAAATGGAAAAAAGGCGTTAGTTCCAAAGAGAATTCCTGATACGATTATGGGTGTAAAGATACCACCACCTTATGGTAGCTACTGTAAGACTTCGTACAGCTGCTGCTCTGAGATCCAATGGCATAACCCGCTTACCCAGGTTCAACGTCGACAGACTAAAGAATCTCTCAACACGCCAATAATTGAGAGACTACCTTTCACACGGAATTATGATAATCAGCAGCACGGATCCTGAATCCGTAGAAAACCACTGGAGTGCTGTGAAAAATGTCCTTACATCAGGTGCTGAAAGAATTGCCGGCCGAGCGAGGGGAAACAATAACGCTTGGCTTTCTGAAGAAACCTGGATACGGATTGACGAACGGCAAAAACTCAAGGCCCGCATTGCAGCTGCAACTGGAGTAGAAAAAAGAGAGCTAGAATCCCTGTACCGCACGAGAAAGAGAGAGGATCACGTGTAAGACGTGACAAGCGTAATCACATCAACGCTCAACAAGCAAAAGATGCTGCTAACAGATGCGGCAGTAGAACCGTCTACAGCATTACTAAAGAACTGGTTGGTGCTCTCAGTTCCAAACAACACCTCGTAAAATACTCATACGGCTCGCTACTTAGTTCGGATGAGGATCAGCTGAGAGGGTGGAAGGACTATTTTGCGTCGGTATTAAACCGAGTTACGGACTGCAATGCGCAACTTGTACCTGTTGAGCTGACAGGAAAAACAAATTCCTGAATCCGCACTGCAGCCCCCAGTAGAGATGAGATCTGCAACAAAATCAAAGCACTGAAGACCAACAAAGCAGTATGACTTAATGGTATTCCTGCAGAGCTTCTAAAAGCGGTGCCAGCGATATCCACTCATAAGAAAGCTTGGGTCTCCGAAGGATTTCCGAAGGAGTGGAAAAAGGGAATAATGGTCAAGCTCCCTAAAAATGGAGACCCAACACAGTGCGAAAACTGGAATTTGCCTCCTGCCTGCAGTTGCCAAAATATTACCGAAAATAGTACTGGAACGCATCAGGGGACATCTAGAAGACACACTAGATGCCGAACAAGCAGATCTCCGCGCTGGATCCTCATGTACATATTAATAATATCAATACTTTAAGGATCATAATTGAGCAGTGCGTCGAATATCGATCACCACTTGAACTGCTATTCATTGACTTTGAGAAGGCTTTCGATAGCGTCAATAGAGAATTCATTTGGCTTGCTTTACACAGGAGGATAAGTAAATAGCTATTATTATCCACCATAATAACTTATGATGGATCCAAATGTCACGTTTTGAACGAAGAGAGACTGTCAGAAGAGTGTGAAATTCAAAGTGGAGTCAGACAAGGCTGCATTCTGTCACCAATTTTGTTTCTGTTGGTGATAAGCGATGTCCTGCGAGCGGCCTTGACGGCAAACGGAGGGATTCAATGGACTCTGACGTCTCACCTGAAACATCTTGACTATGCTGATGACGTATGCTTGCTCTCTCATAGTATCATGGATCTCTACCTAATGACAACGGGGTAGCAGAAATCGTGGGGCTGAAAATCAACTCCGGTCAACTCAGTCATCTTCTCTCATAATTATTTCCCTACAACCGGTAGAGAAAGTACAGAGCTTCCAATACCTTGAAAGTATCATCTCTACCGAAGGTGGCACCGAACAGGACATCAGCAGTCAAATCAGGAAGGCAAAGGCTGCTTTTGGTATGCTTAGAAATATATGGAGGAATAACTCTCTAAGTTTAAGAACCAAGCTACGGCTGTTTCGATCCAACGTCGAATCCGTTTTACTTTACGGTTGCAGCACTTGAAAAGTAACAGTAGGTGTCACTAAGAAGCTGTAAACGTTCATTAATAGATGTCAACGAAACATCCTTGGGATGTTCTGGCCCAATCGTATATCAAACGAAGAGCTCTTCAGGAAAACGGGTCAGGAAGCTATTGGCATTGGATCAGACACATGCTTCGAGAAGGCGACAACTGTATTGCGGCGCATGCAATGCACCGAAGCTCATGGAGAAGGATAATCGAGGATGAGCCATCCCAACTAGGTAAGAGTTGGAGGGAGTTGCGACTTATATCCAGGAACCGAACACGATGGCGAGCTGGCGTTGTGGCTGCCATATGACCCACTAGGTGTCCCCCATGGACATAAAAGGTCTGAGGACCTAAGTAACTAATTAAGTAAAGAGGTATCAGGTAATGCGTGCATTTGGCATCGAAGAGACTCTTCTTCGTTGGATTAGAAATTACCTTTCAGACCGCTTAATGCAAGTAGTATTGGACGGTTTGCAAGTCCGATATTCATGAAATAAATAAATGGTATAGCCCAGGGCTCCGTTTTTTGCCTCCGACACTATTCCTTATCTTCATAATTGCTCTTTTACCTAAAACTTCTAATCCACTTCACTGTGTAGCTGATGATAGCACCATCAGCTTTTCATATTCTTTTAAAGACACACAACCCTACTTTTCGGCTGTGAAACTGTAAAGGCAGCGTATGCTACGTTCATTAGATTCCGATCTTGAGAGCGTTATTATTACAATGAGGTACTAACAACCGCTTGAAATTTAATGCTGTCTTCTGTCGGCCAAGTGAAATATACTACCCGTGCCATTATCCATGAATGGCACTTGCGTCAAGGAAACCAAAAAGCTTTCCACAGTCGGTATTTGTATTAATGACCATCTCTTATGAATGATCATATATTCGACGTAGCCAAAAACGTGTTTTCCTAAAAGATGTAAGAAATTTGTTTCCCCCTCTGATCTGGTGATGATCCAAAAATTGAGTATAATGTTTATTTCTAGGCTGACTCATTATCTGAGTCTATTGGATAGAATTCAGAGTAGAGCGTAAGAGAGAGAGTAAGAGACGTTCCCTGTCATTCATTTTTCTATCAACGATGTTCAATGCTATCCAGTTAAATTCCTTCATCCTTCCCTCAAACAGTTCCGCCGTAATACTCGTCTAGCTGGAAGTGTTGATGAGTTTCCCACTGTGCCTAACTTCGGACGTACTGTCAAATATAGAGGTTCTTTCTTTAGCCAAACTACTATAACGTGATATACTTTGCCTCTCAGGCCTCTCAGGATTTTTCACCCTCATTGTGATGTACATTGTACAGGCTTTCAAAACCAATGTGCATCGACATCACCTCTTTACCTAAACGCTCGCACTGTGATACATCCTAACATATTATAAGGGTAGAATAGTCATAATCTCTTGACATTAAGTTTTGAAGAAAAAAAATTTTACTCGAATTTTTAGATTTTTTAAAAATTGTGCAAGTCGATAATGTGAAGCTCAAAAAATTAGTAACATTTTTGGGACATGTTTTTAATTATAAGGAGGGTTTCTCTAAAAGAAATTTTTTTTATAAAAATCCGTGCAACAGTTTTCAAAAAAAAAAAAAATTCTTAAATTTCGAAAAAAAATTCTATGACATGTACCGTTATTTTTGCTCTATATAAATTAAATAACAAGTAGGGAAAATTATCAAACAAACTTTGTCTGCCTACTTTAAGGAAAATTGCCAGGGAGTAGCTGATCAGACTGTCAAATTTCAAGTCAAATTTCATCAAAATCTCCAGATTGAATTCTTTAGTTTTTCTTCAGAATTGAACTTACCGGATTCCAGGCAACTATACACAACACACCTAACTATTTACCTTCTATACATAATTTTTATTAGGTATAGTATCAGAATGCCTTGCTCAAAACATGAACTATAATAATTATAGGAAGTCAGTTTATTATTCAAAGCTAAATCATGTCAACCACAGCAGCTGTTCTAGTGCGAAAAATAAATTCTATGGCATTTCTGATACTACCATAACAATAATTCCTTACGAAATATTTTCAAATCACTTTCGGCTACGCAAATAGCCCAATAAACATTATTATTTCTATTTTGATTTATATAAACGAGTACAGTACATAACTATACATACATATATTTATTTTTATTCAACCTCAATATATTTCTTAAACGCTTAGGTGCTCCTTCACATTGTCATAACAATTATGTGTCCTTACGCAAGGACATCACCGCGTGAACATTCTGTGCGTGATGGTCGTTCTTTTGCTATGCAAAATATAACCGAAATAAAAGATCCCTCTTCATATCAAACACATGCAAATTTTATGATAGTATAATCACGAAGGTCCTTTGAGAGCAATTCAAAAACGAAACCAAGCGCTCCGTGCTTTGTCAGCCGTGGTATCGTGTTGTTGATGTGAACACAACCGCAGAAAATTCAGGATTGTATTCGTGCTCTTAGTAAAAATAATATAAGTATTATGTCTAAGAGAACATGCCGAATTAGGGATATCTGGTATAATCACAGTATCCAGGCAACGTGTCAGAGATGTATAAATGCATTAAAGTGCGCACAAGAATACATTAACGAATGGCGGTTATTTTACCTCAAGATATTTTCGCTTATACACTCAGAAAAAAAAATTAAAAAGTTAGTTCTTGATTTAGTCTATATTGATGAAGCTGACTGGTATAAAAAATCATTGCACAACCTACCACAAAATACTTCTTAAGCTTTTAAAAAATGCATGTCCTATCTTTTGAATAATTGATAAAAATACAATTTAAAGAATTTTTTATCCAGTTATTGGTATAAACTGGTCTAACTAATACATAGATCACCACCAAAATAAGCTTGTTTTTTTTAAACAAAATTGTCAAATAAAAAATTAGGGACTATTTATATTATTCAAAGGGTTACAAATTAGGAAAAATAAGACTGAATGGCAAAGGAAGAATAATGGTAAACCTACAATATTTCCCATCTGGTTGAAATGGTGTTAGTGTAACCAACAGTCATAACTTATGACAATTCATGTCTATTTGTTTCATCAGTCATACTTAACAAGGTAAGGTATAAACTAAAATGTATAAGAAAGGCTCTTACTGATATAAAAACTTACTACATATAGTGTTGTGCAATCAGCTGTCATTAAATAAATCAAATAGCTTAAGCATAACAGAAAGTCATTAATTTTGGATCCGATTGGTATAAAAAAATCTTGCTACCTATAGTTTGAATAAAGCTACCATAAGATGATGAAAGTAAATATTCAAAGTCAAATTCATAGCCAAACTTAAGAATCTTAGCTGCACTAAAATTTTCAATATTTGCTCCAAATGGTATAAGAAAACTTTCTACCTATGGTGCATATTTATTTAGGCAATCAGCTGCAATGAAATGATGTGAGGCCACTTCTATCGAAAGGGTAGTCAATTGGGTAGTTAGGTATAGTAAAAAAGTTCTTAATTTTCCTTCTGACTGGTATAAAATAATAATTGGTCCATATGGTGTTGATGTACTTTAGTAATCAGCTTCCATAAAATGATAAAAGTCAACATCCTTAGTCAAATTTATAGTCAAACTTGAGACGGTGAGGTACAATAAAATGTTTTAAATTTTAAACTTTTTTCGCAGTCACGTTTCATTGTAAGTATTAAAACGCTTCTCGGACTTACCGCATGTTTTTTTTTTTATTTATTATTGCTCATGCTGCTTCCACTGTTCGTGATCACGGGTTATTCTGATAAAATCAGAACGCAAACTGTTTGAAACGTTAATCAACAAAAGTTCTTTTATTGTCTATAATAGTAAAATGTTTAATATTTTCTCTGACTGGTATAAAAAACTTTTTACCTATGGTGCAGATTTATTGAAGCAACCATCTTTCATGAAATACGTAGTCAAATTAATATCACTTAAGAAGGGAAGGGACAGCAATAAAATTGTAAATATTCGCTAAATACGTCTGACTGGTATAAAAAAAAACTGACTTTCAATGTACGTCAAAAAATCGTGGAAGGTCTAAGAAAAATTGACTTTTGAAATTTAACTTTGATTATTACCTATGTCCTGGTGCAGTTTATACCAATTATCATCAAAAAGGCGGCAAACGGTCTCTTTTAAATGTAAATACAATCATATAATAAAAAAAGGTAAAATAAAATTAACTTTAAAATTAAGATTAAAGTGAAGTCAGTTTTTGTATCTATACCAGTCAGTTATGTACAAAGATTTAATTGCACATTGATTTATTCAGTGACTGGTATAAACTGGTCTAACACACGAATTATTATATATCGTTCACGAAAAAATTGCCCCATTCACAGAAAATACATTTTTTTTCTTTCTTCCAGTATAGGCACGGAAGAGCTGGGTATAAGGAACCTATACCATCAACCACATTGTCAAACCAAATATCAGTCCAATATAGATTCCACATGATTTAACACGAAAATATCTTCTTAGGAATGGTTAGATGATGATATGCGCTGGCAAGACCATAGGATACCTAACCTCCATAACTTAGATAAAGCTCCATCAACCCATCACCTTATGCCCGCATATTCAAATGAAATGAAGCATTGAACTTCACAAGAGTGTCGCATAATCTAATCTCTGCCATGGGAAAATAAAAACCGAAAACATCTAAAATGTGAAATTGAATTTTCCTCGCGAGAATGATGTCCATAATGAAATTTGAAGAAAATACCAGACAACAGAGAGCTTCCAGCCCCGCAAGAAAAAAAAAATAAATAAATTTATAAACTCGCGGTTTTTATTCGATTTAAAAGGTCCTTTGTGGCTGGCCCGCAGAAAAATGCAAAGTGTAAACATTGCTCAGTCATGTGAGTTTATTTGCGCAAAAGCATCATTTTTTTTTCTCATTGTTATGCCTTTCCAAGCTAAGCCTTAGCTCATACACTCATAGAGTTTATCCATAAAATTAGATTGAATGTGTTGTTATCAAAGGAGGCGGCAAATTGAAAATATGGTGTCGTTTAACCTGACAATAAAAACAACAACAACAATTGTGAGTAGGTGGAAAGGTTCTTATCGCTTACATGACATATGAGGACGTAAAGCAACCCGGATAACCGCCCAGCGTTTGAGGCTTATTGTGAGTTATGAAGTGACAGCTTGGAGATTAAATTAAATTTTATTGTTATTTTGCTTCTTTCGGTTGGAATGGTGATTTTCTTGTGTGTTTTTTTTTTTATTTGTATAACTGATGGGCTATAAACTAGGATGTTTTTATTCATGTTAAGAAACCGGATTTATTTAAAAAAAAAATATTTCAAGAAAGAAGAAACTTTAAAAAAGGCCTGAAGATTGATCCACAAAACAAGAAAAATAACTCCTATCGAAAGCCTTTATATGTATAACAAAAGATGGATCTTCCCGGTTCT
Organism: Philhelius festivus; assembly: GCA_963931855.1. Taxonomy (NCBI): domain Eukaryota; kingdom Metazoa; phylum Arthropoda; class Insecta; order Diptera; family Syrphidae; genus Philhelius; species Philhelius festivus. The sequence goes on from OZ007556.1 coordinate 183,091,458, forward strand.
GAAATACTCATACATTGAGCATGCACGTTGTGAAGATCCGATTTAAATTGTCTGGGCTTTTTTTTTTTCAAAAATAGAACTATTTTCTTGTTTTTCCTGTAGAAATTCACTGGGACAGACGGAGTACTGAATACTGAGACCTTGGATCACCTCACGCTCACCATCTAACCCCCTGGTACATAACTATAGAAAATGGAGCAAATACTTTTTGCAAGAAATAAACAATACATTAAATTAATTTTTGGGAATAAGACGCCCTAAGCCGAGTCGCTCTTCAGCGAAAATGAGATTCGCTTTTTCACATTCACCGTCATTTTGTTTCAAATTGTACTAGAAAGACAGTGCCGATGGTTGCTTGAATTAACTAACGATAATTCGATTCGATAAGAAATTGGAAAAATATGCCGACAAAATATTAACCTCTGTTATGACCAGTGGAAATACATACAATTTTCGGCAGGAATGAAGAGCGCCTAGAATTATCTGCCGAGTGCGTGTGGCTAAAACGAGAGTTAAGTTTTTTTGACAGGAGATTCTCTTGCATTGATTTTTCACTTTATCGAAAAGGATAGAACCCCATAGGCTGGGATTAAATTTGTAGACAGGTTTTCAAAATAAAATGCATGATTGCGTCGTACACACTATTTTATATGAACAAATGGGTGTTATTAGAGAAAAATATTCAGAAAAATTAAAGTCATTTTTTAAATGGCTTAAACAGCTCCTTAACTGCAGTTTGGGCTATAAAATTCACATAAGCAAATATGAATTTATGCATGAATAAAAATTTTAATTTTTTGTAGCTGCTTAAACACAAATAAGCTTAGATACATTTTAGTTAAATTAAATTAAAACAAAAAAACTCAACAGTTTTGTGTTTTTATTTTTTTTGCAAATAAAAATTAAATTCAAATAAAAACAGTATCCAGTTCATTTTTTTTTAATTTTTAAAAATACATAAATTAAAAAATATTTTTTTTTTTGAGAGTTTAGATAGGTATGCAAAGTTTTGAAAAGTTAATAGAAGCTTCTGTAAAATAAATAAACTTAAATCTCTTAAATTCAATTAAAAGCTCAAGTGACCTCAACTCCAAGGTGCGTTTCTTTTCTTCATTGACTTAAATCTTTTATGCCGTTATTATAAGTCGTTGTAGTAGTTTCTTAAAAAAATAAGCTTTTATATGTAGATAAACGAAACTCTTAAAACTTTTTTAAGAAAAAATTTGATACGCAACTTAAATTTTTTATTATTGTACAAATAGAAATTAAATTTCCAAGAAAAATACTTAGCCGTTTTCGAAATATCGAATATTCAAAAAAAAAATATTTTTTTTTTTAATTCAAAAAATATTTTTTTAAGAAAATGCAATGTTTTTTCGAGATATCGAATTTTCCAAATAAAATTGACTTTATTTTTTTAATTCAAAAAATATTTTTTAAGGTCTTGGAATGCAATGTTTTTTTAAATTTTTTAGAAGCTTCTCTATGAAAAATTTCATTAAAATCCAAAAATCCATTCTGCCGATAAAAAGAAATTGAAAATTCGAAAAAAATGCTTCCATGGTGGGTACAGCCAGTAATAAATTAATTTAAATTTTTTCTTATTAAATTATAAATTATTAAATTCTCGGAACCATTTTCGAGAAAAATACGATTTTCGAAAACCATTTTTGAACATTTGTTTGGTGGGTACCTTTAAGTAAAACTATTTTTTTTCTCAAATCTTGTAAATTATATTAAGGTACTAGTACGGTCTAGAAATCGCAAAAAACGCATGATTTTTGGGATTTTTTTCTCGGAAACTTTGAAAGATAATAACATAATTATTTTTTTAAATAATAAATACATGTGTCAAGAGTACAAAAAAAAATTGTTTGTCGAATTATAGAGGGCGTTAACGTCGACTCATCAAAAAACCACTACTGAACCGATTTTCAAAAAAATTGTTGCAACTAAATTATTTTTATGTTTTCTAAGACAATTTACCACAATTTGACCAAAAAGTTATGAACAAAAAAAAATGGCCAAAAAAATTGCCAAAAAAAAAATTTTTTTTTCAAAGCTCGAGATTTTCTTTTTGTTTTGACTTTTTAAACAAATTGTGGTAAATTGTCATGTAAGAAACCTTCCTTTAAATAACCTACTTTGGTTTTTTTGTTTCAGTCCAGTCAATCCTGAGATTAACTGTCCGTCATGGGAAAATGTGTTTTTTGATGAGTCGACGTTGATTTTTTTTTTTGTACTCTTGACGCATGTATATTTATTATTTAAAAAAAAAAAATATGTTATTACATAATAAGGTTTCTGAGAAAAAAATTACTAAAAATCGTGCGTCTTTTGGCGTTCTAGACCATACTAGTACCTTAAGAAACTTTCATTTATGAAGTTTGAACAAAATCAAGCATGAGGTTTTCGAAATATTGAGTTTCCAAAAAAAAAATATTCTTTTTTTTATATCGAAAGCAAACAAATTTTAAAATTTAAATACGCAATACTTTAAAGGATCTCTTCAGCATAAAAAACAATTGATAAAAATTGGTTGTACCGTTTCCGAGGAAATAAAAAATAAATGCTTCCAAGAAGGCTACCAAAATAATCATTTTGTGAAAATTTTTGTTCAACCATTACCTATAGCTTTAACTAAATGAAATTTAAACATTTTTTTTAATTCTGTGCGACAGTTTTTGAGAAAAAAAAATATTTATACAATTTTGAAAAAAATTCGTACCGTTATCTTTGGTCTTAAAAAAAAAGAAAAAAACGTGTGGGGGGAAAAATTCAAAATGATATCTACCAAGTTTAACGAAAATCGTTATAATTGTTATGTCTTAATTTGAAATTGTAACTTAATGAATGATTGATCGATCTTACAAATTTAGGAATAGATAGATAATTTTATCAAAAATTCTTAAACCGTTTTCCATTAAAATAAAATATTTGAATGGAACGTTTGGTTATTTTTGAATAGAACATTTTTTTTTTAACAAAAATTTTTATTCATTTATTTTTTTTTTCGAATATTTGTATATACAATATTATTTTTAATTTAAGGTGTGTTCCGCATATAAAAATCGTTAGAGCCGTTAATAAAAAAGTCGACAGTCAAAAAAACAGTTCTATGACACGAACCGTTAATAATTTTTTTCCCTAAATTTTGTTTGACCAAAATATAGTCCTTGCCCATAATAGCACATTTTATTTTTTTATCAAAATCGTTAGAGCCGTTTCCGAGATAAATAAGATTTGGCATTATGGGAGAACAGGGTTAGGTTTGGAGCTAAAACAAATTTCAATTTCCCCTCTAGGAAATCACCAAAGACCTTTAAGTACCGAGTTTAGGCTGTATCTTGATCTTGAGGTATAGATATAAAGACATACAGACAGACGGAATTGCCAGACACACTTTTTTCGTCTTCGCTATCATCGTAATGTTTGCTCAAAATCTCGAGTTCGATTTTTTTCCAAATGCAGAACTTGCCCTATATAGACTAAGAGCCCACAGCAATTTTTGGGTGTGATTGATAACAAAAAATAATTAGCATAATTAGATAGGCCTTTTATAGTTATTAACAAATGTGAAAGCCTTGCATACTCTAGTGGGCGCAATAGTGCATTATAGTGCATTAAGTATGCAGTTCCTTCCAAATCCAAATAATTGTGATAACAACTTTGTCAAAATGTAGAGTTAAGCCCCCTGATTGAAAATATCGAGGTCCAAGACGTTTTACAGACAGCCTTCTGCCTGCCAGACGCGATAAGAATAGGCAACTTCTTGCACCAAGAAGGCCACCTTCAAAACGTCATGGACCTCGATATTTGCAATCAGGGCACATAGCTGTTCATTTTGAAGTTATGGCAAATTTTTTTTCCCAATTGCTTAGAATAAGGAAAGAACTGCATACTTGATGCACTATAATGCACTATGGCGCCCACTAGAGTATGCAAGACGTTCACATTTGTGTATAATTACTAAGGGCCTAACTAATTATGCTAATTATTTTTTGTTATCAATCATACCCAAAAATTGCTGTGGGCTCTCGGTCTAATAGTACTAACATTTATGTATATCGCAAGTAAAAATGGCGCAAACAAAAGTATTCAAGTTCAAAAAAGACAAAATTATTTTTTAAAAATTTATTTCTCTTTTAAGAAATAAGTTTAAAAGGTAGACACTTTTACGTGTTCCTTATGGATTGCTTTGTTTTTTCTTATTGTATAAATTGAACAGTTTAATTTTTTTTGTCATAATAAAAGTTAGATACCTGATGTTTTATTTTTGATAAAAGAAAATTAAACGGAAATGCTAATGTGAATTTTGATTCAAACTCATACATACATACATAGTAGGAAATCCTTTTAAACCCTCGAAATCGTGAATAGGCTTCGTTTATATTACTTCACTATTTGGAGCGTCTACTGTATGTTGTAACTTTGCCTACATATACAGTGTAATTCGCATAAAATACTACATAGGTAATGCCACAGAATATGTAGGTTGGGTCAAAACAAGGAACAATTCAAATGTGAGCGTGATCTATTTCCATATTCAGGTCAGAACAATTTTCTAAACTGTCGTCAGCAAAACATTTTAATAAATTAGAAGCTTGAGACAAAATATCAGTGATGAATTTGAGTGTCGGAAAACCAGCTAACACAACTTGCACTGGGCGGTTCAAAAGGTAGTTTCTAGTCCAACGAAGAAGATATTCATCAATACCAAATGCACTCATTTTCGATAAGAGACATTGGTGCCAAACTTTATCAAATGCTTTTGAAATATCAAGACCTAGATCAAGTACACGTATATTATATTATAAACTGTCCAATATGAAGATTCTTGTCCCTTATTGTGTGCTCAAGTTTCCTTCGACACGAAGGACGTGGCCAAACAAAAGAACTATTACAAGATATCGATTTTTCGTTTGGCTAAGTCTACATTAAGTCCCTCAACAGACTCAACTACTTGACATGAGCATATTTTGTCTCTGGATTTATTTGCCAAGCTCAACTCAATTATGCTTCCCATTAAGAACCAATAATTATTTAACTTCTATTTATATTGTCTAGTGATGACGACACAATAAACAATCTTTGTTTATCTCCCTAAGAGTATAGCAGGTCATCTTAATTAAGCTATTAAGAACTCTAACAAACATCTTATACGCTCGGCTTCCTTTAATTGATGTCTTGACTTTGTTCTTTGCAGTCAATTCTGTACATAATGCATGTATGTATATCAGCTTTCGCTGTTAACCTTGGGGCACATCAATCATTTTGTTAAATTATTATTATCTTGTTGTTTGTTTCAGCTGAGATCATAAATTATGAGAAATTATAATGGTATAACGTGTGTATGATTATGATTAATGAATATTTTTGCTCACGCAGTAACATTCCATTAAGTAGTTTTTGAAATAATATTCATTGACAACATTTTGTTTTTACTTTTTTTTTTTCAATTTACTCCTATGAACTTGAACACCTTTTAAGTTTTTGCGTTTGATTTTTGCAAGTTCAGTACTGAAACTTGTGGTAGATCAAGCTCAATAACAGACTAAATGCTTAACTGTGTACATACTCGTACTTGTCATGTTTGATTTTGTATCTACTTGAACATGTTTAATTTTTTGCATAGAAATTCAAAGTGTGTCAAGGTGATAATTATTGACATAATTAAATAAATCGTTGATAATTTTCATTCAATACGAATATGACTTATAGTTTATAAAAGTCATGAAGCGAACAAGTTGCATGTTCTATAGCCCAAGACAGTAAAATGTTCAAACAAAACCGCCATGTCTCGTATTAAACTTTTTTTTTGTTCACAGAAAAGAGAAAGTACAATACTTATATAAATAAGATAATTTATTCAATTAAATTATCCCAAATAATAGGACATATCCAGAAAAATTGTGAGATATAATTTTGTTTGCATAAAAGGTTCATACCTTTTGAGGACTCGAAGTTCACAAAACTCGAATAAAATAAACGCGAATTTCTTATGCTTTTGAAAGGTTTGGTTTTGTAGGAAGAAATATTCTCTAACGGAATAATTAATGAAAAAAAAATTTATTACCTCTATTCGACAATTTTACTAAACGATGATATAGGAGTTAAGGACTATTTACATGAGCATTTTTTTTAGATTTTATATTTGCTTATTTTACTGGACTAATATCTGCATATATTGTGGAATCGAATCCTTAGGTAACTTACTTCCTATCCTTCTTATATTATACCTTTAGAGCTTTTTGCCACAGTAGGTACACCGATATGTTAGTTTGTTTATATTTTAGGAATAATTTAAAAAAAATAAACTTTTACACGTTTTGAAGATATTGATTTTTTAAAAACAAATTTGATTTTTTTTTTTCAAAAAACCCAAAATATATTTTTTAGAACAATTTTATACATATAAAATATTATTCAAAATTTAAAAGAGCTACTGTCCAAAAATGTTGGTCAAAATCTGTCTCTTAAAGAGAAAGTGGAAAATCAAAAAAGCAGTTCTATGACAGGTAATAACATTTTTTCCAAAATTTTGTTTGGCCAAAATGTAGCCCACGCCCATAATAGCACACCTAATGTTTTTGAATCAAAATCGTTAAAACGGTCTTTGAAATAAAAAAAAAAGATTTTGCATAACGGCTGTATGGCAGGTACCGTTAGTTTTGGAGCTAAAAAAAATGTTCAATTTCTCCTCTAGGGAAGACTTTTAGGTACCTACCGAGTTTGAAGACGATTGCTCCAGTGCTTAAGGCTGTAGGTACAGGGATAGACATACAGACATAAAGACAGACAGACTCAATTGCCGAACCCACTTTTTTGTGTTCCCTATCATCTTAATGGCAACTTTTATCAAAATCTCGAGTTCGATGTTTTTGCAAATGCAGAACTTTACCAATACTTATTGCAAAGTAAAAATGCACGAAGTTAGTTTTAACATGTTACAACTTACCCCGAAAACATTCTACCTACAACGACGGCAATGAAATTTAATCAAAAAAACATAACTCAACAACATACATACAAACTTAACCAAAACATTAATCCCTGTAAATGCAAACGAGAAAATTAAAACAATTTTTAGGACCATCCAAAGAAGTTCAATGGGCTGGATAAGTCGGTAGCTATGGTGAAGGTAAACATTTTCGTCTTTCACACGCCTCTTAATTCTCAGAGGCACCATGTGTTTTTAGCTAGCTGGTACTTCTTATCCCTTATTCTTTAAGCTTCGCCTTCCATTGTGTGTTTATATTTTTTGAAGAAAGTTTGTATTTATTTATAAGGATTTGTATCTTTATAAGTAACAAATCGGTAAAATCATAAAAAGAATATATTTTTAGCTTGAATTGTGTAAAAACCTATTGTGACTACTGCAATTACAAAACATACAACGTCACTTAACCTGTTTTGAATTTTTTGTTTGTATTTGTTAAGATTTGTTCATCATATAAAAAAAAAAAACACTAAATTATCTTTGACTCATTGTACTCTCCACTCGTTACAAAAAGTACATAGAACAACATAATTGTAACTATATTCATGTACATACGTATCTTCTTTAATAAATGCATACTTCACTTGTGTTCTGAATTCAACCGAGGTAACGTGTTTCTTTTAACAGGTTATGGGCCCAGACCCAAGTTCACTGTAAAACTGTTTGTCTGATCCCACTAGTTTGCTGTAAATTTGATTTGATAATTCGAATAGAAGTAAATTATTATTAAGCGCGAAAATTAAATTAATTTTTTGTTTTTTTTTGCATGCGGATAAAAGATTGGTTTCTTTTGCATCATAAGGGTAATTTTCAGTAGCGCAATAAAAAAAATTGTTGTTTTTACTTTTATTCTGCTTATCAAAAATGGAGGGAAACAACGATTCTCTTAGAATAGAGAAGCTCATGAGTGGGGACCAGTGGAGTATTTGGAAGTTCCAAATCAAAGTCATCCTTAATGCGAGCAATTTATTTGGTGTGGTAAGTGGTGAGATCAGAAAACCACTTGATGCGGCGAAGATAGTGGAATGGGAAACGCTGGACAAGAGGGCACAAAAGGTTATTGTCATGAGTGTAGGGCCAAAGGCACTTTTGCATATTTTAAACTATGGCACATCGCATCAGATGTGGACAAAGCTCGAATCGGTCTACGAGCAAAAGGCACAGACAAATATCAATTTGCTCCAACAAAAATTTTACAATTTTCAAAAGGATCCGAGTGAAGATATTGCTACGAGTATATCAAGACTTGAGACTTTAGTGCAACAGCTTAAAGATTTCGGTGAAATCATCTCTTCGTCTATGCTCATGACGAAAATTTTAATGACGTTACCTCCAGACTATAATCATTTTTATGCGGCATGGGATTCAACCCAGGCTGAACAAAAAACTTTAGAGAATCTAACGGCGCGACTCATAATGGAAGAATCGCGGTTATATTCTCAGATATCGGGTCATGAAGATAACAGTGCAATGGTGGCAAAAAGAACTGTTAAATGGCAAAACTCTAACAACAAAAACAAGCAAAAGAAAGCGGGTAGATGTTTTCTATGTAAAAAACCTGGTCACTGGAAAAACGAGTGTCCATCTAAAAGGGCAAGTATCGCTCAGAAGAGGGAGCAAGGGGATGCATTTGTGTGCACGATGGTAGCTGATGGCTCAGTTAACTTTGCTCTAAATTTGGAGGACTGGTTTCTTGATTCGGGGGCAAGTGACCACATGTCATATCGGAGAGACTGGATGGTAAATTACAAAAAGTTTGATAATCCACAGTTAGTTAGAATCGGAGATGGTAAAACAATTTGTGCACTTGGCTGTGGGGATATTAATATTCTAGCGTTTGATAAAAAGCAGTGGATTCCAAAATATTTATCAAGCGTGTTATACGTGCCAGATTTGACACTTAATCTGTTTTCTTCGAATGCGGCTCTTGACAAAAACTTGGAGTTGGTTTCTAACAAAGACCAATGTGAATTGCTGTTCAATGGATCTACCGTAGCAGTAGGAGTGCGAAATTCGTCCTTGTTTAAAATGCTTTTTAAAATTGAAGTACCTTCTATTGCAAATGTGGGTACGGTCATTCAATCACTTTCATACTGGCATAATGTGCTCGGCCACCAAAATTTAGCCTACATTCGCGCGTTTCTCAAAGATCGAAATATACAGTTTAATGATTGTGAAAATTTTGTTTGCGATGCATGTGCTCTAGGCAAGTCACATAGATTGCCGTTTCCAAACAGCGAAAGCAGAGCAAAGTTTGTAGGGGAGCTTGTGCACTCCGATTTATGCGGCCCGATGCAGGAAACTTCGTTTGGTGGGTCAAGATACTTTCTTCTTTTTAAAGACGATTTTACACGATATCGTGTGGTGTATTTTTTGAAATCAAAAACTGAAGTCTTAGGCTGTGTAAGAGATTTTTTAAAAAGAATTAAAATGGAAACTGGAAATGAAGTAAAATGTATTCGGACGGACAACGGACTTGAATTCATCAACTCTGAGGTGAAATCTGTTCTGAAAAACGAGTGTGTCTTACACCAGACTTCTGTTCCTTATTCTCCGCAACAAAATGGCAGGGCGGAGAGAGAATTGCGGACGATTGTGGAGGCTGCTAGAACGATGATATATGCAAAAAAGTTGTCATTAAAATTGTGGGCCGAGGCTGTAAATCATGCGGTTTTCATTCTTAATAGGACAGGTCCTACTAGAGTACCTAAAAAGAGTGCATGTGACTTATGGTTTGGAAAGGATCATGATTTCAATCCAACAGGTATGCATATTTTTGGTTCAGAATGCTTCGCGCATATTCCTCAACAAAAACGTCGCAAATGGGACGCCAAGTCGCAGTTAGGTATTTTTGTTGGGTATGGTGAGAATGTGAAAGGGTGTCGCATATATTTTCCTGGAACTACTAAAATACAATTGAATCGTGATGTATTATTTAAAAATTGTTCCACAGAAGTTGTCATCAGCGAAAACCAGGACTTTTCTAACAATGCTTCAATAGAAAAGCCGCCAGATGTAATACAAAGCTTGAAAGTAGAAAATTTAATTGAAGAAAGTGTTATTATCGATGACTCAAATGGCAATGATGATAATGGCGAAGACGATTTAGTCGATGATAGGCTGGTTGATGAGGATGCTGAAAGAGTCGAGAGTGGGCAAACTGATGAAGATGATTATGCTGATGCGGAAGGCCAAGATGATGAGGTTGGTAAAGAATTGCAGGTGCTTGAGGAACAAAGCATTCCTTACAGGGAACGGCTTCGAAGTGCTCGCAGGCGTTCAAAGTCAACGACAGATGTACGGGATATGCATGTTCTTATTGCTGAGAAGCAAGAGCCTTTAACGTATGAGGAGGCTCTCAAGTCGAAAGATGTGAAAAGATGGCAAGATGCCATGAAGGATGAAATTATAGCTCTAGCAAAAAAATGGCACGTGGGATCTAGTAACTTTGCCATCCAACAAAAAGGCTATAGACAATCGATGGGTTTTTAAGATCAAAGATGCTGCAAGTAATGAACCCGAACGTTTTCGAGCAAGGTTAGTTGTCAAAGGGTTTTCCCAGCAATACGATGTGGACTACAAAGAGACGTTTAGTCCCGTTGCCAAATTTGCATCTATAAGGATGATTCTTGCAATTGCAGCAAATAAAAATATGCATCTAAAGCAGTTTGATATAAAAACTGCATTTCTGTATGGCGACTTAGAGGAAGAAATTTATATGCGTCAACCAAAGGGATTCGAAGATGGCAGTGAACGCGTATGCAGATTGAGAAGGAGCATCTATGGTCTGAAGCAGGCTTCTAGGTGCTGGAATAAAAAGTTCATGGATTTTCTTTGTTCTTTTCATCTGAAACCATCAGAAGCGGATTCCTGTGTTTTAGTGGGAGATAATTTAATTGTAGCAATCTACATTGATGACGGTTTAATTGCTGGGGCAAAGTATGAGGATATCGAGAAACTCATCGACCATTTGCGAAATGTCTTCGAAGTCAAGGTGTATGAGGCAAGATGTTTTCTAGGCCTGGAGATAAGTAGGTCTAAGCATGGGACGATTTTGCTTGGGCAAAAGAGTTATGCTGAAAAGATTGTGGAAAAGTTCAAAATGGGCGATGCGAATCCAGTGATGACACCAGCTGATCCGTCTGTATTGAAGGGTACCGTTGAAGAACATTCACAAGAACATCGTTTTCCATATCGGGAAGCAGTTGGAAGCCTAATGTACCTTGCCATTGGTACTAGGCCAGATATATCATACGCTCTTGGAATGGCTAGCAGATATTTGGAAAAACCAAACATACTTCATATCAAGGCAGTGAAACGTATTATCCGATACGTTAAGGGGACAATTAATTATGGTATAATTTTTAAAACAAATCCCATTTTAACCATGAATTGTTACAGTGATGCAGATTTCGCTGGTGATCCTGGCACAAGGCGCTCAACAAGTGGCTGTGTTATTTTACTTGGACAATCACCTATATCGTGGGCATCGCAGAGGCAGTCGTGTGTTGCCCTTTCCACCATGGAAGCTGAATACATGGCTGGTGCTGGTGCAGTAAAAGAAATGGTGTGGCTGAGGCGTCTTATGCATGATCTACTTCCTGATGAAAATGGTCGACCTAATCTGTACATTGATAACCAAAGCGCAATAAAGTTGGTGCGAAATCCCGAATATCATAAAAGAAGTAAGCACATTGAGGTGAAGTTTCACTTCATTCGTGAAAAATTTGCAGAAAACTTTTTTCAGTTAAATTACATTGCTACTGATAATCAATTAGCAGATTTGTTTACAAAGCCTTTAGCAAGGCAAAAATTTGAATTTTTTCGTAAAGAAATTGGAATAATAATTCTAAAATAATAATTTCATTAATCCATCCTATGAACAAAAATACTGTTTAAATTTGTTTGTTTTTTTTTTAATTGTTAATAACATTTGTATAAAGATGAAGTGGGAGTGTTAAGATTTGTTCATCATTTATAAAAAAAAAAACACTAAATTATCTTTGACTCATTGTACTCTCCACTCGTTACAAAAAGTACATAGAACAACATAATTGTAACTATATTCATGTACATACGTTTCTTTATCTTCTTTAATAAATACATACTTCACTTGTGTTCTGAATTCAACCGAGGTAACGTGTTTCTTTTAACAGTATTGCATTCTTCTTTTTCCTATGTCCAGTTAATGTCCGTCAAGTAAGCAATACCACTTCAAAATCTTGAAGATCTAAAAATTGGATTAATTGTCGTAAATTCTTCGTAAATTTGTCGTAAAACGAAAAAAATTGTCGCGCTTGTTTTTTTAAAAACATAACCCCTGGTAATGCTAAGTTGGCAGTCAAGTTAGCACTACCACCACTCAAAATAGGGTTAAATGAACTCGAAAAAACTTAAATTTGTCGTAAATATATCGTAAAAGAAAAAAATTGTCGCATCATTCTTTCTCAAAAAATGCCATAAAAATACAAAAGTCCTTAAAATATCATTTTTTCATAAAACCTCTTTTAACTAATTTTGTACTGTGCAATTTGTTTAAACAATTGTCGTAGGACGTCTTTGAATAAGTTCCGTCATTAAATAATTTGTCGCGCCCTTCTTGCTCAATAAAATGCCCTAAATATGACAAAAGACCTAAAAATGGCATTTTAAAAATGAGGCATTGAGAGCAGAAGTGGCGTAACCCCAATATTCACTTATTGAGAAAATCACGGTTTAAAAAGTTAACGAAAAAGAAATGTTTGTTATTAGCTTCCTATTTAAAATAATAGTTAATAAACTTCAGTTATGGCATAACTATTGGGATATCTTATATTTAAGACCATAATCTTCTCTTTAAATTATTAATTACTGGATTTTATGTGGGTTACACCACTACTGCTTCTTGGATACTGGAATAAATTTAAAAAAGGAAGTTGGTTACACCAATAATTTGAAAAACAGGTTATGAAAAAAAATACTATCGCTTTTAACTACAAAATAGTTAGAAAGTTAAGTTTAAGCTTACACTACTAGGAACTATGATAGGTACTTTCATTCTTCCTTGTCATCTAAGTACTCAACCAGCCCAACGTCTCTGTCCATAGAAACAGTTTTCAATTTTTTATATAAGTCGTGGTAATTCGGTGGGATAAAATTAAGTAACTCGAATCAGTCTTTCTTTTTTGTTTCACTTACGGCATTCCCTTTTGGAAACAATAGTTCGAGTCGTCGATCTCATACTGTGAAAGAGTGTAGACGTCTTTGACTTTCGCAGTGACTTCAATTAGAATCGTGTGTGCATATTAGTACCAAGTTTACCAAACAAATTTTAATATAGAGTATAGCTCAATAGAAGAGGTGGCGGACCGTGGTGCGAGAGATCACCGGTTCAAGTCCCCGTCGGGCACAAAAATTATTGATGCTTTTTTACATAATAGAGAAGTTGAAATAATTATTGAAGAAGAAGAAAGACAAATTAAACGCAACAACAACAAAGCGGAGGCATCGAAAGGTGTTCGTCCAGCTAAAACCAGAACAACAACAACAACTACGATGGATCAGGCAACGGCAACAAAACCGGGGACATCGAAAGATGCCCTGGCAAAGTCAACCAATGCGACAGCGCCAGCATCATCCGATGCGGAAACGGCACCATCGGCCGATAAGACCATGAAGAGGAGGAAGAGGGTACAATGTGTGTAACCCAGTGAAGCGTCGCACCATCACCACAGCTGAGCTGCAAGCTGAAGGGAAGGTGACGGCGCAAAAGACAATAAAACCAGCAGCAGACAACAACAAACATTTGAATCCCTCGCCCGCCGATGATGACGATTAGATTTCATATATGTCCGAGGGTGGAGAGGGTCTCTACACCACCGGTGATAGCCAGACATTTGTGGACTTGTCTACCCCAGAGGCGTCCGCTGATGAAGCTGAGGAAGAGACCATCCAGGCCAAAATTGGCGCAATTCAGGGGCAGATCGAGACTCTTCAAACCGATCTTGCCTCAATGATCCAAGCTCTAAAAGAAAAGCAAGAGGCGCGAAGAGAAAAAGAGAGACAGGAGCGCTTAAATAAAAAAAGTCTCCAGGCCCCACAAAAGGAGGCGCAACAAAAAAGTGCTGATGCGGAGCTGCAACCGCCAAACAAGCAGCCTCATCAAAAACAACAACAGCCGCTGATAACAGAAAAGCCAAAGCAGCAGGCAAACCAAAAACAACAACAACAACAGCAGCCGAAACAACAGCAGCAGAGACAACAGCAGCAGAGACAACAGCAGCAAAGACAACAGCAGCAGAGACAACAGCAGCAGAACCAACAACAGCAGCAGAACCAACAACAGCAGCAGAATCAGCAGCAGAAACAACAGCAGCAGCCACAGCCGCAGCCGATACAAAACAAAAAAAAAGAACAGGTGCCACCCATCAACGTTTATAAGATGGACCTTAAGGAGACATTGGAAATATGTAAGTCGGCCATAGGTCAAAATTTTATAATTAAGAGACTTGGTAATAATAGACACGCTATCCACTGCTTCACAGTGGAACATCATAAAATTATAAAAGAATTATTAAAACAAACCACGACTGAGTTCTTTAGTTTCACTCCGAAAGTGGAAAAAGTTCAAACGGTCCTGTTGAAGGGCATAGATTCCTACACGGAACCGGAAGAGCTCTTAAATGAGCTCCGTGAAAAAGCGGGAAACGATCTCGACTTTATCGAAGTCAAGCCTTTTGCCACAGTTAAAGCCAGACGGGAGAATCGGAAGTTGCCAATCTTCTTGGTTCAGCTTTCACCCAATAGCAAACTGGATAGTTTGAGGAGTATCTCCGTCCTCAACTACCAGGTTGTAACCTGGGATAAATTAAAGAGGCGCGGCGACATGCTTCAATGTTCAATGCATGCGCTGTCAAAGGTTCGGCCACGCCGCGGCTAACTGCGAAATGCAGTCACGCTGCGTAAAGTGTGGAGAGAACCACAAAATGGGAGAATGCAAGTTAGGGCAAGAAAGGGTCCAAGACATGACACTACTTAAGTGTGCACTCTGCCGGAAGGACGGGCACCCCGCAAACTATCGGGGATGTCCCATCTTTCAGGAAATAAAACAAAAAAAAGCGAAGCAATCAGAGCTAGAAAAACGACCAATTACGCGTGTTCCTACAACAACGCCCGTTAATCCCCAAATATCCTACGCCCAAATGGCGTCAGGAAGGGGAAAAACGGTACAGCCTGCGCCAAAGGCAGCCCCACAGGCCCTCGTGCCTAAGGCTCCGGACGCACAGCCCGAAATAAGAAGCATGTTGCTGGCCATTTCTGGTCAGATAGCAGGACTTCAAAAACAGATAACGGAGCAGGCGAAGAGGGTGGACCATATCTACTCTGTTTTGCCGAGCTTTACGCAATTTTTAGGTTAAGGGCGCGCTGCCGGAGAGGCCCTTAAGGATCCTTGCTGTGAATGTAAATTCACTGATTAGGATCGAACGTAGAGCAAACCTATTCCAATTGTTGAAAGATCAAAGTCCTGATGTGTTTATGGCTAGTGAAACTAAGCTAAGCCAGAAACATAAATTGACACATAATAATTACAATATCTTACGAAGAGATCGGCCCAACTCGACTCAAGGAGGTGGTGTCGCAATCTTTGTACGAAAAGGCATTAGATATAAAGTTATATACAATAGTGAAGTACGCAGATTTCGGCTGCTTGAGGCGTGCATTGTATGCATTCCTCTCCAACAGGGGAAGCGGATGTATATAGTCGCGACTTACGCTCCGGAATCACCTCAGCCAACTGACTTTTTGACAGAGCTCGAAAAACTTTTTCAAGTGCTACAACTGAACTCGGTAGAGAATTACTATCTCATGGCCGGTGATTTAAATGCCAAACATATAGATTGGGGAAATCAAGTACAAAATCCGAGAGGTAGCCATCTATTTAATTGGATGGGTCAATACAGTATTGAATATATGATCGATCTTCTAGCGACTGATAGACCATCGTTTCCAAGGAGCGGTGCCTATCTGGATCTATTACTAAAGGACTCTAGACTGACAATTACTAACACTGTGGGTCAACGGACAAGAAACTGTTTACAAACGATAGACTATGACAGCGACCACTGTGGTTTTGCCGCAATAATACAGTTGCCGAACGAGCTCGTAGAGTTGGAAGAGTATGTACCTGCGCATTCTTACAATTACAGTAAGATGCGCTGGCCACGCTTTACCAACACCTTAGCAAGCGAAATTCGTGCCAATAATATATCCCCACCAAATAACAGGAATTTAACAAACAACGAAATTGACCAATACTTAGAACAAATGGACGAAACAATCCTACGAACTATGAATAGAACTATACCAAAATACAGAGAACGTAATGTAACCGACATGTACCGTAACGCGACAATTAACGCACTACACAGACAAAAAAGTGGACTACTGACAAGACTAAAACGCTTGTACCGACGGTTTACTGACTCACGCGATCTGGAGATTAGGACACTGAAGTCGTCAATTAAGAACATCAACCAATTGATCAAGGAAAATTATAGATTGTCTATTAATTTGTACTGGAACAACAAAATTCGTGCCGTTAACTCTAGCGACCCGAGTATGTTTCCACAAATTAACAAGATATTTAGACGAAATGATCAAAACGAACTTCCGTGTCTTAAGCTCCAGAGAACGACAGAAAACAGAAACGTACTTCTGACAGCAGGGATAGATCCAGATGACGCGGTCTTGGACGATGACCTCTTTATTGTCGAGGATCCGCTGGAGAAAGTGGAGGCTGTGGGGGCTGCTTTCCAGCAAGTGTATAAGGTGAATGCAAGCATTCACCCCAACCACGACCTGGAAAACAGAGCTCTACTCCATCACTTCTATCTTCGTAATGAAATGACGCAATGGCGATCAGAGAATCTAGGTTTCATCCGGTTCAATGAAGAAAACTTGGGGAATGCCATCATCGCCGTGCAAGATGGGAGTAGTTCCCTGTTAGTTACGAGGATGGAGCTCCAGCTCATCTTCGATTCATTAAAGAAGAAAAAGTCAACAGGAGTCGATGGTATATCCAATATTGTACTTCGACATCTACCTAAGGAAGCAATTGACATTTATGCCACACTGTTTAACAACGCACTGAATAATGCATATTATCCAGGGTGGTGGAAGACAGCTGTGGTTCATCCTCTCCCGAAAAAGGGAAAGGACAACTCCAATCCGGCGAATCTCCGGTCGATAAATCTCCTACCGAGTATCAGCAAGGTATTCGAGAAAGTCATAAATAGAGCTCTGTCCAAGTGGGCGGAGGACAATAATATCATACCGGATAATCAGTTCGGGTTTAAGGCGGGACATGACACCATTCATGCCGCGTCTAAACTCGTATCTGATATCCAATGGAACAAAACTAAAAATCAGTGTACAGGTGCCTGTCTGGTGGATTTGGAGAAGGCTTTCGACACCGTATGGTTAGAGGGTCTCTATCTAAAATTGACTAGGCTCGGCATAAGTAAACCACTATTATATATACTTTATGACATGCTCAATGGTAGAAAGTTTGTTGTCAAAAGTGGCAATGTAACTTCTACCGCAATCTTCGATATCAAGAATGGTCTTCAGCAGGGAGCGGTGAACTCGCCGATTCTATTCAGCATTTACACCAGCGATCTGATAAGTAGTCTAACTCAGGCAATTGCGTATGCCGATGACCTAATAGCGTACAGAACAGCTACAAAAGTTGAGGTTATCAGAATTCTCTTACAGCGTGACTTCGACAAGATTCAGCGATATTGTGATGACTGGAAGTTGAAAATCAACTTTCAGAAATGTGAAACGATTCTGTTTAGGACTCCGTTGGCTAGAGCCCCTAGGGATACTAGAAAGAACTGGCGTAAGCTGATGATCGTAGGGCCGCACCGGCAACCACTGGCGAGCAGAAGTGTGGTAAAGTACCTTGGCATCTGGTTGGATCAGTATTTGTATTTCGACAGACATATAAATGTTGCTCTGAACAGGGCTAGGGGAGCATTTGCCCTGACGAAACGGTTGTTTTACAGCAGCCGGCTTGACACCAGGGTGAAGGTGATTTGCTACATGGCCCTCATCCGGCCGATGATTGCCTATGGTTGCCCGGTGTGGTTCAACGTTGCCCCATCTCAAATGGAAAAGATTCGGGTGTTTGAGAGGCAGTGTCTTAGACGTTGTCTTGGATTACACAGAACACCAGAATCGGAGTACAAACATTACTATTCCAACAGGACTCTATACAACGGAGCCAACATTAACAGAATAGATAATTTTTTGATAAAGCTGATTCGGAGTCACATTGCGAGAGCGATGACCTCAGCAAATAGCTTAATCTTTGGGGCTTACTACCCCAACACAGAATACTTCGAGAGTGTGCGTTTAAGTGGCCATATTGCACCTAATGCATTCCTCTATTTAGATAGTATAGGGTTGATCCAGGATAGAGAGGCGGTTCCGCTAATCTACCACGTCGGCCGTAGGGCTGTGGATAGGCGGCTCCTTTATGGTCGAGACGTCCTCGCACAAGACGGAGCTGAGCGACTTCGGTTCAGTAGGACTGTGTCCGATCGGGACCTGAAAGACAGGGTAAGACAGGAGAACCAGTTTTGGTGGTTGTCTAATGTTGATAGCGATAGTTGACAAGTTGTCTTGGCCGACTTACATAGTTTTAAGGGTATTCTTAGGTAGGGACAGTCAGGGTGGCACCAAAAAAAAAAAAAAATTAGAGTACATTCTTCTAATGTATATCCAAAAAAAAAAAAAAAAAAAAAAATCTCTGCTGCTGTGGCTGTTCTAGTTTTTAATTAGTTTTACTTTAGTTTGTAAGTTTTATATATAAAAAATATAAAAAGATAAAGAATCCGAGTTTTTTAAATTTTCTCGAGAAAACAAAAAAAAAATAGATTAGTTTTTGAATTAAAAATAGTTTTTTTTTTAGGCCGAAAGGCATTAGATTTAAGATATAGTTTAGCTTAGAGCGCCCGCATAGGGCCAGTAAGGTTGTTTTAAGTTATTGGATAATTAGGCTAGTTTTTTTATGAATTTTGTCTAGCTTTAAGATAGTTTTAAGATTGATGAAAATAAAAATGAATTAAAAAAAAAAAAAAAAAAAACAATAGTTCGAGATCTCTGATGAGTGCACATGTTTTTTTTTCAAAATGACAGTATCAAAAAGCACGTCTTCGTTATTACTGTGCTTGTAAAAAATATTGAAAGGTGTCTCTTTCAGAAATTTTAGCCATAGAATTTTAAGCCATTCCACCTTCCCTTTATTTACATTCATTTTCGGATTTGTTTTATTCTTTTCCAATTTTTTCGTCGAAAACACATAGATCCATCCATAACAATAATTTGAAATGGATCCTTCTTTCTTGCCGCTGCTAAATATAAATGTAAGCTTTGTTTCTAACCAAGTCATGGACACTGGATAGTATGTCCAAAGTTGCCTCTTGTAATAGCACACACCCATTGAAATGACTCGAGTGGGCAAGGTCTTCATGACATCAAATGCAATCACCAAAGTGTCAGATTCCTTTGCTCGTGTTGCGTCATCTCTCATGTCATTTCTAGCCGAATCCGCTTTTCTAAGATGAAGTTCATGTTCAATTTGTATTTGAGGCTTCTCGTGATCAGTCGCAAACTTTAGTTTATTGTTCAAAAAGTCATACTTCTTACAAGAATTCTTTATTGGAGCATGGAATGAAAGGTTAAAATCACGATTAAAAGTCTGCCGGAATACGTACTCTGAAACAGGACTGGTGTGAGAATTTTTATACAAATTAAACATTTGAGATATGTTAAGCTCAGGGGATAAGAATTTTCTCTCCGAATTATGGCGGGTGTAAATGCGATTGCTAACACCACACAAGAAGCAAAGACCACACAAGATTGACAATGATGTTTTGCATAGCATACAATGATTGACGTAAATTTGTTTGAAATCTACTCATTTCAAATTGTACTAGCCCAGAAGTGGCGTAAGTGGGTTACGCCATTTCTGCTCTAGGAAAAGTTCCGTTCAGAAACAATGTTTCAGCATTTTTGTATTGATTTATGAGCAAATATAAGTTATGTCACTACTGCGTTGGAAGAAAATTTATTTTTGACCATTGTGGATTAAAAAGTCAAAATTGAAACAAATGAGGGTTACACCACTTCTGCTCTCAATGCCTCAAATGACGAAGGACTTTTGCATGGAATAACCCACAAAGTTGTGACCTTGATTTGAGAAAAATCTATTTTATGCATTTGTAAAAACATCAAACTTGACATTACGATGATAGGGAAGAAGAAACAAGTGGGTCTCACAATTCTGCCTGTCTGTTCGACCATCGTCTAAATGGCTCATTCGATTTTCTTCAAACTTGTTAGATAGCAGTTTTTAATTTTTCCAAGGGAAAGTTTGAACTTTTGTTTTTTCTAAAAAAATCGAATTTTATTTGAAATTAAGGACCTTTTTTTTCAAAAACTGTTACAGATTAAAAAAAAAAAAAAACATTCCACCAATTTCATTTAGTAAAAGTTAGCTACGAAAATTAAAATAAGAATGGCTATCAATGGTATCTACATTCTAAAGTCATTTTTTCCATTTTCTCAAAAACAGTACCACTGATTTTTATGCTTAAGCCCTTAGAAAGAGTGTAGTAGTGTGTATATAAGTTTTATAAATATTTTTTTCTTAGATTTAAAATAATATTTTTTTTTAATTATATATTTCGAAAGCTACATGCTCGATTTTTTGCGCATTTGAAAATTAAAAGCTTTTTACTACTATCTAGACTTAGAGCAAAACAATCGGAACAATCGGATTTAAGTAAAACTTTCTATACAGCAATTTTTAAAACTCTTAAAAAAACATTGTATACCAAAGCTTAAATATAAATTTATTTGAGCTTTAAAAAAAAATATTTTTTTTTGAATATACGATACCTTAAAAACGGGTCAATGATTTTTCCTTTTTTTTTTAATATGTTATTCAATTAATTTGCAAAGTAGTAATAACTTAAAATTGGCGTTGCTAAAATTTGTGTTGATATTTTTTTTTTTTTTGGTAATTTTATACTTTCACGGTCACCTAGTTTTTTGACTCTAGAAAATCGAAAAATCATCCGATTTCGATGATTTTTTTTTTACGGCGGATGTAAAAAAATATATTGAAGATTTCATATGGTTTTATGACTTTAAATGTGGTCATAAACGCACTTCTTTGAATAGATTTTTCGATTTTCTAGAGCAAAAAACCGATTAGACCGCGAAGTACCTTAAGTACCTTATTTTCCCATTGATTGAACAATTCCGTCGAAATATATATTTGGCTTCAGCACAAGAATATATTTTACGAATCATCGTGCAATAGGATGAAAGTTTGTACTCAACAAATCCCTGCTGATTTTTGTTGCCAGAATTTTCAAGACAGTGTTCTGAATAACTTAAGTTGAGAGACAATGAGTTTTAAAGTATGAAATATACAGAAAAGACATTCAGCCTAGTGCTTCATATCTAACTAAGTCACTACACTCATATCCACAACTCTCATTCATATCACATTCTAGCACACCCCAGACAGTGATTTGTCCCCAAACGTAATATGTCGGCATGCCATTAATACTAATGCCACCTCTAATTCCAAGTGAGTAAACAATTCAAGTCGAGTCCCACAGTTATCATTTCATCATCACTTTTACTATAAACTTACGCGAATCTTATAAGATTCATTTCTATGCCTCCGCAAACGGTATGGGTACCTCTATATAATATTAGCATAACGCGCCGTGTACCGTGCGTCGTCGTCATCACCGTACCGTATCAAAGGCAGGTGAAATAAAATGAAAACAACTGAGAATAGATCTCCATAGTCGTATTCCTTATTTACCAAACATCACTTTGGCAACCAACCCCTCCCTCCTCCCGCTTACCACACTTTCTCAACAATCTTAAAAGACAAACATCAAGGATTGTTGGGAAGTTCGTAAGAATTCTACGCGGCTTCACATTTATTGAGGCCGTCTAGCTTCGTATGGGTTAAGCCCCTAATTTATTAAAGCAAATTCAACCCGTCCCATTCTCAACGCCCACATCAATATATATTTTGTAAATCTCAAGAGTTCGAAGAGGCGCTTCACGACACGGTGGGATTTGGTGCAGGAAACGTCTTAGTTTTGTGGTAACCTATACTTCTCTTGGAAACGGTTTACCATCAAAGCACGACAAAATTGTATACCTGCTATGAAGATGCGGAATGTGGAACGTAGCGTAGAGCGTACCAACTACCAACCGCAAAAAGGGGTTCTTACTGCAGTGTTGCCACACTAATAAACAAATTGCTTTGAATGTTTATACATCAGTTGAAATTGTTGGAAGGGGTTTATATCATTTTGAGTTCAAGAAACTCAAAACTCATGAACTTTCCATTGGACTGTAGAGTTACGCCAAAAAATCTGTTCAAAAATTAAAAAAATTTAAGTCCAACGACTCGTAGAGATAGTCTAAGCCTAGTGAATTACAACTCTCAGCGAATCCTGTATCCGAGATCGAACGGAAAAATGAGAAGAACTGCTTATGATTTGAAGATACTCTTGGAGGATTTGTCTCTTTCTCGCTAGGGGCAGCACCTCTTAAAATATTTTTTTTTTAAATTTAAGTGTTAGCTGCTGGGAAGCGAATCTAGACCTCCGGTTTGACAGTGCAACGCACTAACTATTATGCCTGGGGGTACCTTACAAAAAAAATGTGCTTACACCAATACAACATTTAAACGTGTCTGGAAACATGTTTTTAAAATTTTCCAAAATTAAAATCATTGGAAATGGGATATTAATTTTGAAACTAAATTAAAAGAGTGTAGAAATCTTCACTAGAAAAATATTACATTTTCCTACTTGTCTCTTAATTCTCCTTCGGAAAGATTTGAAAAACGTCTTTGAAATGTTTCCCAACAAAGGTTTTGAAATTTTTCTGTTTTTTTTTTTTTTTTTTTTTTTTTTTTTTTTTTTTTGTAATAAACAAAAATATTTTCTTCTAAAACATAATAAACTGCTCTGAGATCTGGTTTTTATTTTCGAAAACAAAAATAATTTAAAAAATAGCAATATTCGCCTACGACCAAGAGAAGAGCACAGCATTCGAACACTCATTTATGTGAAGACAGAATTGTTGTTAAATTTTAAATAATATGTTTTAATTTTTTTTTATAATGTGCGTGCACTAAAAGGGCTCAGAATACCCTTAAGGAAAAATTTAATAGGAGTTACCGAGGCACTTTACTTTTGAATTCCTGAATATTGAAAGTGGAGGAGAAAACAAATTCAGGAAAAGCACTTTGTCCTGAAGGTTCTTAACTACATCTATGGCTATATCTGTGTATCCTAAAGCCTTAGTTTTGTTTTTCAACTTGACAAGCTCACATGCGACTTTTCCTTTGTATCTATTCGTCGCACCCTATCAAAAAAGTTGAAAGCTCCTTCCTATTCGGCATTAATTTTGCTGATTAGCCCAAAAACAAAGAACGTTTAAATATTTCATGCAATCTAAAATTCTTTAGTGTGGCAACTCAGGACCTGATAAGCTCTCAAAAGCAAACGAATGCATGTGTTCGGGGGAAAGGGGTTACGACATGATGATTGCTGGGAGTGGGTTTGGGTATTCGCTATGCGCAAAGGTAAATGGAAGTCGAAAAACGTAAGAAGAAGTAGGATGTGCCTTGATTACACAGAGCCCGCATCTTTAGATTCTGAATAATAGGATAATTTGCCTACACATCTACTTCTCTTCCACCTGCTAACGACTATGCCAGCCGGAGCCGTTTGTTGAAGGCTCTCTCTTCTAATATATTTATCTTATGCTCGGCAGCAAGAGGGAGGATGATTGTTTTTGTTTGTGTGTGTGTGTTTGTACGGTCCATACACATCTCTATATCTGCTTAAGACAACAACAAATCTCCACATATACTCGTACATACCAACTCACCTTAATGGAGTTTTCATACATATTTAATGGCCTCAGAATGACATCGTAAGTTTAGGGCGGTAGTGGGATTATGTCTTATCACAGGATAAAGAGCACTAGCTCTGGTTACCAAGAAAGCTGCTGTATATTTTAATATCTCTATGTATGTATGTATATATTTTAAGAAGCATTTACATTTATACGTTCATTAAACCGCAGAAAACCCAAGGACAAGATGTTCCTTTTCTGCATGTTTAAGTCGAAAGATTAGAAATAAACACTTGAAATTCAAGTTTGAAAAGCTTTAAGGGTTGCGATGGAAGATATATAGCAAACGGGTATAGGTATCTATTAAAACCTTTCTGGTATATGAGATAGTTTATTAGAATTGATTAATCACTTATAAGAGTCAATTGGTTTTAACAGATTTAGCGTTGGGTTAAGTGGAGTTATATGAGTTTTTAATTAAATGGGTTCAAAAGTTTCATTGCGAATAAGGGTTCATATACATACATACCTACCCAAATATCTTAGTAACTTTTGTGTTCAAATTTTACCTTGCGGTTGAGGGAAAACACAAATTTCTGGATTTTATAGATAACAATAATGATAATCTAGAATATCCATGGAGGGACGTGTAAGCCAATAAAACATCAGCAGAGCTTGAAGGCAACTTATGGCAAATTATATTAAGACAAATTAACATAGTTTAAGAACCATGGAAACTATAAGTCATGAGTGCGTGAAGTTTAACTAAATTTGTTTGAATTTGTTTTTTTAATCGTTTCAGGATGTTCCCGAATCATTTCATTCTTTTTGAAAATATTAAAAAAAATTGGATTAGAAAGTTGTTCCAGATTTGTTTTGTTGTTCTTATACACTTACTCGCATATTCGAAATCCTAAATTTTCAAATTCGAAATATATTTTTAGCACTCCATTTTCGAAATCTCTTTCTATTAATTTTATCAGGTCTTAAAAAGTATTCTCGCTATTGTTCCAGGAAATTAAATCTTAGAATATTTACTTTAAGAGATATGAATAGCTATGTATTTTTATTAAAACAAATTCAGGTACCTCACATTTTTAAGTTTTTTATAAACTCTCAAATTTTTAAATATTTTTGTTGAGAAAAACAGATGTCCAAACGTACACAAAATGACGAATTTTTGAAAAAAAATCCCCAAGTTTTTGTATAGAAGCTCTTATTTATAAAACTTTTTCAAAAATTATCATTAACATTTAAAGGTGTTTCCAATTCAAACGCATTTTTATGATATTTAAAAATAATCAAAACTGTTAGTTTCAAAAATAGTATAAATGTACAAGCACGTTCTTAGTCACTCTTTCAGAAAATAAAAAAATTAAAAAAATGTGTTTGCATAAAGTAAGAGATTAACAAATTCTCCCTTTTTAAAATACTTAAAAACCACACGTTTTCAAAAAGGAACACCACCTATTTTTTAAAAGGCTAAAACAACTCCTCAAGTAGGTACCTACTCGTAGGTAGTTGGAGCTTAAAACAAAACGCCATGTGATTTCTTAAGCAAATACGAATTTACACAAGAATACAAATTTTTCATCGTTTTTTTACTTGCGATAGTAGGGGTATACTATAGGGCAAGTTCTGCATATGAAAAAAAAATCGAACTCGAGATTTTGATCAAAGTTGACATTACGAAGATAGCGAAGACGAAAAAAGTGGGTCCTCGAACTACAGCCTAAACCACTGGACTTATTTCTTTCAATCTCTGTAGTTAAGGTTAAGGGTCTTCGGTGATTCCCTAGAGGGGAAATTGAAATTTTTTTTTAGCTCCAAAACTAGCTCTTTTGCAAAATCTTATTTATCTCGAAAACAGCTCTAACGATTTTGATAAAAAAATTAAGTGTGATATTATGGACATGGACTACATTTTTGTCAAAAAAAAATTTGGGGCAAAATGTTATTAACGATACCTGTCATAGAACCGTTTTTTTTGATTTTCGAATTTCTTATCAACGGCTCTAACGATTTTACCTAAAATTTTTACCCTTTAGTTTAAAATAATATTGTAGATATATAAAAATATTCGAAAAAATATTGTTTTTGTTTTTTGAAAAAAAAAAAATCCAATTTATTTTTTGAAAAATCAATATCTTGAAAACGTGTGAACGATTATTTTTTTAAATTATTTCCTAAAATTTATATTACTAAGCACTTAAAATTGGCATCCCAAATTTACTTCTATAAAAATTTGAAAGAAATTTGTTATACAAAAATTTACTTTAATAAAACGATTTTTAAACTTTATTTGCGTAAATTCATACTTTTCCGGAGATCAGACGGCAATTCAATGCATTTTAACATTTTAAAAGTACTTTTACATAAGAGCAAGTTCATGCGATCCAGTTGTGCACTTTATTTTATTTTTCCGTGTCGAAAAACAATTTTTGAAACTTCTTGATGTTTTAACATTTTTTAAACCCGTTAGTTGAAATTAGTGGTGGGCGCATTCGAATGAAATAATCGATTATAATCGATTCAGGCAACATCTCGAGATATCTCGATTCTTCACACAAATCATTCGAATGATTTTTTCTTATCTACTTTCTCTAAGCGAAATGAGGACTCGAGTGCCTAAGACCGAGAAACGAATATTGATCGAAAAGATAGAAAAGAAAACACACAAAATCGAGAACTCGAGAAGTTGGTTATTTGTATACCTCGTGTGTATGTATTCAATGACCGAGTTTATATTTATATTAATTTTTGCACTCGATGCATCGATGAGGGTTGAATATGGAATTGTAAAGGTAAGACGAAAAGCGAGAACCCGAAGGTGGAATTTATCCCGAAACGCGTCGTTAAATTAAAATAAAAAGTTGTGTTAATTAATTTTTAAATAAAACAAATAACATAGAAATATTCTTATCTATTTAATTTATTTTATTTTATTCAAATTTTGTGAGAACCATTATGTTATGATTTTCTTGTTTTGTTTTTGCTTTTTTTTTTCTTGAAATGGAGAGTTTGTTTTCTACTTTTTTTTACTATGATATTCCTTCGAAAATCATTCGAATTATCATTCGATTCTTTAAATCATTCGAATACTAATATCTCGATTCTTTAAATCATTCGATTATGCCCAACACTAGTTGAAATGTTTCAAAAAATTGAGCATTTGCTTTTCGAAATATTAAATTCCAAAACAAATTTTGTTGCAAAATTTGATAAGACAAAACTATTTAAAAATTGATGAAAATGAATTATTGAGTTATTTTAAATTCGAATATTAAATAAAACGCCCGAATATATCTTAAAACTTGCTCTTATGTATATAATAGACTTATGTCTAATTTCATAAACAAAGACTAAAAGTTATTCTATCAAGAATCCTCTTTAATTTTTCCAGTCCCTAAAATCCTTTTACTTTCACCAATCTATAAACGGAAATTTTTAATAAAATTGAATCCTCTTTACATCCCTGGAAAAATAATTGTGTTTTGAGAAAGCATTATATCGTCGCTGTAGATCGAATACCTCGTAACCCAGAAAAGTCGATTTTTCAGGAGAGACAAAAAACTTATTATCAAATCAATGAGAGGCAATGAGAGACGTGTTGTTAATTATGCGCATCGCTCTACAATTATAGTTCTTAGGTTCACAGGATATTTTTCATTAGATTCGGAATTTTTTTCGCAATATAATTGCATCATTACCTTAAAATCGGTTTTTTCTGGGTTAGAGGTATTCGATTTACAGCGACGATATGTTAAACCATATGCCAAGAAATGTAAAACAAAAAACAATCAAAATGCAAAAAAAACATTTGGAAAGTTCCTGTGGCATAAATTCGTAAAGCAATTAGCGCAGTGCAATTAATGCACTGGCGGGTTTGTTTTGGTTAGTTGATGATGACCAAGCAAATTCTGCAACTGACCCAAAGATGTTTTGGAAAGCCGGAACCTCATTTTGAAGTCAATATCATTGTCGGAGAATAGGTTTCTTTGAAACCGGAATACTCTTGCACGGCAAACTGCTATGAGTGGCTCTCCATCGTCGGATGAAGATGACTAATCTATTATTCTAAACAAAATGCAAATCATTAAAATATTCACCCCTGTTACAGAATTCGGCGGATGAGCTAAAGTCACAGTATGCATTCGTAAAAAAAGTCGAACTAGAGATTTTTTGAAGGCCAAAAATAACGGTACCTGACATATATTTGAAATAAATATTTCTTCTCAAAAACTGTTCCACGGATTTGTTAGGTAATGTCTGAAAAAAAAATTTCAGAAAAATTTGCATTAATGGTTCCTTCGTTGGAACTATTTTTTTGTTTTGATTTTCTCAAAAACAGTTCTAATAATCTTGATAAATTTTATATGCTAAGTCTCACCAAGAGAAGGGATAGTATTGTTTATTCAAAATTTTCCAAAAAAATTTATTTAGCTTTATAAAAAAATTATTTTCTTTTTTAAAACTCAAAATCCTTTTGCAAGATATGATGAAAAAAAAATAATTTTATCTAAAAATAACGTTACCCACCATACAAATGTCAAGAAACGGTTTTCAAAAATCTTATGTTTCTCGAAAACGGCGCCTAAAATTTTGATAACATAATATTTTTTGAATTTTTATGAAAAAAAAATATATTTTTTTTTTGAAATTTCGATATCGCAAAACCGGTCAATATGTCTTTGAAAAAAAATTTGAGAAAAAAAAATATTTTTATTTTGAAATTTCGATATCGCAAAACGGGTCAATATGTCTTTGAAATTTGACTTGTATTCGTCCAATAATAAAGACTTGAACTTGGGGTACCAATATTTGTTCTAAAAATGTATACAGAATTGGAATATAAAAGCTTATTTTTTTAAGGTACTAGTACGGTCAGAACGCCAAAAAACGCATGATTTTTGGGAATTTTTTTCTCGGAAACTTTATTAGGTAATAATTTTTTTTTTTTTCTTAAATAATGAATATAAGCTTCAAGAGTACAAAACAATTTTTTTTATTTTCAAATTTTGGCCGAATTATAGAAGGCCCAACGTCGATTGATTAAAAAATGCATTTTCCCATTGCGGACAGTTAATATCAGTATTGTCTGGACTGAAACATAAAAACAAAGTGCCTTATTTAAAGGAAAGTTTCTTACGAGACAATTTACCACAATTTGTTTAAAAATTAAAAAAAAAAAAAATGTCAAGCTTTGAAAAACAATTTTTTTTGCCAATTTTCTTGGCCATTTTTGGGTCGCCATTTTTTTGGTTCATAACTTTTTGGTCAAATTGTGATAAAACATAAAAAACAATCAAGTTGCAACAAGTTTTTTGAAAATCGGTTCAGTAGATCCGGAGATTAACTGTCTGCAATGGGACAATGTGTTTCTGGAGGAGTCAACGTTGACTGACGCCCTCTATAATTAATTTTGTTTGTGCTCTTGACGCATGTATTCATTATTAAAAAAATTATGTTATTACCTAATAAAGTTTCCGTGCGTTCTAGACCGTACTATAGTACCTTAAGGAGTTTTGATAAAAGTGCTTTTAGTTGTTTATAAAATTTGCCATTAGTCTCGTAGAGCAGCATAATTTTCTGTGAGATTATATTATGTCTGTTTTGAGTCTTAAGATATGCTGGTTAGATTTTTGTACCCATGTTCTAACAGCCATATTGTTGTAACTTCATCCGTCAAATTGACTGTCATTTATTTAGTCTGTCTTGCCAAATCAAAATGTAGAGTTAAAGCGATCTACAACTTGTACAAGCGAATAAATCGTCTTATGAAAGTTTCAAAGGTCGAAAACCCATATTCAGCGACGAGGTATAGTTCTAGATGAATGGGATCGTCAACGAGCAAAATTGTCGAATTTGAGACGATCACCATCCACACAAGATCCAACAAATTGGAATGCATCCAGAGAAAGTCACAGCTTGGTGTGAATTTTATGCTGACGATATCATCGGTCAATATTCTTTAATAACCACGTTGACCAGGCCATCACCGTCAGCGGCGGGCGCTTATCTGTCCATCATAATCAGTCTCTTTTAGATCGAATTGGATGGTAGGGGCACCGACAACATGTGGTTTCAACAGGATGGACATTGGACACTGAACAATGGACATTTACCTCACGCGAAAGCGATATGAATTGGCCACGATTTTACTTCATCTTGTGGGGTTTTCTTAAGTCACAGGTCAATAAAAACAAACCACAAGACTTTACTGCCCCAAAACCAACATAATCAATACCACTGGTTAAATTCAACCGTATTCATGCACCAGAGTTATTTAAAATTCGAAGTTTGGGATGCGTGCCAACAAGCCAAGTCCCAGCAGACGTTTGAATAATGTTGTACAAATAAAAAATGGCACTAAATAGACTTTTAAATAAACAAAAAAGTTTAGCGATTACTCAGTTACAGTTTAGTTTATTCAAATTTAAAGATTATACGTATAGACTAAGAGCCCACAGCAATTTTTGAGTGTGATTGATAACAAAAAATAATTAGCATAATAAGATAGGCCTTTAGTAGTTTTTTACAAATGTGAACGTCTTGCATTCTCTAGTTTGAGCAATAGTGCACAAGTGTGCATCAGATATGCAGTTTGCTAACTGAGAAAAAAATGGCTGCTTTTGTGATTTCTAGCAATTTATTCAATATTTTGCCTGAATTAGAGACGAACGTTCGTTGAGGCTGACAGAAAATCTTCCCCAAGAGTATCCCACTAATAGCATCGAATCCAGTACCCCTTTATCCTTCATTAAAGATGACCAAGTCTTGGTATAAAATGTGTGCTTTTCTTCCTCTTGAGGAATTATTCTTTTTAAGTTATTCAACCCCTTCCCCTGCCTCTTGTTTCTATTTTTTTTAGCTATTCTTCTTCTGTGCACTTAAGTTTTTAATATATTTCATCCGATTAAAACTTAGTCAAATTGCACCGAATTCCTCCGGCAAAATGAAGCTTAATTAGTTTGGGCATAGGGATCACGCCAGCTCAAAGGTCACGGTCCTCTTGTTCCTGGACATTTTTCATTATAAAAAAAATCGCTACAGCTCAAAGTTGAGAAACTAAAACTTCCCCCGAAGAGAAAAGAAAGCACCAACGAAATAAACAAACTAAAAAACGTTTAAGAAAAAAGATGTCCAATAAAATATTTATACTGGGAGCCAATTGTGGAAAAAAGTTTTTCTATAGTGTCGGGTCGCTTCTGTGGGTATAATTTTCTTTTCTTTTTTTTTTTTTGTTGAACTTTTTGAAACTTTTGAGGTACACTCTGAATCTCGGATGGTTATATTCTCATTTGGCAAAAAATAACAAAAAAAAAAACTAAAAAACGACACGACTATGGGAAGTGCCTTATTGGGTTGAAGTACTTAATTCGGGCAAACATTTTAATTTTATGTGAAAGTCATGTCCTGCCTCCTGGTGTTGTGTATTTGTATTCAAATACCCCTACTGCGCTGTTAAATTCATTAAATTCAGACTGCCGCGACTTTTATTGTTTATTTATGACTTAGTGGTGCTAAAGCTGTATTTTTGGAAAATAAGTTTACAATCTTCTTGTCTGCCGATGGTGGTTTCGTATGTTGATGTGTACTCGTCCTGATATACTGAAGCTATTTTCCCGAAATGGTCTCTGTTAATATAACAGGGAATTTATTACTTG
Source organism: Philhelius festivus (assembly GCA_963931855.1). NCBI lineage: Eukaryota > Metazoa > Arthropoda > Insecta > Diptera > Syrphidae > Philhelius > Philhelius festivus. Next base: position 183,123,072 of record OZ007556.1, read on the forward strand.
ATGATTTGACAGACGATTTGACAGCTATAAAGAAAGAAGCGTAAATTTTGGAGACATTTCGACGTCGATTTTGGCAGCAATCATTTCTGTTGTTGGTTATAACAATAAATTTAAGTTCGACTGGCGTAATTTTGTAAGAATCAAGTGAAGATGGAGATATAAATTTTTATATTTTCTATAAAGGATTTTTGTTGGGTGGAAGTGTTATTTGTGTGAAGATAAAAGAATTGTGAGTAGCAATTTTGGTCAAACTGAAACTCTTTAAATAAACCGCTTTTTATTTTTGTTTGCATAACTGTGACAATATTATGATATTTGAATTTCGATGGAGTTATTTATAATAAGAACCTAAATAAAGCATATAATATTCATGTATTAAAATTTTAAACCACTTAGGTCCAAAGTCGTTCAGAAAATTGTCTAGAACCAACTCTTGTCTTGGAAGTATTGATTTATCTAAATGTTAACAAAATTCAGTATTTTCTGGAGGTGTTAGTACATTCGCAACTTACATTACAACTTCGTCTAGAGCTATTAACTATAGTGAACATTTTATCCTCTCCCATAAAGTTTTCGATCTCTACTATTCACTACATATGAGTTTTTATAAAAAAAAAAACAACTTTCCGAATATAATTTACACAAAATAATATGCAAATTTATCGAGGTTTAAATGGATTTTGTATAAATTTTAGACCAGTTTATACCAATAAGCTGATAAATAAATACAAATTTCTGTATTTTTGTTGTTTTATTTTAACCAGATAGCACGGGCTGATATGGAGAAAGAATATCCCATTATTCGTTCAAGTAATGTACATTCAGTTTTTATTTATACCAGTTAGAGGCGTACACATTCAGATAATGATAAGTTATTTAAAATTGATATTCCTGCAAAGAGATTTTCAAAATATAGGAAAATGTGTAGTTCCAAGAATTATATTTGATTAGCAGTCATCAGTCATCAAAAATTTAGCATTATAATTCTGCAAGAAGTTTAGTAATGCTTATTATACCACTTTATACCAGTCAACGTTAAATTCACAAAAGCAAGTGTATAATTTTCCGCGACCTGTCCGATTGTTTTTGTAATGAACTTTGAATTGCAATTGTTATTTGAATTCATAACTCTACAGTCGAGTCTCTAAAGCCATTTCAAACTTTTAAAATGAAGCACCGATTTTAAAGATTTTAACTTGCGATATACAAATGTAAATTTTCATACATATGTAGTATCTTATTATTTGTAAGCAAAATTGTAAATAGTATGTTCAATAAAACAAAATTGAAAATTGAATTGACTCTGCCAAGTTTAGCTTTCTTTAAGCTAATTTAACTCGAGATTTTGATCAGACTTGGTATTACGATAGTGAAGACAAAAAGTGGGTCTTGTAACTCTTTCTATGGGTCTCCCAGTTTGATTGACTGTTAGATAACATATTAATTTTTTTCGCCCCGAAGCCGTTTATTTGTTTTTTTTTTCTTCTTAAGACCAAATATGACGGTAAGTGCCATATTTTTTTCGAAATCTAAGAAAAAAATGTTCTCAAAACCTGTTGCACTGATTGAAGAATAAAATCGAAAAATTTCATAAATGTAGTTAAATGACTGAAAACAATTTTAGAAGAAATGGTTATCAATGGATATTCCAATAGAACCATGTTATTGTTTCCGATTTTCTCAAAAACTATAAAACTGATCTTGGTCATTTTTTTTTTGCAAAAGCTCCTTTAGAAATGTTTAAGTATCAATTCAATCAATTCAATTTTCAAAATAATGTTTTTGGATTTAAAAAAGAAATGTCAATTTCCTTTTTTAAACGCAATGATTCTAAAACCACATGCAAGATTTTTTTGAAACTTGAGAATTTTCAGGTTTTTATGAAGTAGACGAAAAAAAGTTTGTTTTTTTTTCGAAAAAATATGGTTAGTCACGATAAACACTACCATACATGAAAAATGGTTTTTGAAAATAGTATTTCCTTTTCCACCCAAAATTTCGTTTTGAAATTTGATAAAAAATTTTCTATTTAATACAGTTTTACAATGTATACCTAATTTATTAAAAAATAAAATGCACGACTGGGTCGCACGAACTTGCTCCTATATAATAGACTATGAATTTTAAAAACGAATGTTATTAGAGAAAACTGTACAAAAAAATAAAATTAATTTTTTTAATTCTTTTAGTAGTAAGAGATAAAAACAGAATGCTACGCAAATATGAATTTATGCAAGAACAAAAATTAAAAGTTCTTGTGGTCAGATGCCTGGAAAATTATCAATTAAGGCAAACAAATTAAATTCATTTTCTATACAAGAAATTTCTTTAAAATTTTTCTAGAAAAAAAAATTGGGATACAAATTTAAAGTACTTAATAATATAGATTTTAGGAAATAATTTCAAAAACTAATCTTTCGCACGTTTTCAAGATATTGATTTTACAAAAAATAACTTTAATTTTTTTTATAAACAAAAAAAATATCTTTTTCGGAAATTTTTAAAAGCAATATTTTTTTTTTTAATTCAAAGAAGCTTCTGTATAAGTTTTTTGGTTAAAATCGTTAGAGTCATTATTTTAGCACAACTAATTTCTTGTATACAAATTGTAAGTCGTTTTCGAGATAAATTAGATTTTGTATAACGTTTGCTGTATGACAAATACCATTAGTTTTAGAGCTAAAAAAATCACCGAAGGCCCTTAGATACCAAGTTTTAAAAAATCGATGTTCGATTTTTTTCTAAATAAAAAAATGTCCCTATAATATCTATATCGCAAGTAAAAAACTTTGCATATCAAAATAAAAAAAAAAATAGCGTAAAATTTTAGTTGAATTAGTAGGATGTTAAAGGTAGTATGAAACTAGGTTAAAACAACGATTTTGCAAATTTTAATCGAATATAGCATCATACTATCTCTACCATCCGCTTTTATTAAAGTTGAAATCATCGAATACCTTTTTTATTTTTTTAGTATCGTTGGTATGTTGACTTAGTTTGTTGCACGAACTGTCATTGTTTTAGGTGTGTTCAGAAGCAATTTATTTAGAAAATTGCATTAGTACGATACTAGTTAGAAAATGTTAAAAATTAACAAATTGTTAAGTAGTATAATATAAGTTTGGTTGTGCAACAGCTCGAAGTGAACCAGGACTTAGTGACTTACAACTCTCAACCATTCCTGTGTGCGTGTTACCAGGAACAGAGGGGACCTACAATTTTCTGCCGATTTCGAACGGCTAATGAGCAGCACTTTCCATGACAAGAGATACTCTTGGAGGATTTGTCAATTCCTCACAAGAGGCAGTACACCCCTGAAAAAACATTCTTGCAGCTGCTGAGAATCGATCTCGTTTCGAGACCTTCCGCATGACAGTCCAACGCACTAACCATTATGCCAAGGGGTACTACTAAGTAGTATCATACTTATACCTTAATAATAGGCTGTTTAAAATTTTGCGCCAATGTTTTTTTTTATTTAAAAAAAAAATCAAAATGTTTATAAATCAAAACTAATTTACAAGAAAACTGGTACATTGATTTATAATTTTTGGTCTTGCATAAATTCATATTTGGTTAAAAAATCAAGCAGAATTCTGTTAAAACAGGTATTTAAGCCTTTAAAAAATGTATTTTATGCTTATGAACACATTTGTCTCATAACATTCTTTTTTTTTTAATTCTAAGTCTCTTGAATTTTATGTATATGAAGGAGGGACTCTATTTCCTCATTTAAGAAGTATGGAATGGAAAAATTTCTTTTAAAATACTTATATTGACATGTCTTACGATTTCATTCTTTATTATTTTTTTTAAGTTAATTCTTTTATTTTATTTTTAAATCAAGGTATTCCCTAAAATTTTTGGTGGAGAAAACATTTGTTAGTGTGACAAGAGTATTTGATAGTGGGTTCCAAATCAGTTTTGGTTTTTAGCAAAATTATAGAAAATCTCAAAAAGTACCTTTTTTAAAAAAATATTTCGTTACGTTATTGAGCACATTAAAATATTTTTAAAGCTTAATATACCAAATTTCCGTCTCCGTATAGAAGAGGCAGAGTTTTTTCACATTTTGCAATTTTAATAAATTAAATTCTTACATATTAATTTGTTATCCTTTTGGGAGTTTTGAACCACAAGTGTGTAAAACCACAGATTCTACAAATCTTAATTTGAGAGCTCTAGCACATTACCTGTAGGATCCATGGTTTTCAAAGCTTACCTTTTAACACATCTTTCACAGTATATCTTTGATCTCGATTTACTTAAACCCAGGCACCGACAGATTTTCCTGTTTACCACTTATGGAGTTTCATGTAAGCACTGCATCACTCCGTTAAAATAATCTGGTTACTGGCAACTTGCAATAAAATACCTCTTGCCGAGTTTCTTGAACGATGAAATTTCAACAATATCCAGATTCAGTTAAAAAAAACTCCCGCCACCATGGATTTGTTTATCTTTCAACAAGGTGTTACGCCTCTTCCCAAATTATTGGTACGACATATTTCCGTGGTACCTATTATGTAAAAACCCGATTCGTCAAAATTTTTAATTAGAATCTGAGAACAGAAACGAAAAATAAAATAGTCATCGCTGTATTTCTAATACCTCAAAACCTTGAAAATTCAATTTGCAGAAAAACGTAATTAAGTGACATTTAGGGCCTAGAAATTAACCTGATTTTAACTGGGCTTTTGTATTTATGCCGCTTGGTATCTCATACTAACTGCTATTAAAAATGAAATTTTAAATAAGTCGTGTGGATTAAGAGGCATTAGTCTTTTGTTGTTGTTTAGTTAGATATGACTTAAAAGATATTGCATGTAATAATCGACTTACGAAGTATTATATTCAGTTACAAGGTTTTTCCTTTGTTCGGGAGATATTATATTTTAGCAAACAAGAAGAGAAGAGATATTATAATTTATCGGCTTATAAAGTGTTTTTGTAGTCGACGAGGTATTTTCTTGACAAAATTACATTGAACTCCGAAACAGGGCTTTGGCTTAGGAACATAAGTTAATCAATTTTCAGCTATTCATTATAAAACTGCATGGAAATAAAAAAGAGTTTTTTCTCGACTACGAGGTATTAGAACTACAACGGCTATATCGGCTACCTACTGCCAGATGAGTTTTATTATTAATCCCTTAAAATGAACTTTCAACATTGAGCCAAATTAATAAAACACAATTTATTTTATTTTGTATTTTAATTAGCAAATGACTTCTGTTATTTTATTCGAATCGAAATAAATAAAGAGTGTACAATATTAATGTGCGAACAATGAGAGAAATAAATATCCCTTTATACAATTTATTTAAGATTTATTTTTTATACAATTCTTGTCATTTTCACAATTTTATAATATTTAAAAAAAAATGATCACATAAATTATTTTTGTATAAGAAAATATTTATATAATATAAAAAATAAAATGATATAAACTTAAATTTTTAATTTAACAATAAAATAAAAAAAAACAAACACTACAGATCACTCTTATAGAAATAACTTATAGTAAAAATTATTACATTGCTTATTCTTAAAAATATAGTTTAAGATTTTATTTATGGATTTCATTCAAAAGATAATTTCAACACACTTTTTAAAGCTTAAAGCGTTAACATCTAAAATATATTTAAAAAAAAATTAAAAAGAACAAATTCATGGTAGAGCTGGTATTTAATCGACGAATAAATTAATATTCATTTTTGAAGAAGCGTTTTAAAGTTTTTGCCTTATGAACTAGTTTATTTTTTCTTTATAGTACTTTAGCTATACTAAAAAATATTAGTTTTTAATATTTCATGGTTTTCCCCTTATTTTCTTATTTTTTTTTTTTTTTTTTTGTTTAAATTAAAACTAAGACAAGAAAACAAATTTTTTTACATCTACCTAAGATACTTTACAGTTTTTCTTGTGTTTTGTTTTTATTATTTGAAATTTTTCCTGTTGGTTGCGATAGTTAATATATATTTTATTTTTTTGTATTTAAACATTTATATGGATTTTATTTTGTATATATAATATTTTTGTTTTATTTTATTTTTTTTTGTCGTACACTTATTCAATAGATTTTGTTTATACTGAGTGCATTAAATGATGGAAAAGGAAATGAGAACAACAGGATATGGGTGGGGTAACTCCTATCTGTTTGTCAGAATTTTTTAAATTTTCATAAACAATATTTTTGTTCCTTTTTTTTGTTTGTAAATCTTTATAGTGTTTTTGCTGGTTTTTTAATATTTTTTTGTTGTTTGTATTACGTTTTACTTTGTTTACAATTTGCACCTTGATTGTCAACTAAAATTTAGTTATGTTCATGAAGATCTTTTTACATGTTTTATTTTTTATTTTTTTAATCTTATATCAATTACCACTTATTAAATTTTAATTTAATTTTTATTATTGTTAATAAATTTTCCATTTTAAAAAATATACATTATACATAGCCATTAATATTTTTTTTATTTCTTTTTACCGAGTTCCATATTTTTGGTTTTTATTTAACGCTTCACAATATTTTTTTTTTGCTAAACATTTAAATTTTATTAAAATTTATTTTACTTTATTTTCTTTTTTTTTAATAAAAATATTGTGTCAGTCTTACTCTACATATACACACAAAATAAATTCGGCTAATACTCCAAATTAATAATGAATTTTCTTGTAGTTATTTGATTTTTTTATTAGTTTTTATTTTTTTTTTTTTGTAGTTTTAAGAGAGTCTACAAGATAAGACTTTATAAGTTTAAATAAATTAAAATTTTAATGTTGTGATTAAAAATAAACCCATTTTTATTTTTTTAGAAATATTGTTCTCATAAATATACATTATACATTATTTCTTACTTAGAATTAAGTTCTTAATTTTGTATTGTGTTTTATTTAAATCAACCGTAACTATATTTTAGTAGAAGAATATATTTACATTATGGTTGTGTAAATACATTTATTTTTGTATTTAAACTTGTTCTTAAAAATATAAATATATATATTTATTTATATGTGTATACATATGTTTTGTTTTATCTTAAAAATGTTTTACTTAAAACTATACTTAGGAATAAGCTTAAATATTTGTTTTATAATTTTTTATTTGAATGCAATTAGAGGGGCAGATTCATAATGAAACTTTGGGCAACTTTAACATTTGTGAAAGATTTTTGTAAGTGGGAGATATGAATACAAAAGAAGGTACTCTTCGAAGTCTTAAGAATTTTATATCTTCGCAAAACATATTGTAGAGTTATTGAGTCTTTTTTAAGAAATTCAACTTGAACAAATATTAAGAGAGATCTTCATAGATTCAAGAGAGATTCTGAATATAAAAACAGAGTTTTTTTGATCAAATAATTGAATAAAATTAAGGTTGGTTGTCCTTTACAAAATAGTAAAGCCTGTCAAATTACATAAACTAAAATAAATGAAATAAAATTTGCATAATAAACCAATTTAATGAAGTCTTCTCAAATTATTAATAGCTCCAGAGCTTGGTAATATCTCCCGAACAATTATAACATCTTTGGAGGCTAAGCATTTTGCAGAGAATTAAATATCACTTTATAATATAATTTAAGATAGCTCTCAGGGTGCAATCTCTTAATTAACCAAAAGACTAAACGTATGCGAATTCATTATTGCGTTACAAATGAGGTTATAAAATTTTGTCAAAAAATCGCACCCTGTACTTAAATGTCAAATAGACTGCCATTTTTACCATTTTTTTGCTATAATCGTGATAAATTCTTCGGAGTGAAACATTGTAGAGAACCGGGCCCTAGTGAATTTCAACCGTTTGTTTCCTTATGCGTGTTGTAAAGCTGGAATTACACTTATCTTGTGTGGTGTGTTGTCTCGTCGACTGTGCACACTAAACAAGCTGTCATTATTTACTAACGTTCCTTATTGAATAGAGTTGTTTCTCCGAACTTTCCGAACGGATTTTCTGTGGACGCTGCACGTCCGTTTAACCCTGTCCCGGACCGGAAATCAGTTGTTACATGGGTTTCAAAGTTCTGACAAACCGCGAGTGTGACAAGAGGAAGTACTAAAAACCATCGGTCTATAAGATTATTTTAGAACATTAAAGCAATGAAAGCTTCAATCATCTGATCATGAAGTTTTGATCGTTAAGGCGAATTATTCACTGATGAATAGGAAATATTTAGGTTTAAAAGCTCAGAGTATCGGTTCCCACTTCACACTATCGATAGCTTCTTTCGAGGAAGAGCACTTCAATCATCATCAAAAAGGGGCGATCAAAAATGGCCAGTCTACTGACCATAACACGTTAATGTTAATCGTCTATAAGGACTCTGCAAGACCTTAAGGTCAATATCCGTGCATGAACTTGTGGACCAGTGTTATCAATTTCACTCAAAACATACAATTGTTTATTGGCAACTCTAGATATTGTATTAATAAATTTGACATTAAGGTAAACATTACTGTTAAGATTAGATATCCGACATGAATCAAGCCCACAACATTATAAATCTACTAATTTTCAGGACCGATCTCAAAATACACGCTATAAATATGTTGCTCGGATATATGACAGCAGGTGTGAAAGTCAATTGCTTAAGCAATTGGTGAATAACAGTTCTGGTGAATGCGTTCCTGGTTAGATAAAATCACTATAACAAAAGCGTTTCACTTACGACGTCTCTGTGTCAATAGCCGTGTTTTATGGAAAATTGATAGCCACTCAGTAAAGAAAATTGAAAAAAAACGATTATAGTCACTTTTATATTCACTCTCTTTTAATTTTACCAGCCCCTAAATTTCAATTTTAATGAACAACAAAATCGATTTTTCTTTTTAAAAAACCAGATTTTGTAGATGTTTTTAAATCCATCGAGATATCAGCCATCCTCCAATGGAATTTGACAGTTTATGGCTTGATAGATGGGTAATATACTATGTATATTTTAACCTATTTATGGTATTTCTTTCTAGATAGTTTCCAAAAGCCCTAAAATTGCAATTTTCCTGAACAAAAAAATTGCATTTTTCGGCGAAAAAATTAAGATTTTTCTGAAGTTTTCAATTAATTGACATTTGAAATTTTTTGTACGTCTTTTACAAAATAGAAAGAAGCTTTATTTCCAAATGTCTTGACATAATAAAAATCTCAGAGAAAAAAAGATGCATTCCAGAACACATCCCAGTACCAAGCAAATGTTTTTCTGAACTCGATTTAAGCGCCGTCTACATCTCAATATATCAACAATTTTTATTCATTCTATATTCACTCTGATTGCTGACCAAATTATATTCACTCTTGATGTTTTTATTGTTTTGCATGTACAATTTTGCTAACTTGGCTATTCACTCTTTCAAAAAACGCGGCAATATAATATTTATGAGTAATGGCGTCAATCCGTTGAAGTGAAAATATAATTTTTTTTTAAAGAAGTGATCTTGTCAAGTACAAGATCAGATTCATTAACTCAAAATACGACCATCAACTGAATGGAATTTTACTTGAGCAGGAGGTTGGTGTTGAATTAAAAGTCGAACAGAAATTGGTTGTTAAAATGAAATCCCTAGAATAGAGAGAGAGAGAGAAGCACAAGAAAGAGGCAACATGTCCATTCAATTGGATAATTCACGTATATTGAGTTTCGGGTAATGCTAGGTTTCCACATGTTTTTAAAAGACGCATCACAGGGTAGATGGTACCAGCTCTCCACTACTGCTTCGATCTTAACTTTCGAAGACAAATGAAAATATAGCATAAGAGGTGATCAAACACCTTGCCACAAAACAAATTGTGACCTTATGGTATGGATTTGATGACGGAAGTGTAATTGGGGCCTACTTTTTCGTCGATGGAAATGATGGCTATGTTACGATCGCTTAAGTTAGCTTACGTACGATGTTGGAAGCCTTTTTTGGGGAGAATTTCATAGACTTCACACTAAAGATAAGAGGTTCGAACAAGATGGTGGCAGATGCCACACAGCTGGTCAAACAGTTGATCTATGAATAATGGTAATCCGTGTGATCTCGAAAAATGGATGTCATATATAACTGGCACGATCATGCGATTTAACACCTTTATATATTTGGAAGTTCCTCCGGTGCATATATTTATCTTATAGCTGATACCTCTTATTAACAGTGGATACCTGCGTACTATATATTAAGGAATAATGAGACTTCTACACTTGAAAAGTTCATATGATAAAAGGCCTTATTTTTAACAGAAGTTCTTCTTTATTCATATTTTGAGCTATTAAATTGCTTCTTTGAATACTAGCTTCTATTTTGAACTTAGCTATTGTGACAGATTAGGGAGTTTCACCAAAAAGACCTATTTAAGTATATATAGACTCGAACTAACTAACACAATCGATATAGCTATTTCTCGTAATAGCAGATTTTTCGGAGACAGCAATTTCCAAAATGACCCTTTATTTAGTCGTTTTCGTAGGAGATAATTCAACCCATCATATCAAAGTGGCCTATAATAATTGGTCAAATCAAAGGATTAGAGATTTGATCTCCACCAATGCATCCCATATCTCGAATAAATTTCAAGTTAGGAAAAAATTTTCTTCCAAACTAAATTAGCTACATCCCCCAAAGTTTCACTACAAATAACTCCGAAATAGTTTCTATTTTTTAGAAAAAAAAAATAGATAAAACTTATACACCTAATGACTACCAACTATGGTCCTATATATTCCTATATTTATATATGTATATATAAATATTTTGTATATAAAAAAATAGCGCTATGAAATTGTTTAAACAAATTATATTATTATGTGGGTGTGCAAGCTCATTTCTCATGGAAAAATCTATTTATAAATTTAAATTCAATTTATTATTAAGACTTAAAAAAATATACAGAAATATTTATAAGTAAAATTTTAATTAAAAATAAAGAATTAAAATATAATAGATATTTAAGCAATACAAAAAAAACGCATCGCAGCACAAGAAAATAGATCTCTCAGCACATTTGCAAATAATAAATATTAAATTTTAGTAACTTGTGTTCTATAACAAATAAATAATTTAAAATGTTTGTATTTTTTTTTTTATTTTTTATATTTTATTATTAGGATGTGAAACATGCATTCAGACACATACACCGATACCCAGAGACGCACTCTTTTTTTATTGTGTAAGAATAGAAAAAAAAATGGAACACAATACGAAGAAAAAAAAACCTAATAAAACCTAGAAATCAATGAACGATAAATCTACGACCAAAAACGCAAAGTTATCGTTCCACCGACGAGTGGTCCTCCAGCCGACCATACAAGGACACACAACAAGGACCAATGGGAGAAGATACTCTGGCAACTGCTGGCCGAATGCGTGCCACGCACATCCATGCCAATCGATTCCCGTGACAATGGCAGCTCAGTGGGGTCGCTAAGCTCCTCCGGACACGGCAGCGTTTCGGCCCTCAATTTTAAAAGTTCGACAACACGTCCGACACCTCTGGCATCGTGCTGAAGCGGCTGGTGCTGTTGTGGCTGTTGCAATTGCCGTGACCTATGAATTCCAATTGTATTGTCCGTGTCCAAGCCGTCGTCGTCGTTGACGGTGCCGGTGCCGTCATCGGCATCGTTGGCATCGTTATCGAAAACATATGGAGCCTCATCGACATAATACTCACGACCGGGCTCCACCGATGCTGCCGAGGCACGATTTCTATTACCAAACTCATTACCGCGGATGCTGCTGCTACTACTGCTGCCGGCAACCAGAGCCGAATTTGACTGTTTGTGATGTGGATAGAGTTCCAAGGACTGCTGGTCCTGTTGTTGATGACGTCTGTACTGTTGTCGGTGTTGCTTGGTTCCTGGCTGGACAATACTGCCACTGCCACTAGCAATGGCTGGCCTATCGCCGCGGATCGCATTCATCATGAGGACATCGTTGTTGTCGATGTTCAATAGTCCTTGCGGCATATTGTTCTTTTTGTCGTCGTACAGCGTGCAGACGATTTCCTCCAGGGACTCCTTCAGATTAATGTTTCGAGTTTTATTTCGCAGATCGAATATCCATTGGAGTCGACAGTCACAAATGAAGTTGTTGTCTGTTTGAGAACCGAAAAAATAAAAGAGAACAGAAAATGCAAATTTCATTAATTGGGTTATTCGTTTTTTTTTTGGTGGGGATTATTTTTTTTTTTTCTGAAAAAAGAGAATAAAGGTGGTCATATGTATGTACGAGGATAACAGATGCTGTTCACATTTTTCTTTTTTGAGAGAACCAGATCGAACGGACAAAGAGGATATTTAATATTCTTTTGAATTCATTCGAATTGATGTGATGGGAGAGTGCTCTGGACTGGTGGTTGCCATTTTTGTAAGAGACCAATGACGAAAATTAATTTCTTTTGGTTTGACCTCAGAGAACGGGTCGTTTTTCATGAAAAGCTGGTGTTGATTTTTCACATATGTATGTCCGAACACGGTTTTCAATAAAACATATGATATCTTCCATTAGTGATGGAATAATCAAACCGTAATTTACCAACAAGGTTGAGTTCTCTTTTAAGCCATCAGATCCATCAGATTTAATGAAGCAAAGAAATGATTTTTAACCAAATTTATCTTGGACTAAGGCTTGGATATGCAAGTTAATACAAATTTGAATCATCTCAAAATTAGAAGTAATGTCGACGCCAACACTTTGTCATCCAGGGTTGGCCAAATTGTAGGAAAATTTCGTGGGTTGGAGCTCTAAAATAAAAAGCTCTTGAAAGATGACCTCAAAATTTACTGATTTAGAAAATGCTCATCGCCAATTTGCTCATTTCATATAAATTGTATCTATGAAGTTTATTTTTCATTCCCATATTATGTAGCTACGAAAGGGAAAGTTTTTCAAGAAGAAGACCCAATTCAGTCTATCAGTCTGTATCTCTGATCAAAGGGCACGGTAGTGCCCAGCCAAGTTCTGGCACTACACCCTTTTTACAGGAACAAACTCAGGCGGTTTTTGACCCCTGCAGATCTTCAGTACCAATGAAGTCAGAAACTCAAAACTCCGAATATTTGCTAAGCTAGTCAGGCACAGGCGCCTTACTAAATTTCAATTTTCTAGCATAAGCGGTTCCTGAGATATAAGGCCTCAAAATTATGGAGCACTTCTTGCCATCGTAGAATCTTGCAATTTTGCACAACGGTGGGTTTGAGGTTTTCAATTCAGGGGTCGTGGAATCCGCCCACTTTCTCCGAATTGGTGTTTGTTGAATGGAGCACTTCCGACTGCTGTAAAACGATGAAGTTTTTTTTTATTCCCAATTCGAAAGGTTTTAAAAACATGACCAGTGAACCCATAAAATTTTAGTCAGTAATCTTTAAATAATAAAATTTCTCTATTAGATTGTAGCTCTTCCAATATTATTCTACTTTAAATATTCGGTATTAAACCTTCATGAAGTAAGAACTTGGCGTACTTTTAGATTTCAGTACTTTTCGCGGCTGACTAGTTACACAAAGGTTTTTGTATAGAAGAACTTTGATCTTTTTTAACATTTATGTTTTTGGTCTGATTGTCTTTTCCTCAACCTGCAACATAATCGGCTGAACCGACTTTCATCAAACTTGGTAGATAAGTGTCTAGCTCTAGGGGAATTCCCTAGAGGAGAAGTTAAATTTTTTTAGTTTAAAAAATATCGGTACCTGCTAAGCAAACGGTATAAAAAAGCTTTTATTTCAAAGAAGGATCTAAAGATTTTGATAATATTGTTGGTATGGTTTTACATTTTCTTACGCCTATTTAAAAAAAAAACTGCAAAGAAGAATTCGTCCAACTTTGTTATTGAGGACAAAAAATTAATTTTAATTAAATCTTTCTTTTTTTAAATATGGTGGGTTTACGATTATTGACATATGTACAATAACGTGACAAAGTTCAGGATTAACCATATTTCATTCCTGTTTTTTCTTTAGATTTTACCGGCCTGCGGCGGCCATGTTCTTTTGGTGACATCTGTCTCATCTGTTGCTTATTATTCAGTTACCGAATCTGGACTACTCGAAACAGTTCCACAATAAGTAGCTGAGACATGCATTTGAACTATGTCATATTAAATACACTATGGTATTTATGGGCCTTTCAAATAAAAAAAGAATTTCATTAATACTTCATACAAAGTGCTTGTTTTATTCCATTTCGAAATCTACCCACTCTTATTGAAAAATTTATTATTTTAAAGAACAGATAAGGCAAAATGAAAACTACTTTCGGGAAGAATTAGGGGACATGCAATTTTACTAGTGTTGAGCTGATAGTTGGAAAAGACAAAAGGTCGAAAAATGTCGCAAGAGGAAGTGTAAACAGGAAGTACTGAAGTTTGAAAGGAGCGTAATGTCGCTAGTGGATCAAAAAATTAAGAAGAAAGAAGTTTTTTGTGGCATTTTATACGAATAACTCTGTATTATTAAGGTATGTTGTATATTGAAGGTATGGCAAATAAAGCATTCGAACTCCAGATTTTGACATAACGATGATTGCTAGGACAAAAACACAGGACCTTGCAATTTTGCCTGTTCCGTCTGTAGACATGATTTTTCTGTACCTTAGTTCCAAAAGGGCCAATGTCCAATTTATACATTTTTTAAAATTAATATTGGCTTTATTTCACTTAATTTAAAGCAATATTGGTTGTTTATTGGTATCTTCAAATAGGCTAACGATAGCACATTTGTCTTTATTACATTCCGAGAACAATTGACGCTAAGTCAAAAAAATAAATAAATTTAAAATTGTAAAAAGGTTAAAAGTTTAAATATTAAAACAACAACTTGAATGAACTACCACCAAGTGTATAGTTACATAGCTATATAGTTATATAGCTATTTTACGGGTGCTAACCCGATCATCAGACTCCTTTTAAGTAGTGCTAAGCCTTTAAGCTTTCAAGGTAAATCGAAAAACTTTTAGGTCTTAACTGAGATTTGAACAGATAAAGCGTCTTCAGAAGCCAATACAATACGCATCCCGCTACTCAATACAACTGATCAGGTCCATTCCAAGTTACCTGAAGACTAGCATTGTCAAAAATAGACATTTCCTTTAAAGAACCAAGTTATAAAGAATTATTCACCAACACGTTTTTTAATTTTTTTTTCAGACCAAACTTAACTCAGCCATGCAATTTTTTCTTCATAATAAAAGACTATTTTTTTTTCTCTAGAAATGTTCCATGGGTTCGTATAAAATATTCAAAAAAATTCTTGGCAAAAGCCAAATTCAGAAAAAATGTTTTCAATGGTTCTTCCATTTCTTTGCTAAAGATTTTCAATATAACTGATTTTGGTGTTTGTATTTTGAGTTTTCTAGAAAGTTTGCAATTCAACTTTTTAAACAACTTTTTTTTTAATTTTTAAAGATTTTTTTTTGAAACTTGATGCTTAACAGCTTTTTAAACACTATCTAAAAGATTTAGAAAAAATTGTTCCTTCATTCAATAATGATACGGTCCACACAAGTTTTTAAAGATAGTTTTCGAAAATATTATTTTTTCTCGAAAACGGTTCCAAAGGTTTTTAAAAACTTTTATCTGTATCGTTTGATTTCCAGGACCTATTATGCATTTATAAGAGAACTTTAAATTAAAAGAATAGAGGTATTCATAATCGAAAATGGCTTTCTTGTTCTTCCAAAATATTCTCCAAGAAGATCTAAATACACCTTTGCACGCGTTTAGGCCTATTTTTGAAGACCTCTTTGCACTCTGATTGAGGTACCTCAACAACATGAATTTTTAATGCATCAGCTGCTTCTTCAGGCGTTTAAAAACATTAAACTCACATTTTATATTTGATCTTTGGAATTATGAAGAATTGTTCTAAATCGGGATTGTACGACAGATGACCTCAAATCAATATTTTGATTGCTCTTGTTTGAGCCAAATTTTAATGGCTTGAATTATCGTGGTGAAGAATGATTTGTCTTCTGCAATTGGTTTCCCTTATTTTTCTGAACACTTCTGGCAAAAAAATGGTGGTGTACGATTCAGAATTGACCGTTCTACATGGTGGAGACAACTCCAATGATTCAAAAAAAAAAAAACAGGTGATAATTTGGTTTGAAGGGCTTCGTGCGTGAACAATATTTGTTGGGTTTGGCTTGTTTTGAAAGACCCAATTCGAAGTGCCAATGCCGGTGCGCTTGCTAGAAAGTTCAGTCTATTTTTTTGTGATAAGTACCAATTAGGATGACTTGTTTTCGTATTTGTAAGATGTATTCTGGGCAACGCCATAGGATTTCAATACTTTCAAACCTTCGAGTCTGCAATCACCAAGTTCCTCAGGAATAGATTTAAAGTATTGAAAACCTATAGCAATCATTTTCAAAGGTAATATAGGAAAATAGAAGATAAGTCGTCAAAACATAAAGACATAACAAGACAGCTTCAATTCGCTGACACTTTGGCTTTTGGGCTTATCATGGGTGCAACCCTTTTTGCACCACACGTTTACGACTTCCAAGTATATGACAACTTCTAATTTGTCTTCGTACCCTACGAACGTACTGTAACAGTTGTTGTGTGGATTTCCACAACAAATTCCGTAGGCACAACTTGATCACCCGATGATCTATGAAAATAACGTTATCGACCAACTCGACTTCGAAAACAGCTGTTCGCCGGAAGAGGCATTCTAAAATTCCTGCCCTCTAGCCCAACAATCGGCTTACGTCTTTATTTAATGGATATTTATTTTTCAGGCTACCGTCGTGTTCATACATACTTCAAGTCTACCGTTTGAACAAAAGGCCCACAAAAAATAAGATAGGAATCACATAAGACGATCGATTCCAAAGATCTTAAGACTAGCCCAAGCTTTTACTAAACTGAATAACGCAATTTCGAAGGTATCTCGTTTTCCTGAAACTACACATTTCAGGTAATTTCATCTCATCCTTTCCATTGTGGATGAATCCACCCTCATAAGAGTGCCTTATCGGAACGAATTGATCTCGGCGTTCTTCCATATAACGATACGCACCGAGTGCTTCAACCTTTCCCGGTGATTAGACCTCTTGAGGAATTCCCCTTCACCCCACAAACTTAAACTGAAAAAAGTTCGAGTTGGCCAGAGCTCAAAAAAGCTTTCCAATTTAATATCTTCATTTAATCTTTGTCTAAAAATATCTCAACGATAGAAAAGATTGATATGCTTGGTCATATTAGAACAAAACAAACATTAAAACTAACTATCGCCCAATAATTACTAAATGGACTGTCCAAGTCCGACAATATTACACCTACTGGACTGCACTGAGTATGTGTTCCTTAATTATACTCCATATCGTTGCCTTCATCAAAATACAAAAACAAAAAAAAAACCTATCAAGACTGCGAAGAATAGGTTAAGATAGCATCCACCATCAACCTTTCTAATCAACTCAAATTCATTCAACAATATGGGCCGCACTCTCATTGACGGATATCGCACTTAATTCGATTAATTACGGTTAATGGCATTCTTCTCTCTACCGAAATGGACATACTCGTATTTTTCAGGTTTAATTTCCTTCCTCTATTCAAATACGACTCCTTTTCTGTCAAACAATTAATTAAAAACAATGGACAATTATTGTTGTTGTTGTTTCTTTTTCGGATAAGGGAAAATCTGAGTACCTGCACCCCATGCCCGCGCCGCTCAGCGCGTCATACTCGTACCTTACTCCAAGCAATTAATCCCACCGATTGAGATGAGAAGGACATTTAATTTCCGCATCGACTTTCATTGGAGGCACACGCACACCATCCGCACACACCCCAAACACCGAAACATAGAAATCAAGTGAATTAATTAATTTTCCGGCTTTGTGACCTTTTATACGCGTCGCGCGATAAGGACGAGGACACTCTCCTTTCCTTATAAAACAAAGGCAATACCTAGAATGTAACAAACAAGACAATCTCATCTGCACAAACAAAAGCCAAGGTAAACATGATATTAAGGGGCTGAGACCTGTTTCAACCCCTCGAACTCGAAGATGGTCGATTTTGCTCGATTTCCTTGATGAATATATTAAAACAAGGATATTCTCTGACTCACGCCCGTCGCGTCGCAGCCTCCCGACTACGGCTGAGCACACTCTTGATGTTAATAAATCCGTCTAATAAAGGATGTTAATGCCTCTCATCAATTTAAAGCCGCATCCTTTTTGTGCTGGTGATAAAAAAGAGTAATGTAGCTGCTGCGGTTATGGGACGTTTGGATTTTATTTTATAAAGACAACGCACGATGTCACTGAAGTCTTCGACGGGTGGCGCGGTATATATAGAATAGACCTTGTGCCACCACAGTCTTCGTGTGACCTATTCTACTGCAAAGTTATTTTGAAAATTTTATTCATTCACAAAATAAAATTACGCATTATGATGACGAAGACATTTAAGTGAAGGAAGTAAATTTATCAGCAAATCAGAATGGAACGCTTAGATTGTGCTAAATTGAGACTCGAGATGGCATCGAAATAGGCCGTGAAATTGGTAATAACATTTGATTTGATTTGATGTGTGTGTGTGTGGGCGTGAAAGATTGTACTCGTTTGTCTTTTTGTTATTTGAGGATCCCTAGGAAATAATGCTCACAGAGACGCTGTGTTAAGCTGGCGGTTGAAAATATTTTGTTTAATACTTCACAAGTTAAGTCAATAAAAATATTATGCACGACTGGGCCGTAACTACGAAATGGTAAATCATTCAAGATGTAGAACCTCTCCAAAACAACGATTTTTATTCATGTCTATATTTCAGCACCAGCAAAGGGTTGATATGTGAATTCAAAAGAACACCTCTGTCTATAAACTCCTACTCTCACCTCACCGTGGCAACACCCTCTGCCTAGTAACTACACAGGAAATGACGGTTTAAATACCTCTGAAAGGTTGTTGCTCGGAGAAAGCAAAAGAGAGGGAGAAGTGGTCCTACAAGGCGCGTAAGGATTCTCTGAATCAACGATTGCGTCGACAGTTCCAGGCTGACCTTTTCAGTAAACACCTACTTCTACGACACATATACGAAGCAAAGTTTATCTGGGTTCTCTACCTTGGAGTTAAATCATGGGACCGGTTCTCCGACTTGTGAATTGTGCTGTAAGTCGGGGTTACTTTCCGACTCACGCAAAGCTATTTAGTTGCGAAGCAAGAACAAACTTCGGACCGATTAGGAATAAGCAGAAGTCATTGACTGTTGCAAAGCAGATATCAACGTTTACTTAGAAAAGCGATGGGTTAGGCCGGACAGAAAAAAACTCAAAAACTGCTAATAATGTGACGACTGTCACCAAAAAAAAACAGCCTGTGTGTGAAATTAGGGTTGGAAGAAGGCTAATGCAAGAAGTCTTTAAATATACAAAAAAAAAAACAAACAAAAACAAAAAAAAATCAAAACAAACAAAAATTCTAATAATAACTTTAATAATTCAGACTTAAACTTAATAACGTACATTTTTATAGCTACTATAAGGCAAGTTATGCATTCGTAAAAAAAATCGAACTCGAGATTTCGATCAAAGTTGACATCACGATGATAGCGAAGACCAAAAAAGTGAGTCTCGCATTTCTGTCTGTCAGTCTGTCTGTCATTTCGACTACAGCCTAAACGGCTCCTCCGATTTTCTTAAAGCTTGGTAGATAGTATTTTTAGTTTTTCTCCCACAAGTTTTTTTCCAAACCAAAAATAACGGTACCTGCTATACGATTTTTTTCGAAATTTTATAAATATTTTTTTTTTTTCAAAAACTATTACACAGATTTTTGTTTAACAAAATTAAAAAAATTTCATTCATTTCTTTTAAACTTTAAGCCTGAAAATAATTTTTTTATTACTGTTCACTAACAGAACTTTATTTAAAAAGCAAATAAAATAAAATGCACGACTGGGTCGCACGAACTTAGTCCTATGTAAACGACTAAGAATTTCAAAAATGAATGTTTTTAGAGAAAACTGTTTTTAAGGATAAAATTTATTTCTTAAATAACTAAAACAACTCCTTTAGCAGTTGGAGCTAAGCACAGGATTCCATATGTTTTAAGCAAAAATTAGTTAATGCAAGAACAAAATTATAATTTGTTGTAGTGGTTTCTTAAAAAAATAAGAAAAAAATAAGAAAAAATTTTGGAACGCCAATTTAAAGTGTTTATTAATGTTCGAATAAAAATAAAATTTACAAAAAAAAATATTGATCCGTTTTTCCTAAAAAACTAGATTTTTTTTCAAAATTCAAAAAAAAAATATTTTCTTAAAGTTTTGAAATGCAAAGTTCCTTAAAATTTGTAGAAGCTTGTCTATAAAAAATTTCATTAAAATCCGTTATGTCGATAATGAAAAATTCAAAATTCGAAAAAATCGTTCTATGGTAGATACAGTCAGTAATAAATGTAGATTTCAAAATTTTTGTATTAAATTATAGATCGTAGAAATTAATCAAAAGAAAAAAAAATTTAACAAAATTTTCAGAACCGTTTTCGAGAAAAATACGATTTCTGAAAATTATTTTTTAACTTTTGTGTTGGATTCTACCGTTATTTTTAGGTAAAATAATTTTTTTTCTCATTTCTTGTAGATTATATAAGGAAAATTTTATTTATCAAGTTTTAAGAAAATCTAGTATAAGGTTTTCGAAATATTGTTGAAAAAAAAATTTTTTTGAAATAATTTTTAAAAATCCAAAAAATTATTTTTTGAAAACTTGAATTCACAATAATATTCAAACTATTGGGGACCTTTCGCAGAAAAAAAATTGTGAAAATCCGTTGTACCGTTTTTAAGAAAATTAAAAATTAAAAAAAATGGTTGCAAGGGGGGTACCATAAATAACAATTTTTTGGAAGATTTTTTTCCAACTGTTAACTAGCTTTAAGTCAATTAAATTTTTTGAATTTTTTTTTTAAATCTGTGGGACAGTTCTTGAGAAAAAAAATATTTATAAAATTTCGAAAAAAAAATCGTTTGGCAGGTACCGTTATTTTGAGTCTTAAAAAAGGAAATAAAAAAAACATCCAGGGGGGGCGGGGCGTAATTAAAACCCATATCAACCAAGTTTAAAGAAAATCGGACGAGCCGTTTAACTGTAATCGAACAGTCAGACAGACAGACAGAAATTATGCCTCTCCGCTAAGCTGGGATAGGGGAAAAGCTCTTCTCGTATTTTTCTTGTCTAAGCCCAACCTGTACGCTCTATGTGAATAACCCTGTAAAAACGAACGCTTCACTAAAATTCGCATCGGGATGAGTCCGAAGTTAAAAATTATTTGGATATACATCTGATTTTCTCATCTATTCCTTTCTCAAACTTTCGCTTTCGTGAGTTTTAAAAACAATCTTACTTCGAATTCACAACACATTCTTATCACTCACAGCTCTCTATGTATAGCAAATGGTGTGCTTCCTAACCAATGGAAGAACTAGTTCATCATCCCGTACCTAAGAAAAAGATAAATGTAAGAATGATAAATTTAACTACTGACCCATTGTCAAACTCTCTCACATACCTTAACTTTTTGAGAGTATAAGTCATGACAGATTGCTCTTTCATTTTGAATAGCTATTCTCACGAAAACAACATGGATTCATGGATTTAAGGTTGATCAACAATCACCAATCTTACGGAATTCGTTTGGAATACTATGTTCCCTAAAAGCTAGTCATGAAGTCGATATAATTCAGCTATTCATATCTTGGATTGAATCCTATGAAGGCAATGGTCAATAAACCAAAATTTTTAGATGATTTACTTCAAATCCTATCAGTTCAGAATCAGGTGTCCCGCAAGGAAGTCACTTAGGACCTTTGGTTTTCCTGTTAACTGCTAATGATGTTAAATTTATTTTTACCGAATATGGTCTCCAGATTTACGCGGATTTCTAAATACATTATATCCAATATACACATCTTTTCTCGAACAAATGTCAAGCCATTACTTATTGCAATGTCAATGTAAGATCAATAATCAATTACATAGACGGTATTATTAATTGACATAACATTGACTCAGACCACTCACTCGTTACACCACGCAAGGAACTCTTTTGGATATTCGAGAAAAGCCAAAACAAAGAAATACTGTGAAGAATTTCGACATTGGATTGCTACAACCCCTTGAGATCACGTAGACCTTTTCCAATCGAATCTGAGTTACGTCTTAAGTAAACCTATGTCCTATCCATTAAGCAATGATGAACATTGCTAAGAAGTCATCGGGAATACGGCCTCTGAACTGCAGAGCCTTAAATGAAAATGTCAACGAATGTTCTAGTAAAACAATGAATGTCCGCAAGTATATGCAGAAAAGCAAGAATCATGCAAAGCCGTGCTTAATACCGGATCAGAACTTGTCGGGGGCTCTATGAGCAGAAAAGAAGAGAGGAAAACCGACTTTTAAGAAGGAAAAAGAAAAAAGCATACGAAGCGTTCGACCGATAAATAAGAGGAATATCATAGGAGGAATGAAATCTCGAGTCTTAGACGAAAAGATAAAAAAGAACCTATTAAGGTGATAAGGACCATTCTGAAAATTGGAAACACAATGAAGGAAATATCGTAGAAGAATCGTAGTCAGTGTTGAGATTATGGAAAAATCACTTCTGCATGATAAACCAAACTCCGCTGTTAGGTAGCCTATCTTGTATTACTCGTTATAGACCAAGACGACATAGACCAATAATTCCGTCTACCCGATCTCTTTGAAGTGAAGACAGTTACACACAAACTTAAGCTCAATAAATCTTCTTCAGCTGACGTCCTTAGTGCAGAACTGTTTAAAGCGGAAGAACATGACTTGGTTAAGAGTATCGTGGTCGGAAGAAAGCGTGCCCGATGAATGAAATCTCAGCATCGCCTTCAAGATCTTTCTTGTCACCCATTATGTGAAAGTCTGAAGCCGCTACTCTTCATTCTGATATGTCCATATCGGTGTAGTCTTAGGGCAGAAAAGTCCACTATCGTCCAAATAACCATGGAAAAATACCAAGAACTTCAAATCGACATCCAGCACCTTTTCATCGATGTCAAGACCGTTTATAATAGGAACAATAGAGACGAAAAGACGACTTTATAGAGAAATGCCTGGTTCTGGTATTCCTCCCAAACTTGTCCATTTGTGTAGGATGATCTAATGGAGAATGCACGCTCCTCTATCAAGAACGAACAAGACCTGCCGATACCTTTTGATGTCAAATCTTTCAAAAATCCATCCAGTATTTCGCATACACCGAGGTGATTGAGATAATCGGAAGAACAAGGCTTAATGTTAGTGCCGATTTGTTGAGTTTTGTGAAGAAAGCGAAGAAGACAAGTTTAACGGATAACTTTGACAAAACCTAGTTGATTCTGTCATCAAGAAAAGACGTTGAATACCCCAACGTATCGGACAGAACGATAGGCATTTTTAACTTCAAGGTAGTTAGTGAATTTGTGTTCCCACAGTTACACAACGATACCAGCGACGAGATCTACCGAAATATAACCCTTCTTAATCCCTTTATCTTTAAGCTAATAAGGCTATTGAATATCTTATCCCTAGCTCGTAGAAAAAAAGTTTTTCTTAATAAGAGACTTATTATCATTCTGGCCCTAAAGCTCGTATATGGTGCAGAGGAATGAACCCTGTCAAAAGTAGATGGAAACGCTTTAGGCTGTTTTTATATCAAAATTTTACAGGTGTGGTTTAGTGCCTTCTACATATACGTGGAGTGTATGAGAAGATAAAACAATGATCTGTACGGGCTGTACTGCGACATCGACCGAGCCAAGTGTCATTTAGAGTGAATTCCGTAAAATGTTTCAATCCAATCTTGAGTGACAACGTAGAAGAAGAAGACCGCAATTCAGGTGGTACATTCAAGTGGAAGAAAACCTCAACCAAGTTGGCTAACGAAACAGCTAATAATCATGGTGCTTGAAAGAAGCTTGTTGGTTGCAGTCCTCATGGACTCTAAAATGAAGCTCCACCTTCAGTAAGTAAGTGGTAGATACTCTTATTTTTGATTCTAAGATATTTGTTTCTAAAAATCTTCCCTAATATCCTGTCTATTCCTCCCAACAACATACGCACACAGAAATGGGAAATAGTTGCAAGTTACTACGCCCTGTTTCTCCATGAAATCTCAACTCAGCAAATTGATATTATCGTATAAAATCAAGTTTCATATATAAACCAAGTCAAAACTTCAAACATCATGACATAAAGAGTCATTAAACGGAAACTTTGATGTTTCAGTTTTCAGCTATAACTGCTAATAACTTAAGCTTTTTGCACAAAAACAAATTCACAAAAGACAAAACAAAACAAGGATTGCCCAACATTCACTATCTGTGACAATTAAACAAAACGTCCTTAAAACTCATCAGTCTCATTAGTCATAGTGCGGGACCTAATTTATCACCCAGTTGAAATAAATGAAATTACTTAAACAAATTACCCAGACCAAGCAAACAATTGCAACTACTTTCCTCAGTCTATATCTATACCTATATCTACAGATACACATGCTCTTCCTGCCATCATCAGGACTGCCAGGACCAGGACGGGGCTTGTCTATCCCTAAATGGGCTTAAATTCTAGTCCATCATTCTGGGCAATTTCATAGCAAAAGAAATATACTTGCATGGACACAGCAACACGGACACAGAGGGAGCCACTTTAAATACTGGCGGTTAAATTGGTTTTTCCATTTGAGCAAGTTGCCAAGCTAATTACTCATTCTGTATAAACTTTCAGTGTTCCATGCTCTGTATGTATATAATTATATTTTTTTTTCAAACTTACAGTGGGTGGCCTATAACATAAAACCACATCTCTCATCCTGAATATAGTTTCCTTCTACATTTTTTTTTTACTATTTTCCTTATTCAACATTTTTGTCATCCTTTCGTTTATTAGCAGAAAGTTGGCGAACATCAGCAGTTATTTCTATTTATGGTAGTGCAGCAGCAGTGATGACCAAATGGCGCTTTCATTTTCAAGTTGGACTCCATCATCATAGTCATCGTCATCATTTCGTCACCCGTAAGAAGATAGTTTCCTGCATATAATATAGACAGGCATAAGGACGAAGGATGCCCAGATGATGATGGCTATGACAATGATGATGGTTTCCATGTTGCGGCCAAAACCCCGGACAGAATTGTAATATCCAAAAGTTACAAGTTATACTCTGTCCATATGCAAAACGGTTTCCTTTTTTTGTTAAGTTTTTTTATCGGGGTATACTTTGTAGGGATTTTTTTTTTATTTTGATCCCAAAGGACGATAAAATGAATAGTTTTTTTTACAACGTTACTTAAGTAACAGAGATATGGAAAGCCACTATCCCGGGAAGGATTTTCGAAACTGAACGCACACAAATAGAGGGTGTTTCAAATTAGGGTCTCACAGGTTTTGAATGTAATAAAGTTTGTACATTCAAAATTTGGAACATGCCACAAGGATCAACATCAAAATTCGGCACTAATTTTTCTGAAAGTTCTGTTTCTATATTGGAAATATTGCCAATGACTTAGGGCAAAAGATTTGATATGCAAATCAATATTAAAACCCACCAACTTCAGTGGATTAACTTAGGTTTAACCATGATTCAGAGTTTAGGTATGTAATGTGATAGCCAATAACATATCTAAACCGTAGTTAAGCTTCAGTTAATCGACCGAAATTGGTGGTTAAGACCTTAATTCACGAAAGAAAGTAGAGTGTACAACTGGCCCTAAGAACATACAAAGTTATTACTTAACTATTTAAAAATTAACATTTGAACCTATTTCTGTGGGAATTAGTTCCAAAAATATAAACCCCAAGTGGCCCACGCACGTAATTGCCTCAAGCAGAGCCGGAACGTGTGGTGTGTTATCGAGTGGAGTGTCATTATCGCTCCCATGTATTTTATATGCGTAGAACCAATTTTGAGATGTGGTGAGTTTTGGGGCGTTATGTTGTGTCGAATTCTAAACGTGTTCCAATTGCGCCATACCACACTGTGTCGCTGACGTTTTCTTCTATGAGAAAGGAAACAATTTTGTTCAATAAGGAGCGTTTACAACACGATAAAGGTTGATTAGTATGCACAATCAATGCAACAAGACACCACTCCAAATGACACCGGAAAATATAAGTGTTGTTCCTTCTTAAGGATTTTGATCCAATTTTTAAGATCCTTAAACAACTTTATTAATAAATTGAGCTAAAAAACAACGATTTCATCTGATTCAATGAACAAACATGATCTAGTGAAAGAATTTTGAAAACATTGAAGCAGTTTTTAAAAGATATTTTACACATATTTCAAAAAATATTTTTAAACAAGGTTTTTTAGGTTGTTTGTTATTGTTGAAAAGAAAACAAAACTTTCGAAAAACATCATAGTTTTTGAATTATAGAATCTTAGAAAAAAAATTAAATTTTCTTAAAAAAAAACGACTAAGATAAAAAAGATTCTGTACC
Organism: Philhelius festivus; assembly: GCA_963931855.1. Lineage (NCBI taxonomy): Eukaryota > Metazoa > Arthropoda > Insecta > Diptera > Syrphidae > Philhelius > Philhelius festivus. The sequence goes on from OZ007556.1 coordinate 183,149,513, forward strand.
CAAAATTTAATTAAAATTAATTAAATCGATACTGGGAATACTGGGGTGCCAGCACGTAACTTGATACAATCGAGCATTGTCGATCGTAGGTCAACTCGAAACAAATTATTTTTGGCAGCACGTAATTTGAGACGAGTTTCTTTGTGACTTCCATTTAAAAATATCATTGTGAACTAAGTGAAATGTCAAATTGGTATTCTTCTGATATTTTTTGATTCAAAGTGAAGATGAGGAAGTACTTAATACCTCGGCCCGTGCCTTTTAAGTGAAGTCTTTTACTTTTTAGTATATTTTATATTAGATAGGTATGTAACTTTTAAGTCTAAAAAATGATTTGAAAAAAAATGTGTTTGTAAACCATATGCACTTGTATTTTAAAAACGACCTATCTTTTTTCAATCTTTTAGATGTTTTTATGGAGGACCCACTGTATTTTAAGAAATGGTTTTACCCACAGAAAATTTCTGTTTTTTCTACCTTGGGTACTTTTAAGCATTTCTAGGGCTAAATCATGGTGAAAACTCAAAAGTGTTTGAAACTTCCGTCTGTTTCTTATTTATTTTTGTTTTTCCATGCCATTTCTTTAAAAAATCACTGTCAATGATAACTTTTTTCTGTCGAGTGAAAACTTTTGTTTCAAACCTCATTTTCAAGTTTGTGTGCTACCAAATCTGACGATACAATCGAGGACACTCGATTGAACCAAGTTACGTGCTGGCACCCCTGGTAACAGTCAAAAAAATATTGTCTTTTAGCTCTTTCTTTAGGCTGTTAATGGCTTAATATAAAATGTATATTCATTCGGGTATGTCTACAAAATTTTATCAAAATCAACTGTACCGTTTTGAAGAGAATGTATTTTATTACATGAGCTTTAAGCTAGTATTTTCTTGAAGTATTTTAGTTTTTCGTTTCATAAAAATATATGAGGAACAGTTTCCTTTGTTTTGTTTAGTATTAAAAAAAGTGTTGCCAAACAGATTAGAAAGGTATAGATTAGTAAAACCTATACATTCTCAATTTCCTTTATCATTGTCAAGTTTTATTGAAATCTCGAAGTCTAGTTTTTATTACCAATGTGCTATAATGATCTGTCTGTCTATATGTATATTCGACTACAACCTATTTCACACATTTGTTTCATGGAGGTCATTTTGTGCAGAAGTTTATAGGAAAATTTAATAGAGTGATTTAAGTTGTTTTATAGTATATTTTTTACAAATTTATGGTAAGTATGAGTGCTGAATCTTTTACACTTTATGTTTATTTAAATTTAAAAAAAAAAAATTATTGTTTAAAAATGGGAAGAGCATCTGACCTCTCTCCAAAGAATGTTGGGTAAGTAGTTGGACTTTTAAAGGCTACTAAAACCTATCCCAATATGAAATTGCGGTCACAGTCGTAGAAGTTCTGTTAGAAATTAAAAAAAAAAGATTGACCTAGGGATGACCTAAAGTTCTCGAAGAAAAGGTTCCTGTGGTCGATCACGACATGGGCCATTAGGAATGGGCTCATAAGTACAAACATTCAACTGTAGAAGATTGAAATAAACTATTGTTATTAACCTTTTGTTTTGCTTCAAATAATACAACCAAAAAAATCAATCAAAATGCATTTTTCCCAGCTTTGCTTTTCGGGTGAATTTGTGCGTACAAGACCTGGCGAGCAGCACAAACCAGAGCACATTATTCCAACAATCAAGCACCCACTATCCATAATTGTTTGGTCTTTAATATCAGAAAAAGTAGTAGTTCTTCTTTAAGTTGTGGAAAATACCATGAGGCAGGACCAGAACAAGAAAGTGCTTGAAATCGCTTTGTTGTCACAAATTCGGAAGTGGTTTTGAGCCACGAAGGTCCAATATTCATGCACGACGGTGCATCTTGCCATAAAGCCAAGAGTGTTGCGGCTTTTCTCAATTAAAAAAAATTTAATTATTGGACTGGTCTGGATATTCTCAGGATAGAATCTCATAGAAAACGCTTGGGAGCTTCTTAAGCTCAAAGTTTCAAAAACCCCTATAACAACCAACACTGAGCTTATGGAAAAGCTTAATTCTAAGTGGAAAAATAATTGCAAGCTCAAAATTACAATTCAAGTTTGTATTAACGATATGCCCCGAAGAATAAAGGCGCTTGTTTCAGCAAAAGGTCAACACACAAAATATTATAATAAAGATGGTTTCCCCTAATCTATGTTTTTTGTATCAAAAATTGTGTTGATTTTTATTTTTATTTTATTTCAGCAATAACTATATATGCTATATAAAATGAATAAACAAATATGAGCAAAAAATTTAAGCTATTTAAAAAAAACCATTAAAAATAAAACAAAGAAACAAAAATGTTGCATTTTTTCGCTTGGGCCTAATAATAAGGCAAGGTACCGTAAAACCAAATTCCCAAAATTACATTTAGTAAAATCTAGAAAATGATGAAAAAAATTGTACAGAAAATGGTAATTAATTGTTTCTCCCATATAACCACTTTTTTGGCTTACGATTTTCTCAAAAACTGTTCAACGGATTTTGATCAGTTTTTTTTTTATTCTTAACGTTCTTAAAAGTTTGAAAAGTATTTTTTATTTTTTTTTTTGAAAATACAATATTTCAAAAACCACGAGCTCAATTTTTTTTAAAACTTGATAATCAAAAGGTTTTGATAGCTATCTACAAGATGTATGCAACAGACCCACGACGCATGGTACAAATAATGAAAAATGGATTTCGAAAATCTCGAAACACTTACCCCCAGTTTCACAGTGGAAGTTTAAACCCCACTTTTGGTTTAAACTTCAGTTCAACAATAAATTTGGTTTCACAGTCCTTTAACGGAGTTCAATCTGTAGTTTAAGTTCAACGACACTATTCTGCCGTTTAATTCTCAGTTCGACAACCACTTCGAACATTTGAAAATATAATTTATTTTCATTTTTTATTTTTGTTTCCTGTCACAGGTCACAACTGAAACAAAGTAAACTTTCCTTGATTGTTTTTTCTTTGACACAGATAGAAAGAGAAAATAATTTACTTAAACTAAGTTTAATGAACTGAAGTTCAGATAAGACTGTGAAACCGGACGAGTTGAACTTCAAATTTAAACTCCAGTTCAGGTTCAGCAGAACTTAAGTTTAAACTCTCACTGTAAATTTGGGGGTTAGAAATTTGATGAGAATGTTTCTGCTTTGCTTAATTTTTACGATACATAATTCAATACAAGAAATTTAGAAATAAAGATTTTACGGAAACTATAGCTACCAAAGGACTTTTTTGAAATTTGGCTTTTCCATTATCGGCATAGTTAACTGATTGTAATGAAAATTCATACATAAGAAGCTTCTAAAAAGATCAAAAAACATCGCAACAATTTTTTTTTAATTTTTGAAAAATATTTCAATTTTTCTTGAAAATATAATAACTCAAAAACGGGTGATTAATTATTTTTTTTTAAATTTTATTTTCTATAAACATTATCAAATATATAAATTAGTTTTAAAAATCAGGACATTTTTTTATTTTATAACTTAATCCAAACCGACCGCTGCTGTAAAAAGTTATAGTAACGTAAGGAAAAAATGGAAGCTTTTAGTTTATTTTAATTGTATACTTATTTTTTTTAAATAGGACTTTAAAATTGGTCATTTAAAATAAATAAAATAAATAAAATGCACGACTGGGTCGCACGAACTTGCTCTTATGTAACAGACTAGGAATTTTAAAAACGAATGTTATTAGAGAAAACTGTTCATAAGGATTAAATTATTTTTTAAATTCTTTTAGTAGTAAGAGACAAAAACATAATGCTATCCAAATATGAATTTATGCAAGAACGAAAATTATAAGTCGTTGTAGTGGTTTCTTAAAAAAAAGCTTTTATGTACAAACTTTTTCAAAGCTTTTTAGAAAAAATTTTGGTACGCCAATTTAAAGATTTTATTATTGTTCGAATAAAAATAAAATTTACAAAAAAAAATATTGAGCCGTTTCTGAGATATGGAATTTTCAAAAAGAAGACAAAATAGATTTTTTTTTCAAAAATTCAAAAATTATTTATTTTAAAGTTTTGAAATGCAATGTTTTTTAGACTTTTTAGAAGCTTCTCTATAAAAATTTTCATTTAGATCCGTTATGTGGATAATGAGAAGTTCAAAATTCGAAAAAATGGTTCTATGGTAGGTACAAGCTGTAATATCTTAATTTCAAATTTTTTTTTATTAAATTAAAGATCGTAAAAATTAATTGAAAGAAAAAAATTTTATCAAAATTCTCGGAACCGTTTTCGAGAAAAATACGATTTTTGAAAAGCATTTTTTTTAATTTTTTAACATTTGTATGGTAGGTACCTTTATTTTTAGGTAAAATAAAATTTTTTTTCTCACATCTTGTAGATTATATTGAGAAACTTTTATTTATCAAGATTAAAAAAAATCTAGCGAGGGGTTTTCGAAATATTGAGTTTTGAAAAAAAAAATTTGAAGTTTTTTTTTAAAATGCAAAAATTTTTTTTTTTGAAAATTTGAGTACACAATTCTATTCAGGTTTTTGGGGAGCCTTAGCAAAAAAAAAATTATCAAAATCGGTTGTACCGTTTTTGAGGAAATCAAAAACAAAAAAAATGGTTCCATGGGGGGTACCCTCAGTAACCATTTTTCTGAAAATTTTTTCAACTAATACCTAGCTTTTATTAAATGAATTTTTTTTGTGTTTTTATTTTTAAAATCTGTCGAACAGTTTTTGAGAAAAAAAAATGTTTATAAAATTTTGAAAAAAATTCGTATGGCAGGTACCGTTATTTTTGGTCTTAAAAAATCAAATCGAAAAACATCCGGGGGGAAAAAATTAAAACCCATATCTACTAAGTTTGAAGAAAATCGGCCGAGCCGTTTAGCGGCAATTGAACGGACAGACAGACAGACAGACAGACAGAATTGCGAGACCCACTTTTTTAGTCTTCGCTATCATCGTAATGTCAACTTTGATCAAAATCTCGAGTTCGATTTTTTTTCCGAATGCATAACTTGCCTTATAGTTCCTATAAGTCGCAAGTAAAAAGGACTGCTGTTTGTTTTCCTTTAAACAAAATCACAAAAATCGAAAATACATACAAATGATTTTCATTGATTTAAAACATTCCAATGAAAATGAGTTAGTGCTTTATATTCCCTTGTTTTGTTTTAAGGATATAAATAAGTCTTCTTAGCATACTTATGATAACATTGTCGATCTTATACTTCAAGCTAAGCACTTTTTAACTCATCTAAAGTTGATGGTTTGGGATTTGCAGTAGTATACATAGTTTATATTCTGATAAAATCCTTCATAAAGAAACAATACCAGTCCACAGGCAAAATTTTCAAGTGTTAATGGTTAAGAATTTCAATCTTGGTTGAATATAGTTCAAATTGGATTTTTGTCAAAAAATTGAATCAAATTCGCATATTGACAAGGCTCATACTATAGTCAACTGATGCGTCCATGCTAGAGATTACCGGGACAAACGCCAATTTTTGTGGACTAAAGGAGCTATTTTAAATCAACAATTTTGTTATATCTGGAAGGATGAGGCCCATCTATAATAAATAAGTCCTGAACAACTGACCTAATACGCAAACTCAGATAGAACATGGCCTGGACAGGGTAGTTCAAACTTGCACTGGGTACTGGCCAATATGGGAATATGCAGTGAAGCGTGGACATTCCTTACAATTTTCATTGTTATTGTTGTTGAGACAAAGAGTAGAATGATACAGTCATTCATTTCAATTATTCCTAGACGACCTAAACGAACTATCTAAGCTGAAAATAAGAAATTTCATCACTTTACTCAACTCGGTGAAGTGGCTCTTAGAAGAACTTTGACGACTTCTGTCACGGATTATCCTCGATCTTCAGATCGTGATCTAGCGAACTTCGAGCTCATGTATCCCTCGTCATATCCCATTAAATCCACGGTTCAAATAAGTTTGTGGTAACAAAACGGCGCGAGGTGCACTCCAGCGCTAATTGTGTCACTGAACAAGACTTCTTGTGGCTGCCATTTCCACCTGTTTATACCTAGTCTGGGCGTACGTCTGTCCAAAATCTAACTGACACGGGAGCTGAATTAGTATATTGAAAAAAAAAAAACGCTGCCGTATGTTTGCTGACTAGGTTCTGCAAAAAGAAATTCTCTTCATATTTTGTTGTAGGTAGTTTTGAGTGAGCATAGAGTTATTATGAGTTATTTTTTAATAACCTATTTTTAAGGAAAGTTTAAGTATCTTTTAGGAGTGTTATTCAGATTTTTTGTAGTTTAATACTGCTTTTAAGTTGCTAAGTTGAGAAATAGAAAAACTCGATAAGAATATTACCATTAACAAAGGTATAAGAGCTTCACTTAGAGTGCCATCATTGAGCCAATTGAACAGAGCCAAAAGAACAAATAATTTAAACTGATTTACAAAATATCAAAAATTTAACTGAGATGTGAGAATTCGTCAAAAAAAAAAAACACCCTCTTCACGCGAACTTTTTTTTTTTTTTTTTTTTGTTCCTGCAAGAAAAAACTAAAATCATAAACATTGTCCTCCATTCGTGGCTCCCCTCCAATTAACCAAGTTATCAAAATACCAGTCGTTACTTGAGGACGAAGCCTCACCAAATCCTCTGTGTCCCTATGTAGATATGCTTCCAGTTAACACGTTTCCTAGGCTACAAGCAGAAAGGTTTGTGTATTTTTTTTAATAAGGCTATTCTCTATCTGTGTGTTCATATTAAAATTTTAACAGAATCATTCTTTTATCATATTTTCGTATTTTTTTTTTGTTTTTTGCTGTCTCTAAATTACTTTTAAATTAGCTTTCGGGGTTTGCATACAGATGGGCTAAAAAAAGGATATGATAGTCGTAAAAAATTATGTTATGAGATGAGCTATTCAAAAAAAATATATAAAATGAAAACTGCGATAAGCATAACTTGTCTAATTTGGTATTTTGTATAAGTAGTTGTTAATTGGCTTTCAATTTGTGGAGTTGTTGATATTGTGATGTATTTTCTTGTGTATTCCACTATTTTGAAGAACTAAAAATTTGTGAAATGTTTTTGTTTTTACCTTTGGTATGAGCCATAATTGATACAAAAGAAGATTTTTTTTCGAGAGGAAAACGAGAAAATAATTTAATTATTTGTTATTTTTAAATGGATGAACTAAATCTTTTCTGCATCACTGATGGAAATTCTTTCAAAAAATTATTTCTCGGTAGACGATTGTTTTCTGGATTTTTTATTTGTATGGGTATTTCAGCATACGAACTAAAAAAGATATGTTTGCATAAAGACAAATATGAAGTATGATGACAAAACAAACGAATGGCTTTTTTATGAGAGTAAAACAAAACACCTTATATTTAAATTGCACAAGTAATCCGAAATTGTGCGAAACTTAATTACAAAATTAAATTTTAAATTTATTAAATGCTTAACTTTTATTACCAGATTTAATATTTCATAAAGATTATACAAAGTGATGTAAAATTAATCATTCAATTTTGTTTTTTTTTACTCAACAGAAAAAAATGATTTTGAGTGATACAAATCTTTATTTGGACCTTTACAATTTTATCTGTTAAGTGGAAAAGGTGATATCCATCAAGTGGCTGCCGCCAGTCTTGATACACATTTCCCTCCGTTTTGTCGCATATTCAATTACTTTCCGCAAGATTTCCGGGGGTTCTTACCCTTTCAAAGCCTATTCCATTTCCTAACCTTTTCCTTTTCCTAACTATCCTTATTAACGACATACACTCCTCCGCTTTTATTGCCGCACAATAAATTGGCAAACTCTCATTCCTCTCAAATATTCATAAAGGGCTGAGGCTTTTTGGGATGGTTAAATCGGGCGATCTTGCTGGCCATGCCAAGCCGGAAGATTACACAACAATATCTATTGTGGCTCGTGCTGTGTGCAGTTACACCGTCTTGTTGAAACCACATGTTCACCAAGCCCCGTTCAGCCAATTGCGTCATGCACCAGTAACAGTGACCGTATTGCCGATGGCGTCCTCAAACAAATACAGCCAAAGCCCAATCACTCCTCCCGCGTGATCGCTGCACCATACAGTGGCTTTTAGTGGTTGTAATGCCTTTTCGTTCATCACATTCGGATTTTCAATTACCCACCCAGAAACGAACATTTTACTTATTGACGTAACCGCTTAAATGGAAATGCGCCTCGTCGTTCATAACGATTTTCGACACGAAATCTTCCTCTTCGTTCTTGAGATTAAGGATGGCTTGACAGTAATTCACACCCGACGGACGGTCAGAAGTCTTTAACTAATGCACTGTTTGCACTTTGTACGGAAAAGTGTAAGTCTTTCACTATGTTTGACGTACGACGTCATTTGCAAATGTTATAACACTTTCTGATGGAGAGTTACTGAAGTAACAGTCAAATCATCAACGAAGTACTTAGAAATCAACTTCTTCAACAAACTGAAATGCAATAAGCATTATTACAACGGTAATATTAGAAAAAAAAATTAATTAGCTTAAGAAAATATTACATTACGTTAACATATTACACTACTCCGTAGATAAATCTATTAAGTAGAGACTGCAACGATGTGTTACAACACCTACATATCCCTAATCACATTACCGATTCAAAACGCTAGAGTGGGGCAAGCTTTATTATTTTTTATTTTTATTATCATTAGCAGTGTTGCCCCCCCAACTGATTGAAAGTGTAGTGTTTAGGAAAAATAAGTGTAGTAAAAACGTAGTAAAAAAAAATGATTTTGCAAATCTGGTAATACTTTAATTCACTTTTAAATATACATTGGTATAATAAACTATATTTATGAACAACTCATAAAAAATTCTTATATAATAATAAATAAACTACATCTTTACAAACCAAAAATACAATTATTAAAGGATTAATTTATTTACAATGACTTGTAATTTTGCGGGTGACTCAAAAATTCTCTCTACGTCTTTCGAGAGTTCTTTTAATTGAATAATTGCATCAACTGTTGAAATATTCAAATTATTTCTTAAATCATCCTTTATTATATTTATACTTGAGAAAAACCTCTCTTCAGTTGCACTGTTATAAGGCAAGCTACACAAAGTAAGCATGTAATTGCATACATTTTCAAAAACTGGCTTTCAAAAGGGGCATTATAGTCGCAATGTCTAATTTTGAAATTTCGATAGGGTCAGAAGAACTAAATGACTTGTTTTTGAAGTAAAACTTCTTTTCCGGCGTTGGGGGTAAAAAAATGTCTATGCAGCTGTCAGTGACATGTCAAACCGCCACGCCATCCGTCAAAGACAGCGACATGTTTTTAGAATACAAAGTAATTATAACATGAAGTTGGATACGATTTAGAATTTACATATTTCAAATGGCTGCATTCAAAGATAAACATAAAACTATAGGTTCAGACGCGCAATGGCTATGCAACACGAATAATTATTGACAAGCATATTGCAATCCAAATAAATTTTACCAACACCTAACCCTCGCATACAAAGTACTGGCCAAAAAGTTGGGTATATCCACTACCATTTGTATTCTTGCTGTCATAGACGGCATGCCATATGACCATCAGGTTGCCTGAAAGTTTTGAAATTATACTTTTTAATAATATTTATTCGCTTAATCGCACACGCCACCGACATTTGTTTTGGTATTTATAAATTTGAACGTCACCCGACTAATCAATCAAATATGTACTTTAATAATTAATTTTACAAGAGTGCCGCTGTCAGTGTACTTGCTTTCCAAGTTGCCTGGATACTGAATTAATGCCAGGTGACTACTAAGTTGCTCGGGTTTGTACGGGTTAATAAGAAATGCTTGTTTATATGAAGGTTTTTATAATACAAACTCTATATACTACTGAAATAAATCAGCCAAGTAGAAGACTTAGCACTATTATTGGACTTGTTGAATTATTGATTCAAATTAGCTTTTTTGGCCTTTAGTCCACAAAAATTGGCGTTTCGTCCGGGTGATCTCACATGGACTCATCAGTTGACTTGTGAGGACCTTGTCAATACGCAATTTTTGTTAAGTTCAGTTCATCTTACATGAATTTTTTGACAAAAATCCAATGTGAACTATATCTAACAAAGATTAGGATTGTAATCATTAATGTTGGAATTTTTTTTTTTTGCCCGTGGCCTGGCATTGAATATTTATATGAAGGTTTTTATAATACAAACTCTATATACTACTGAAATAAATCAGCCAAGTAGAAGACTTAGCACTATTATTGGACTTGTTGAATTATTGATTCAAATTAGCTTTTTTGGCCTTTAGTCCACAAAAATTGGCGTTTCGTCCGGGTGATCTCACATGGACTCATCAGTTGACTTGTGAGGACCTTCATATAAATATTCAATGCCAGGCCACGGGCAAAAAAAAAAAAAATTCCAACATTAATGATTACAATCCTAATCTTTGTTGGATATAGTTCACATTGGATTTTTGTCAAAAAATTCATGTAAGATGAACTGAACTTAACAAAAATTGCGTATTGACAAGGTCCTCACAAGTCAACTGATGAGTCCATGTGAGATCACCCGGACGAAACGCCAATTTTTGTGGACTAAAGGCCAAAAAAGCTAATTTGAATCAATAATTCAACAAGTCCAATAATAGTGCTAAGTCTTCTACTTGGCTGATTTATTTCAGTAGTATATAGAGTTTGTATTATAAAAACCTTCATATAAATATTCAATGCCAGGCCACGGGCAAAAAAAAAAATTCCAACATTAATGATTACAATCCTAATCTTTGTTGGATATAGTTCACATTGGATTTTTGTCAAAAAATTCATGTAAGATGAACTGAACTTAACAAAAATTGCGTATTGACAAGGTCCTCACAAGTCAACTGATGAGTCCATGTGAGATCACCCGGACGAAACGCCAATTTTTGTGGACTAAAGGCCAAAAAAGCTAATTTGAATTAAGAAATGCTTGTGTACATTACAAGATTACAACATGCTTGCCAATACTTGCACGTGCAGCCCTAGGGTAATACAAACAAAGCGAGGCAACTTGCTTGTCAAGTGGCATGGCAGTTTTGTACTTTTCTTCTCGATTTCATTTAAGGCTAGGCGCGCACATTCAATTTTTTGAAGTAAAACTTCTTTTCCGGCGTTGGGGGTAAAAAAATTTCTATGCAGCTGTCAGTGACATGTCAAAACGTCACGTTATTCGTCAAAGACAGTGACATGTTTTTAGAATACAAAATGTTTGTTCGTAGGTTATAATCTTACAGAAGCTTTGCTTGAGGAAAAAGAAGTTTTACTTCAAACGCGCGTACGTCAGTACACACAATCTTTTTTTTTCATTATCAATTAAATTAAATCTGTCTAAGAGTTGTTCGCATAAAGCTACATAAAATTGGCATTACTTCGTTTGTACTTTTTTTAAAATATTATTTTCAATGTCGTTTCTGCAGCAAAATTCTTGGAATTTAAATCCAAAATACATGGACATACATATACGCAACCTGATGAACTTTTTTTTTTGAAATCTAAATTGATAGATATTAGATCAGGTTTGCAAACATTTTTCATAACCTCTAACAAAAACTGTTTTGTGGACTTGTATATCAAATGCACTTTGGTGTTATCGCTTTGAAAAAAAGTGTAGTGTTTGGAGGAGCGTGCGTAGTGTGTGCTTTTGAAAAAAAAGTGTAGTAAAAACACTACGATTGTAGTAGGGGGGCAACGCTGATCATTAGGTGTATTATTTATTATTTGCTAATCCAACCCGTTTTTTTTTTCTCTGATCTCCTCTTCAAGGAAGCTCATTGGATAGGTTTTCTTTTTAGAGTTCCACCCGTTTATTTCTCTAGGTAGCGTGCTAGGGACATAGGGCTTCCGATAAGGATCCCGGCCGTTTCTTTCCTTCGTGTTCCTCTTCAAGGATAGCGCTGGACAAGAGTTTCCGATCGTATTGCTCCCCAGGTTGCGTACACTTTATATTAAATACTGTGTTAGTTATTTAAGGTTTTGAATATTGTATTATATGAAATAAAATGTTATTTATCTTAAGAAAAAAAAATAATAATCTGCCCTAGCGAGGTACACGTTCGGAGCGGAAAATTGTCCGCAACGCATACTTTGTCGGAGGTTCAAATTGCTTTCGAAAAAAAAAAAATAATACACAAATGCGTTGACGCAATTTGTTCCGCGAAGAATTTGTGTCGGACGAAATCGGAAAAACAATTGCATTTAGCTGTCAGAAATTTCACAAATAAAGCACTTGATCGCGCTTCAACGCAGTTCACCGGGTGCGTTAAAATAATGTCTGAGACAAGTTCCGAACAGCTGTTCGGAAGAATACCTTGCAGCAAAAATCCTCCGAATCGTATAAAATCGGACAATTTTCCGCTCCGAACGGATACCTCGCTAGAGCCGAATAGCACACCGTTGGTATTGAACGGTCCTCCATCCAAGTTTTAACCACGCACAATGATGCTTGATTTCGCTGATCGATGGGAAGCGATGCTTTCATCAAAGCCTATTTTTTTTTTTTTTTTTTTTTTATAATCTACCCGCGCTCAAGGGATTAGATAACCCTTTAAATGTTTCAACACAGAGCGGGCGTGAAGTTAAGAAGAGAAAGAAGGATAGGAAAGATGTGTGGCCGTTGACTAATAAAACATTACATGTAAGCAAATAGCGAAAAGAAGAACGTTGGTCCCCAATTGACGAGATAACTGGATTTAATTTAGTAATAAGTTAGTTTTAACTTTTAAGTCAAATTGTATATAAAGTGAATTGTAAGATTTTAATTCTCAATCTAGATAAGTTTTATATACTCTTTATGGCTTAAAATATGCCTTGTAGTCATTAAATATTTCACTAAAGTTGGTGCATTGTTATGTATTGGGTACTTATCGTCTGTTTTAAATGTTTTTGATTTATTTTTTTTAATTTCACACATGAATTAAAATGTTTTAACAGTTTCAATACAATTTTCAAATTAGTAGCAATTAATAAAATGTAGGACATACCGTACGATTAAAATTTTTGAATTTTACTTTTACCAAAAAAATAAAATGAAAATTAAACGAAGAACTTTGGTCTCAGATGTATTTAAATCGGCACAAGTGCTTGGTTTGCAACTTTTAGAAGGTTGCTATGTTAAAATACAACTTTTTTCAAAACTCTCCAAATTACGCCTGCTTTAGTCAACCTGAGGATAAAAAATAATCTTCATCGCCAAAGGCTGCCAGACACGTGATTAACATTGCAAATTTTGATTTTAATTTTATTACAAAAAAAAAACTCTTCTTCACCAAGTTCATTAAAGCTTGCAAAAAAATTCAGCTAAATCATGATGTGAATAACTTTTGCGGTATCTCCACTCAATTCATAGACAAGACTTCACTTGAAAACAGTCCACACAAAAAAATTAAAAACCATTCTCCAGCCTAACCACCGAGGTCAATGGTCGTTTTGTTCCTATATAATTCCAACAATTCCCCGAACTCATGTATATCAGTCTGATCCTTTTTTTCCCATTTAACTTAACCAAAGCAATTAATGTCTTGCTTGGGAAAAAGAGTATTTTATTATAAAACAAACTTTATTTCCATACCACCACGAGAGAAAACCTATACCAACCGATGTTTTACTTTTTTTTGTTTTTAACTTAGCCATTAAAAGCGGAACTGGTGAATCCTTAGGGCGCCATCGGGCCAACATCCGTTTTTACAAAATACGTAGAATAGCATCAGGAGATAGAAGGAAAAAATTTAGGAAGCAGATCTCACCGTTTTGGCACTGTAATTAGTTTTTTTTTGTCTCAATATCTCTGCTGGAATGTGGGAATGTATACAACTGACTGACTATGCGAAGAGCCACTTCGTCCTTTTTGTCATTATATGCCTCAACTTAGGAAAAGTGAGGAGAAAACAAGGTCCTTTCGCACGCTCGAACACCACAATCGTTGAGAGTGCAAAAAGGCAGGACACAAAACACAGAACCCGCACCCGAGGGGGTGGTGGTGGAGGTTGGTTTGGGGTGTGGTGTGGTGTAGAAAAATTACTCATATTGGTGAAGTGAAAATAATAACGCTCTAGAGGACAACCAACTTGACAGAAAAGTAGGCCATCTTGTTGAAGCTCCTATTCGTTCGGGCTCTCTTAAAGTATTATACCGTTATATTATGATGAGATACTCTTTGCACAGAGTAAAAAAGAAAGATTCAGGCCAAATGGTTTGCAAGTATAAAATGGTTAAAATGTTGGAGACTCAACTCTCTGGATCTCTACTGTGCGAGTTTCATCTCCGTAAAAATATATATTTTCTGTGTTTTTAATAATTTTTTTCTTCTCATCTCCATCGCCAGAGGGCGGTTGTTACGACCACACTGGGAATCCCCAGTTTAAAAAAAAAATAAGAGTTTTAATTTAACAAGTTTTTCATTTATTACCACCTATGGCCGCTGCTCCCATTTTCAGTGTTGTCCTAATTTTTGATGAAGGAGCTCAGCAAAAAAAATAAATAATATTTATATTATTTTCCTCTTCTCTGCCTTCTTTGATTTAAATGAGGAATATAATTACGGTTTAATTGGGTTGCTATTGCGCTTGATGGTTTCGACGGAAAGTAGGACGACATGTGTTGGGATGATGGGACATAGAAAAGTTGTCAATCAAAGGGAAATTGAGAAAAAAATACGATATTCTGCTCTGGAAATTGCAGATGTTAGATGGTTTTTTTTTTAATTTTAATTTTTTTTTTTATTCTAATATTAGGGACCTACATTTTTTGGTTTAATTAAGAGAGTGAAAATATTTGAAAAGGTCTAATTTATGTTTTATTAGATATGGTCTGCTTGATTCCTTAAAATAAAGTTCTGCTGGCTGCAAAGAGAAAGTCATTAAAATGTTTTTATATTTTTTTTTGTCTGCATTTAAAACATCCCAATGTCGACATAAGATTTAGGTTCTGCGTACCTATTTATTATTCTTCTGAGATATTCAAGAAACCTGTTTAATATCTACAATGGCTTGTTGAATATTCAGAAGTCCTGGAAGCCTTATTTATTATAATTCACTAATACTCGGCCCAACTTCGGAATAGGTAAACCAAGTAGAATGTATAAAATCAAGGGAACATCGTAGTAGAACCGCAGAGAATATGGAAAGACCATTTCTCCAAATTTTATAACGGCGATTAATAAGAAAATTCCGCTACTACAGAGATAGTACCATTCGACTTAGGCGACACAGACCTAAAATACCGCCCACCCGACCTGGACGAAATGAAGATAGATATATCGAATCTCAAATCCAACAAAGGGGCTGGAGCTGAAGCTGACAGCCTTGCTGACGAACTATTCAAAGCGGCGGGAGCTGACTTGGTTGGGAGTATGCACCAGCTCATCTGCAAAATATTGTCGGAAGAAAGCATGCTCGATGAATGGAACCTCAGCATTGTCTGTCCGATCCTCAAGAAAGGAGACCCTCCGAACTGCGCCAACTACAGAGCCATAAGTCTCCTGAATATTGCATTCAAGACCCTTTCTGCCGTATTATGTGAACGTCTTAAGCCTTTCGTCAACAAACTGATAGGTACATATCAGTTCGGCCTTAGACCCGGAAAGTACCATCGATCAAATATTCACACTATAGCAGATCTTGGAAAAAGCCCAGGAGCTACAAATCAACATCTACCACGTTTTCATCGATTTCAAAATCGCGTATGATAGCATCTATAGGATCGAACTATATACAGCAATGTCTAGTTTTGGCATCCTTGACAAAACTTGTCCGTTTGTGTAGGATGACGATGGAGAACGCAAAAAAGGTTTTAGGCAAGGTGATGCTCCAACGACTTCTTCAACATAGTTCTTAAAAGAATAGTGCAAAAGTCACGCGTCAACACAAGAGGCACAATCTTTCAAAAGTCCGTCCAATTACTCGGATACGCCGACGAAATTAAAATTATTGGAAGAACTAAGTGTGATGTCAGTGGCACAATTGTGAGCAAAGACGGAAACGAAGAAGATGGACTTAGCGATAAATGAGGGCAAGACCAAGTATATGCAGTTAACAAGAAAGGACGAACAACACTAACGTTTTGGACAGAACGTCACCATAGACAGCCATAATTTTGAGGTGGTAAAGGACTTTGTATAGGTACCTGGGAGCCGCAATAAATTCAGACAATCACACCAGCGCTGAAATCAAAGGGAGAATAACTCTTGCCAATCGCTGCTTCTTCTTCTTAGTCCAAAGAAGGCAATTGAGTAGCAAAGTCCTCTCTCGAGCAACTAAAGTGTCCCAGGACCTTGTCTATGGTGCAGAGACATGGACTCTGTCGAAACAGGATGAGAGCGCTTTAGGATGTTTCGAGAGGAAAATTCTCCGTGCATTCTTTGGTCTCGTCTGCATAGACGGGGAGTGGAGGAGAAGATATAACCATGAACTGTACGTACAGCGAAACTGACCGAATCGAAGTCCAACGACTGAGATGGCTAAGTCATGTAGAACGAATGGACTCAAATGCTCCGGCCCGGAGAGTCATCGAATCGAACCCCGCAAGACGGCGCAGTAGTACAAGTGGGAGGGCACAATAAAGCCACTTAAAAGATTTCTATAGCAATTAAAATCGCAGCCTCGCTGCCTACAGATGTTGGAAAACCTATTAAAGTCAGACAAAAATTTGCTTTTTTTATTTCTTACCCAGGGAAAATGCAGTTTTGATATTTCTATTGTAAATGTTTTCCAAGAAATGTAGTGCGTCCCCTATCTGTCAACTTATAGACTGTCAAATTCCATCGAAGGATTGAAATAGTTTCATTAAAAAATTCACTTTTTTTTTATTCCAAATAGTGGGATAGATGTAAGACTTTTTTTATTTGATATAAAAGTCTAGAGAATAAAAAATTATCATATGTACTCGTATACAGGGTGAATTCAATTGAAAGCTCACTCCACGTAAATAGAAATAATTTTTGTATTTCATATATATCTTCATTGTATACAGGGTGGTCCATCTAGTGGTTTCTTTTTAAATCATAGGTTATTTTAAAACTGTCAGCTGTTCATTTTGACAGAAGTCATATCATACCTCCGATGAACGAAATGAGTCGCTTTACTCTTGAACAACGTTGGAAAAAATTGAAAACTTATTTCCAAAGTAAGTGCTGTGTAGCTCAAACCTCAAACAGTGCTCTTTTGAAAAAAAAATTTGGCCAAAATTAAGCACCCAGGACGCCCGCTGTACGCAAGTTTGTCCAAAAAGTTCACGAAACCGGTATGCTAGTGCACAACACTCGTAGTCCCCGTCGTGGTACCTGCGCACAGACGAGAATGTGAAACTCAAAATACGACCATCAACTCGCCATCGATCTTAACAGCTCAACATTTCATGCACTAGCCTGAGGAGAGTTCTGCACAAAGATCTCGGATTATTCGCTTTTAAGGTTCAAAGCCATAATACATGGACAAAATTTAATTTTGTGCATTTTATTACATTTTTAAAAAGAAATTTGTATTTGGCCCACCTTATATATGAAGGTTAGTGCTTGTGTATGTCTGACCATCAGGGCTGAAACTCTGAAGTTGTCCACCTTATGGTCACAGCCAGTGGCGGCTGGTGGGTTGTTGAACAGGTGGTGCACTTTACTTGCTCACTAAGTAGGTATTAAGATTAGAAATCGCAAAAAAACAACAATTTACATGTATATGTCGATTTTTTATTATTTCGTATAATTGCTCGAAGAATTTCAACCATGTATACAACTGACACACTTATTACATTTAGCAAGGAATCATGTTTTTTTATTTTTTTACTTAAATGCGTCAAATCGTGGATTCAGGTAACTTTATTTTAAAATGTTACCTGTTAATTTTATCTGTACACAGTACAGAATCGAACCAAAACCAAAATAAAAAACAATTACTAACCTAACTCCTACAAACCAACACTATTTAACCAGTCACGGATAGAGCGAAACAACATTACATATTCGCAGGCGCAGCGCATTCTAGTCAAACATTTCGGTTCTCGTGCGCCGCACGAGAGCAGGCTAATTTCTGGAATAAATTCAATGAAATATCTTTTGTCTCACGTGTCAGGGATACTTGCTTGTAACTCATACAAGTTATATTAGCAGTCCTCGTGCGCTCGCCGAAGCGCACGAGAATTTTTATTTACAGGGAAAGTAAGTCTTAATAGTAAAGCAAAGCGCTTACATTGTTTCGTCATAATTGGAAATTTTACTTGTTTGTGTTCTTGTATGTTTAAAAAATAAATATTAATATGGGAATCTAAAAATAAAGATGCAGTAATATTTTGTAATTTTTAAATCTTTTGAATTGGTGGTTCAGTGCACGAGCGCACTTAAGGTACAGCCGCCACTGGTCACAGCCATGTTACTGTAGTGCCCTGGTTTGATTTTGTTTGTGTTAGGTGGCACTGTGGTCGCTTTTTTCTAAGAAATTCTTACGTATGGACCGATTGAGACCAAATTCACACAAATAAATAAATAAATAAATATAATATTAGCCATGTTTTTTGAAAGAGTGAATAGCCAAGTTAGCAAAATTTTACATGCGAAACAATAAGAACATCAAGAGTGAATATAATTTGGTAAGCAATCAGAGTGAATACAGAATGAATAAAAATTTTTGATATATTGAGATGTAGACGGCGCTTAAATCGAGTGCAGAAAAACATTTGCTTCGGAAAGGTTAGTACTGGAATGTGTTCTGGAATGCATCTTTTTTTCTCAGAGATTTTTATTATGTCAAGACTTTCTGAAAAAAAGCTTCATGTCTATTTTGTAAAAGACGTACAAAAAATTTCAAATGTCAATTGTGTGAAAAATGGGACACAAAATTTCTATTTTTCTTAATGTCCAACTCCTTCCGACGCCGTTTCTATTTCGCAAACTAACTTTATCACCGCTGAACTTCGAATGAATGAATGATGAATATCGTTACTCGCCTTTCCATTATATCTTTTTCCTATCTTAAAAATCTATGCCGCACCTCTTTTCTCTGCATTCTCTTTTTTCCTAACTTCTAATCTATATCGCCCAATCACAAACATAACTACAACCCCTATTGTATTTCCTATGTTTCTGTCAACACTCAGAATACTTTTTTGCGCCAGTTTTTACTCGCGATCCACCCATTTCTTTAATGTCTATTCTTTCTTCCATATTTCCTTCCTCTTTTAATCAGGACCTGCCTCTTTTGTTTATTTGTTTCTCGATCCTACCATCATCCTTATACCTCTCATCAGTGTTTGTATTTCGATATATGTAAGCAACTGGTCCCTAACTGTAAATCTATTATCCTTTAATTGCTTTTTAATTACATGCAGCTGCCCTATACAGATGCCCTGCGCAGCTACCTGATTCTTTCTTTTTAATAAAGAACCGTTTTTCTATATGGCACGCAGCTGCCTTCTTTTTATATCCATTATTTGTAAAGGATCGTCTGACTGTCGCCTATCTTTTTTATATTAACTTTTGTATGAATACCCATAGATATATTGGAAAGGTTTTGACGATTTCACCCGTCGGAAGGAGAAGAACTTATTGAGCAGGTATCTTGTTCTTAATTCTGTCGCCGCTGCCTCTATAACTACGATCGGTTTTTATCTTCGTTACAGTTCGGCCAACCTACCTTATCACTGTCCACAGTGATAGATGCATACTTCCAGCACAAGTTATTTTGGTAGCTCTTGAGATAACAAGTACAGCCCTTTGTTATCAGTTGAGCCTTTGCTGACAAATACAACTTTAGTTAACAGCATGAGCTCTTACAAGCAGCTCCTAAACACGACAAGTACAGCTTTTGTCAATAGCGTGAGCTCTAACAAGCAGCTCCTAGACACAACAAGTACAGCTTTTGTCAACAGCGTGAGCTCTAACAAGCAGCTCCTAAACACGACAAGTACAGCTTTTGTCAACAGCGTGAGCTCTAACAAGCAGCTCCTAGACACGACAAGTACAGCTTTTGTCAACAGCGTGAGCTCTAACAAGCAGCTCCTAGACACGACAAGTACAGCTTTTGTCAACAGCGTGAGCTCTAACAAGCAGCTCCTAAACACGACAAGTACAGCTTTTGTCAACAGCGTGAGCTCTAACAAGCAGCTCCTAAACACGACAAGTACAGCTTTTGTCAACAGCGTGAGCTCTAACAAGCAGCTCCTAAACACGACAAGTACAGCTTTTGTCAACAGCGTGAGCTCTAACAAGCAGCTCCTAGACACGACAAGTACAGCTTTTGTCAATAGCGTGAGCTCTAACAAGCAGCTCCTAGACACGACAAGTACAGCTTTTGTCAACAGCGTGAGCTCTAACAAGCAGCTCCTAGACACGACAAGTACAGCTTTTGTCAACAGCGTGAGCTCTAACAAGCAGCTCCTAAACACGACAAGTACAGCTTTTGTCAACAGCGTGAGCTCTAACAAGCAGCTCCTAAACACGACAAGTACAGCTTTTGTCAACAGCGTGAGCTCTAACAAGCAGCTCCTAAACACGACAAGTACAGCTTTTGTCAACAGCGTGAGCTCTAACAAGCAGCTCCTAGACACGACAAGTACAGCTTTTGTCAATAGCGTGAGCTCTAACAAGCAGCTCCTAGACACGACAAGTACAGCTTTTGTCAACAGCGTGAGCTCTAACAAGCAGCCCCTATAATAACAACAACAAAATATCCTGACACATATTTCTTTTAATATTATTTTCTTTTATCATTCTTAATTTATGGCAACAATACATGTATTTCTTCCTCAATCTTATTAACATGCATACATCAGTAATTTACTCGTCGTCTTGCTTCTCTTCGTCTGACTCTAACCCATCGTCAAAATTCAACTCGCTCAACTTGCACCAAGGCTTCATCCGGTCTGCTGCGTGTACTGCTTCGTATGGTTTCTGTGAGATTTGTGTATTCATTGTATCCGCCACAACGTATCTGTCATTTTCCAGGACGGCTTTGACTTGATATGGTCCTCGATATCTATTGTTTGCCTTTCTAGGTTGTCCTGTAGCCGCAGGCTGTTGTTTCAAAAGTACCAGATCATCAACTTGATATTTGACAGGTGCCTTGTGGTTCGAATTGAATTTTTCAGCCTGTTCTTTCTGAATTTCAGCCATTTTTGATCGCACCTTTTGCCTTAGTTCCGACAAAGGAATACTTTCTTCGTCTTCTTTTAATGGTGTTTCGTTATCTTGGTGCAATGCCAAAATCAATTTGTTTTTTAAAATACTCCTCGGTGTATAACCCATCAAAAGTTCTTGCGGAGTTTCGCCTGTAGTAGAATGCTTAAGGCTATTTAAACCCCATTGAATAGCGACAATATTCTTATCCCAGTCCGACCCATCCACTTCTTTTGTCATAGCAGCAATTGCTGGTGTAATCGTC
Organism: Philhelius festivus; assembly: GCA_963931855.1. Classification (NCBI taxonomy): domain Eukaryota; kingdom Metazoa; phylum Arthropoda; class Insecta; order Diptera; family Syrphidae; genus Philhelius; species Philhelius festivus. The sequence continues at coordinate 183,170,914 of OZ007556.1, forward strand.
CTGAAGTAGCGTTCTATTTGTCCATTTCCTCTAGGTGTTTGGACTGCATTTGCAATGTGTGTAATAGCGTTATCTTCTGCGTATTTTTGGAATTCTTTGGAAGTGAACGCCGAACCCCTATCAGATATCAAACGGGTAGGCGTTCCAAAATATTGAGTCACTTCATTTAATGTTCTGATCACAATTCGAGTGGTAGTATTCTTGACAGCTTTAAGAATTACGAACTTTGTGAATGCACAAACGATTCCAATAATGTATATATTACCGCTCTTACTCTTCGGAAAAGGTCCAAGGTGGTCAATATGCACTGTGTAAAACGGAATGGGTTTTCTGTCGAAAACATGTAGTTGGTAGTTGGTCTCATCCTTGCCTCTTTTTGTATATAAACAATCCACGCAATTTGCGAGATATTTCCTTACAACATGTCGCATACTAGGAAACCAAAAGTGCTTTTTGAGATAATCGAGTGTCCTTTCCAACCCACTATGTCCCAGATCATCATGTGCCAGTTTTATTACACGCCACTTCACACCATGTGGCACCACGAACCGTTCGCCTTCATCAGTAACTTTGAAGATTCTTCCGTATCTAAGAATATAATTGTTAAACTTGTCGGGCTTATGATTTGTTTTCTTAGTTCCTGAGGTCCCATTTAGTGATTGACGAATTTCCACAAGCCAAGGATCTTGCTGTTGTAATGTGGCAAGCCAGTCCTGACAGTCAATTCCCACACTTAGAATTTTATCTGCAACTGTTGACACTTCTTTTCCTGGTTCATGAGGTGATCGACTCAAAGCATCAACGTGCGCCATTTGTTTACTACTACGATATTGCAACTCATAATCGAACTCCGAAATTTTGAGCCACCATCTTGCTATTCGTGGAATTATATCCCTTTTATTTTGAGTGAGTCGCAGTGAATCGCAATCGGTAAAAATTTTAAAATGCTTGTGTAGTAAGTACTGTCTGAATCTAGTTAAACTTTCGACTACAGCCAATGCTTCAAGCTCATAACTATGGAAGCGTGATTCGGATTCTGTTGTAGTTCTACTAAAGTATGAAACAGGCCTCATACAACCATCAGCCTTATCGCGTTGCATCAGGATACCTGCCAACCCATGACTACTCGCATCTGTATGGAGCTCATGTTCACATTTGACATCATACAACGTTAGGACTGGTCTAGTTATCAGTAGACGTTTTAGTTTTAAGAATGCATCTTCCTTTTCGGAGTCCCATGTAAAATGCCTATCCTTCTTAAGAAGATCATTCAGAGGCATAGTAATCTTTGAAAATCCTTCGATGAATTTTCTAAAATATCCACATAGCCCTAAGAACTGCCGAACTTCTTTTATCGTTTCTGGCCTTTTGAAGTTTTCGACGGCGGCAATTTTGTCTACACCCGGTTTTATTCCTTCCTTAGAAATTTCATGTCCAAGAAAATGAATTTTTGTTTGAGCGAACCGACATTTGCTTATATTAAGGGTTAATCTTGCCCTAACAAGTTCCTCAAGAATTCGTTCCAAGACTTCATAATGCTCTTCCATTGTTTCTGTCGCTAGTAGTATATCATCCATATAAAACAATACACTATCTTTTCTGTCGACCCGATCTCGGATAATGTTCATTACCTTTATAAACTCGGCTGGGGAGTTGGAGAGGCCAAATGGAACGCAGTTGTATTCGTAGTGATCATTATTTGTTACGAAAGCTGTGAAGTGTCTGGAGTTCTCAGCTATAGGAATTTGATGGTAACCTGACATCATGTCTAATGACGTAAAATACCTCTTATTTGCGAGAGAAGTTAAAATTTCTTCAATATTAATGAAAGGCACATTTTTTTTTTGTGTAATTGAATTTAGCTTGCGGTAGTCCACGCACATCCTATAATCGCCATCTTTTTTTTGGACGAGCAAAACCGGGCTAGCATATTGGGAATTTGACCGACGTATGATCCCTAACTTTAAAAGGTTATCTATGATTTCCTGTAATTTCGGTTGTAGAGCATATGCAATTTTGTAGGGCCGATAGTAAATCACCTTTTCTTCGTTAAGAGAAATAGTAAATTCATGCAAATCAGTTCTTCCTATTTCTTCTGGAACTAAAGCCGATGCTTTTCTATATTTGTTTAAGAGCCGAAGAACCTGCTCAACTTCATCTGCACCTGCTTCATCGCTAATAATAATGTCCGTTCTCAAAATTGCCCTGCTTTGATGCTCATTTTCAACACTTTCAACGTTCATCTGCTTCTGGATTTGAAGTATACCGAAACTTTTCGATAATGTAACATCGGGTCTATCAAGGATGTTTCGACCAACTATCATTGGTACGTCCTGAGCGGAATCATCAACTACCAAGAGATCAACTTCAAACGTATACCCATGAACTTCTACTCTATTTTGAATCTTTCCCAATGGTATAACTTTAGATCCACCGAAGCCACGCAATGAAATTTGGCTTGGCTCGACCTTCCATTTATTTTGGTCGACAATACTTTTCACTATAGTAGTGCAACAACTACCTAAGTCAATATAAGCGACCATTTCTACATCTCCCACTTTAACCAAAGGATGATATTCATCACGAGGATGCATAGCGTCCGTAATTGAAGCCATTTTTTTATTTTTACAGTCCTTGGCAATGTGCCCTTCTTTATGACATTGAAAACACACGCGGGATTTTTTCAGGCAGGTATTTGCCAGATGGGTAGAGTCCCCGCATAAAAAACATTTTCGCGTTTCAATAGTTTTGGGTGGTCCATTTTTGGAGAATGGATTATTACTATGCCTTGACCGGTCCGACTGAGCATGACGAGGATTTTCATAAGGACGCGCGCAATATTGTCGCCGAGTATTCCACCCATTCTCGCGATGACGTGGCAAATTGTCTTTATGAAACTGATCGGCAATTTTCTGTCTGTTTTTAGATTGATTGTCGACGTCCTCGAATCTTTTAATCTGCACTAACAAATCCTGGTGTGATTCATAGGAACCAGCAAGAACACTTTTTAAAAATTCGTTGTCTAGCCCTGAAATTATCATGCGAGATATGGAGTCGTTCGAGAGTTTTATTTCCTTACCCAATCTTATTGTTTCGTAGAAATAACCTTCGATACATTCTTCGCGTTTTCTTTTCCTACCCATCAACTTCAGAAGTTTTGAGCTGTCGTCGCCTACACAGGGAAAACTTTTTTTTATCTCACATTTGAACGTGTCCCAGTCTTTTATTTCATTCTGGGCAGACAAAAACCAACTTCGAGCCGGACCTGACAACCGAAGAGATGCGTAAAATAAAGCTGATCGATCGTCCCAAGAATAATTTGTTTTTAATCTTTCGATATTTTCTACCCACGACTCGACAGAAACTTGGTTCTTTTGGGGATCAAATTCGGGAATAAATATATTTACTTCATTTAACCCCATTGTAAACGGTCAACTCACCTGGTTTGTATTTGCTGAAACTGAGCTGGCTCTTGAGGTGCTCAGTGTTTCGTTTTCCTCACGGAGCCTTGCAATTTCAGCCAAAGCCTTTTGGAGTTGAGATTCCATTTCGGATTTTTTCATTTTTTTTTTTTTTCTCTTAAATGATTCTTTCGCCACTATCGTCACTGTCACTGCCGATTACTACGATCTTAATTTGTTTATTTTAAGCACTGTTTTTGTTTTTTTTATTATCTTTGAATTCTCTTGTTTTTTTTTTTTTGTTTTATTTTACTTTCCGCACAATGTTTTTATTTTTATGTTTTTTTTTTGTTCAACACTTTTTCCATCACTTTCACTATCGCCACTGCCGATTACTACTATCTTACTTTGACCACTGTTTTTCCTATATTACGAGGTTTCGACCCCACATCTGAACTGTGAAAAATGGGACACAAAATTTCTATTTTTCTTAATGTCCAACTCCTTCCGACGCCGTTTCTATTTCGCAAACTAACTTTATCACCGCTGAACTTCGAATGAATGAATGATGAATATCGTTACTCGCCTTTCCATTATATTTTTTTCCTATCTTAAAAATCTATGCCGCACCTCTTTTCTCTGCATTCTCTTTTTTCCTAACTTCTAATCTATATCGCCCAATCACAAACATAACTACAACCCCTATTGTATTTCCTATGTTTCTGTCAACACTCAGAATACTTTTTTGCGCCAGTTTTTACTCGCGATCCACCCATTTCTTTAATGTCTATTCTTTCTTCCATATTTCCTTCCTCTTTTAATCAGGACCTGCCTCTTTTGTTTATTTGTTTCTCGATCCTACCATCATCCTTATACCTCTCATCAGTGTTTGTATTTCGATATATGTAAGCAACTGGTCCCTAACTGTAAATCTATTATCCTTTAATTGCTTTTTAATTACATGCAGCTGCCCTATACAGATGCCCTGCGCAGCTACCTGATTCTTTCTTTTTAATAAAGAACCGTTTTTCTATATGGCACGCAGCTGCCTTCTTTTTATATCCATTATTTGTAAAGGATCGTCTGACTGTCGCCTATCTTTTTTATATTAACTTTTGTATGAATACCCATAGATATATTGGAAAGGTTTTGACGATTTCACCCGTCGGAAGGAGAAGAACTTATTGAGCAGGTATCTTGTTCTTAATTCTGTCGCCGCTGCCTCTATAACTACGATCGGTTTTTATCTTCGTTACAATTGATTGAAAAACTTCTGAAAAATCTTAATTTTTTCACCGAAAAATCGAAATTTTTTGGATTTTTTTTTTTGTTCAGGAAAATTGCGATTTAAGGGCTTTTGGAAAGCATGTAGAAAGAAATACTCTAAATAGGTCAAAATATAGTATATTACCCATCAACCAAGCCATAAACTGTCAAAGTAAATTGGAAGATGGCTGGGATCTCGATGGATTAAAAAACATCTACAAAATCTGATTTTTTTTTTAACGAAAAATCGATTTTTTGCACATTAAAATTCTAATTTAGGGGCTGGCAAGAATATGGAAAGAAATATTCTAAATACGTCAAAATAAATTTGAAATTACTCTAAAATTCGTGTCAAACTTTGAAATTAAAAGAGAGTGAATATAAAATTGACTACAATCGTTTTTTTTTTCAAATTTTCTTTACTTTTCTTTTCCATAAAAAACGGCTATTCAAATAAAATGAAAGTCTTTTATAGCGCTATATATGGCGCTGTGGTAAAATGAAAGTCTTTTATAGCGCTATATACGACGCTGTGGTGAAGATATTAACAAAAATGTAATCTTACCTGTAAATAATTTTCATATCAACAATATTAAATTAAAAAGTTATAATATAATAATAATATATCACAAAAACGTCCAACAGGTGGCATTGGTTGCCTTTCAAATCTTTTTTTAAATTTATAAACATTTGACATAACTTTGGCAGAACAATTTCCTAAAAGATTTCAACAGCCAAGTTCTACTTTTGACTTTCAATCGAAATGGAATGAAAATAGATATTAAATAAAATTCGGTATTACAGTTCACTTTTACCGATATCGATTTTATTTTTTTTTGAAAATTGGAAAGATGCGAAAAGATTTCAAAATAATGACAGCGAGGTGAAGGTAAAACACTGAAAACAGATTCACTCGATTTGGAAATTTATTTTCATTTCACTTTTAATCGATTTTTAGAAGCTGGCTATAAGATGTATTTCACATAGAACCATTTTTAAGTTTTCGATTTTTTAAAAAACGATAGAACTGAATTTCATCAATTTTTTGTGCAAATACTTCTTAAAATTTTAAAAAGTATTGTGAATTTAAATTTAAATTTATTTTGATTTAAAAAGAATTCCAATTTTTTCTGGATTTTTGACAATTAACTGCTTTTTCAAACTACAAGATGGCGCAAAATTAATCATTCAATTTTGTTTTTGAATTACTTTTTTACTAAGTAAAGAGAAAAAATGATTTTGAGTGATGAAAATTTTTATTTGGACCTTTACAGTTTCTTCTGTTAAGTAGAAAGTAATATCCATGGCTGTCTCCGGTGTTGACACACATTTGTGTCTGTTTTATCGTATTTTCCATTAATTTACACAAGTTTTCCGGTGATATCTGTTCGCATTCCTATCGAATATTCCCCTTAAGACCTGTGATTGTCTGACGCTTGTTAGCATAAGCCTGAGACTTTGAGTAGTCTCAAAGAAAGAAGTCTAGGATGATTAAATCAGGCGGTCTAGCTGGTCATGCCAAATCGCCAAACCTGGGGATTACGCGACCAGGAAACGCTATTCATTGTGGCTCGTGCTGTGTGTGCGGTGGCACCGTCTTGTTAAAACCACATGTTCAATAAGCTTCTCTCATCCAATTTCGGCAGTAAGAAGTCGCTGGCGTCCATACCATGCACAGTATCCTGTGGTTCCAGTCTGTTCCTGTTGAGTAGCTCGATGACGATATGGAAATCGACGTTTAAATTCTAGCTGCACTAACACCACCGACCGATTATTGGTCAAAAAAATCGACAGAATTATTCCACGATCTTGCGGAGTATAGCGCTCAATTGCTTTTCTAATGCAGCTGTCTAGTTCACAAATGTCAAATATGATTGACGTACGTACGGCGACATTTGCAAAAATTATAACATTTTCCGATGTTTGTGCCAGCTAGATACAAGATGTAGGATGAAAACTTATTTAATTTAAAAATAACAATAAACATATTACAAATGTTAAAATATGTTTTTCGAAAGTTGTAAAATGTTTTTCAATAAGGGCCGGAAGATGTTTAAATGTTACAAAATTCTTTTTCTATTTGAAAGGCCTATAATGTACGGAATATAACATCATTGAAATGTTCAAACTATATTCGGATATCCGAATTGAGATCCGAACTATCCGGATCTAATTTAACCATCCGGGTTTCCGACAATATCCGGATAGTTCGGATAACTGATCCTGTAATCGGCCTTGTTTCCTATTTCTAGATATCCGGATACTTTGAAGTAGGTACTTCATCCCAATTTTTTGTTCTAAAAGTTGTTTCAAAAGTCACCACACACATCAGAACCTAAATTTTGTGTGACTAAATCGTATCTCTTTTTTGTTTTATGTTGATTATTGTTATTTCCAGCTTTAAGGGTTGACGTAAGTTCTTTCCAATCTACTTGCACTCAACGTAATTTCCGATATCAAAAAATCCATTTAAGTATATCTATTGATATAACAATAACATCTGAAGAAACAAAAGACAGACTGCAATCACATATAAATTTCCAAATAAATAAAATCTAACTGATGCGGTTAAATGATTTTTATTATTGTATTTATTTCCATTTATATTTCAATATTTTTGTTGTTGCAATGTTTCTTTTATCCTGTTCATCTCTGTTATGTTCCCCCGAATGAATCTTTTCGCGAATAGAAAAATGATTCAAATAAATTATCCTTCATATCTACGCAACAGAAGGAAAGTAAATACATATGTATACCAAGACCGAGCTTCCTTTCCTTCAAAACAACTAATTTATATGGCTGAGCACAGAGCTTCCGGTAGGTAAGACACAAAAAAACAAAATATTTGTTGACTAACATCCGTATTAAATATCTACAAAGTAACGAACAAATACAAACACACGGTTAGATTCCCGTCACATCACAGCAAAAAGGACGATATCCTTTTTTAGAGGGATATTCATCATCATTGCAGTCGAGCGAATTCTTTTATTACATTCAAGATTGAATTGTATCAACGCAACACATCACCGAATTAGCCCCCTTTGGATTTCCCTTTCTCTTGGTGTTTGTTTAACAAAATATATCTATAAACCTACGGAGGACCAAATCAAACAGGACATGTGTTTTACTCTTCCTTGATGGCTTCGATAGGAAGCCACTAGAATCTACGATATGTCTGTAGTAGATCTATAATTTGAAAATAATGCGTCTCGAAACTAAAGAACCATGAACAGCAAGATTCAAAGAAAATAACGTTACCCCAAGTGAATGGAATCAAAGGCGAAGTTGGGTTAAAAAGAAAAAAACAATAAAAGGATTTTTTTTTGTCCGCTATAATCTTCTTGGGCATGATTCGCTTTTGATTTTTGGCAGGTTCTTTGGAAGGAGGTGAAAAATTACCAAAACTTACCCATCTATTTTGGGGTTATCCTGCCGCAGGACTTCGACCCACCACGACGCCGGTTTTCGTCTTCGCGGCGGCTGAAAAAAAAATCAAACACAAGCCTGCAAGCAAACGAAGGAAAATTATTTCCTTAATATGGGACGATTTCAATTGGTTGTAGATGTATTTAAATATAAACCTTCGTCCTGCCTGGGGACGAATTACAACGGAATGTTATTTTTTGTGTTTGTTATTGAATGAAAATTCAATTTGGGAACATTACGAATATCCCTTTTTTCCAGTCGATTAGGACGGGGAATTTAGATTTTGTGCGTAGACCGTAGATCTTTCCTTTTTTGCTATTCTAAGGGAAAAAAAATTGTAAAATTGTAATATCTATGAAGGAGGTGAATTCAAGGAGAATAAAACATTTTGATTATTTCAAAATATTTTATCTTATACCTAGTTTGAGGCGAATGTTTTGAATTCTTTGAAGTTGATTGAGACTATGGAAAATGTGTAAAAACTCGAACCCCTAAGTTGAGGTTTCAGTTTATATTAAAATGATTTTTGATTTTCTTGAATGCTGGGGAGTTTAAAAAGATTCAAAATAATCAAGATAGGTAATTATTTTCATTCAGAAATATATAAGGACTGCAAAAGAAAACCTTAAAAAAAGAATTGAATATTATAAGAACCATTAAATATCCATAAATTTGGTGGTGCAAAAGTTAGAAGAGAACCAGGACCAAGTGACTTACCAACCATTCAACCATTTCTGTGTGCGCGTTACCAGGAATGGAGGGGACCTACAATTTTCTGCCGATTCCTAACGGCTAATGAGCAGCACTAGTCAGGACAAGAGATACTCTTAGAGGATTTATCACTTCTTCCCAAGAGGCAGGACACCCCGCAAAAACTTTTTTGGACCGGCTGAGAATCGAACTTAGAATCGAACTGAGAATCGAACTCAGAGGACAGAATGACAGTCCATCACACTAACCATTATGCCAAAGGGTACTACTCCATTATGAGCCGGAATTACCAACAAATTCAGAAGAAATCATGTTAGTTAAAGGTACTGGCTATCAGGGAAGCTTGCAACGTACTCAAACAAGATCTGAATCAGAAATGGAATACGGCTATTATCACAGACATTCAGGCGGCTGCTGAGGCCATTAAATCGAATACATCATCCTCCAAATTGGTCCCGCAATGCCGGAATTAACTTGGTAGCCTCTTTATTCCGGGTCAATGTGACATTAATGGAAATGTACGGACGGAAGAGCTGGCCAGGCAAGGATCAGCCCTTCATAACTCACTTGCGGAAAGAGTCAACAGTGGATATATGAAGGGCGATATTCTCTCAATTTATCTTAGCGAATCAAACCGTAGGTGAAGCAGTTTAATTAACTGCCTTATGTCTCGAAAGATTTTGCCCATCTTGAATAAATCCCGAACCCTTAATCTGATATGCAGAACCGAACAAAATATAACCAGGATCGTTGTTACTAACTGGTTGGACAATGGCCAATAGGAGAGCATGCAGAGAAGCTAGACATTCCTGATAACACTCACTGTCATAGCTGTGGGAACCAGGGGGAAAAGGAAACAGCCCTTTATTTTGTCTGCAAATCCCCTGCCACAATCATTAGAAAGGCCATTTATTTTTGAAGAAATTGAAGAACTTTTGGAAATGAGGATGAAAGACTTGATTGAGGTTTACGTTGTGGGGGCCCGGATGATCGCTCAATCGGTTTGGCTACTGTTTCAGCATCAGTCAACAAGCTGCCTATCTTAACATAGTATAGATGTTGTCGGATGTGTGTGGTGGTCCGGTTGAGTGAGTGATATAAGTTCCGGATGATTGTACAAAAGCAAACACAATAAGAGGTTCACTGCAGTGTAAGACGTGACAAGCGTAACCACATCAACGCTTTGGCCCAACAAGCAGAAGATGCTGCTAACATTACAAAGGAATTGGTTGGTGCTCGCAGTTTCAAACAACACCTCGTAAAAGACTCAGATGGCTAGCTACTTAGTTTGGATGAGGATCAGCTAAGAAGGTGGAAGGACCATTTTGCGTCGGTACCGACAGCAATACGCAACTTATACCTGCTGAGCTGACAGGAGCAACAAATTCCTGAATCCGCACTGCACCTCGCAGTAGATATGAGATCTGCAACGAAATCAAAGCACTGAAGACCAATCAAAGACTGAAGACTTGATGGCATTCCTGCAGAGCTTCTACAAGCGGCGCCAACGACATCGAGCGAACTCCTGCATCCACTCATAAAGAAGGCTTGGGTGTCCAAAAGATTTCCGAATGAGTGGAAAAAGGAAAGCTCCCTAAAAAAGGAGACACATTGCGAAAACTGGAGGGGGATTTGCGTCTTGCCTGCCGTTGCCAAAATATTAGCGAAAATAGTACTGGAACTCATCAGGGAACATCCAGAAGCCATACTCGATGCCGAAGAAGCAGGTTTCCACGCTGGATCTTCATGCATTGATCATATCAATACTTTAAGGATAATAATTGAGCAGTGAGTCGAATATGAATCACAACTTCACCTGCTATTCATTGACTTTGAGAAGGCTTTCAATAGCGTCAATAGAGAATTTATTTGGCTTGCTTAACGCAGGAGACTTATCCCGGATAAATTAATAGCTATTATTAAGGCAACTTATGACGGATCCAAATGTCACGTTTTGCACGAAGCGAGGCTGTCAGAAGAGTTTGAAGTCCAAAATGGAGTCAGACAGCGCTGCATTCTGTCATCAATATTGTTTCTGTTGGTGATAAGCGATGTCCTGCGTGCGGCCTTGACGGAAAACGGAGGAATTCGATGGACTCTGACGTCTCATCTGAAACATCTTGACTATGCGGACGACGACGTATGCTTGCTCTCTTATAGGATCATGGATCTCAACCAAATGAAAACAGGGGTGGAGAGAGAAGCAGAAATCGTGGAGCTGAAAATCACCTCCGGCAAAACAAAGATGATCAGCCTCGGAACCCAGTCATCTTCTCTCATAAATATTTCTCAACAACCGGTAGAGAAAGTACAGAGCTTCCAATACTTTGGAAGTGTATCTTCTCTACCGAGGGTGGCATCGAACAGGACATCAGTAGTCGAATCTGGAAGACAAAGGCTGCTTTCGGTAGGCTTAGAAATATATGGAGGAATAACTCTCTAAGCTTAAGTATCAAGCTACGGCTGTTTCGATCCAATGTCGAATCAGTTTTACTTTACGGTTGCAGCACTTGGAAAGTAACAGTAGGCGTCACTAAGAAGCTGAAAACGATGTCTAGGAAACATCCTTAGGATTTTCTGGCCCAATCGTATATCAAACGTAGCGCTCCTCAGGAAAACGGGTCAGGAACATATTGACTCTATTATACGACGTCGAAAGTGGCAGTGGATCGGACACACGCTTCGAAAAGGCGACAAGGGTATTGCGGCGCAAGCAATGCAGTAGAATACACCCAATCAAGAAGGAAGAAGAGCTGGTCGACCGAGAAGCTCATGGAGAAGGACAGTCGAGGAGGAGTCAGTCCAACTAGGCAAGAGTTGGAGGGAGTTGCGACTCATATCCAGGAACCGAACACGATGGCAGCCAAGTCTAGAGGGTTTGCGTATAAGGATTAAATTAAATTGCTTAGGTCATTGCAGTTTGGTTTCAGAGCTTGCCTTGAAATAGCGCTGGACAATTCATCGATATAAGAAAGGCTTTTGACAATATGTGAATTATGCTTACAGCCCTACGCATGGAAACCGAGAAAAAAATTATGAGACACCTGAGATACCGGTACAATTTAATTTTCAATACCTGAATATTACAATGAGAGGCATAAGAGAGCAGATTAATTACTTTCAGAATATGTAAATCGCTATTAGAGGCTTCATAAGTGCAGAGAGGTCAAAATTCCTCAATGTTCTTTTGATACATTTATGTAGGATGTGTCACTCTCTACCCCTAATCCGTACGCCACTAATCTAACATATCACCCCATAATCTTCTGTTAATCCTTAGTACTGTTAAAACATTCGATAACCAAATAGCGATCAGCAAGGAAAAACTTATCGGCAGAGAGCAGACAGAACGATTACGACCACGCAACGGCTACGACATCGCGACGCATCGACCCATCTAATAATCTTTTGTTATTTTTTGAATTATTTAACTTTTATTTTTATTTTCACTTTATTAATATAAAATAAAGCTTTTAAATCAGTTTTTACTGAATAAACCAGTGTTTTGTCGGCGCACCCCTCCCACATGGTGTCAGAAGTGTTAAGATCCTCTTGCCCTTGATTTCTATAATTCGGTTTCGGATTGTGAATTACATATGAGTGCATATATACTGACTAAATTTGATTGATTTTAAAAGAAATTATACTAGTGAATTTTATGTTGCATGCGAATAAAACAAAAAAAATGTAAATTGGATGTTGCATGCAAAAGAAAAAATTAACATTGGAAGTGCTATGTCTATGTGAAGTGCTATATGAAAAAAAAAAAATCATTCCCATTCCCATACAAAAAAAAAAGAGTTATTCTCTATGAGTACAGTCTGCACAGATAAATACGGAAAAATCAAAGATTAAAACCATAAGTATCATTTTTTATATATTGAACTTGAAATCATTTATCACATATAAGAATGACTGCTAGGTATTTATTTTAATTTGTGTAAGATCAAATTTGTATATGCATTAAATGAAGTTAGAGGAGCTATCTACAAAAAAGCTTCAATCTCTTTTAAAAGAACGCGGTTTATCGTCAAGTTATAGATTAAAGAAGGAATTGATAGAAAGGTTAAGAAAAGCTTTGATGTCTGAAATTGAAGAAACGTTATCAAGTACAGACAGTATCGATAACGGTGAAAACGAAAAAGAATATAATCAAATTGAAATCGATTTAATTAAACACGGTATTGACGATCCTTCGAAAAATAACGAAAACAGTGAATCGGTGAAAATGGCTCAAAACAATCACTTTGTATTTAAAGACGTAGAAGATTCACTTGAGACTTTTAATGGTGAAACGGGAAAACAAATTACAGATTGGTTGAAAGAATTTGATGACATTTCAAGTGTATGTGGGTGGAATGATATACAGCGCTATTTGTATGCAAGAAGACTTTTGAGGGGTGCCGCGAAGTTAGCGATAGAATCAGAAACGGGGGTACATAGTTGGAACGAATTGCAAAAAATGTTAACGAAAGAGTTTGGCCAGACAACATCTAGTTTGGTCACACATCGCGATTTAGATGCGCGAAAAAAACGCAACGACGAAAGCTACCTTGAATATATGTTTCAGATGAAACAGATAGCAAGTAGGGGAAAAGTTGATGATGAGTCATTATTGTCTTATATAGTAGGCGGAATACCTGATAGTGTTCTAAATAAAACCATTTTATTTGAGGCAAAAACTTTCGATGAACTAAAATTTAAATTCAAAATTTATCAGGAAATGAAAGTGCAAAGGCAGCGAAATCGGGGTGATGAGCGCGCGCAAGCTCAGCCAGTAAAAACAATCGCGAAAGATCAAGAACCAAATAAACAGCGTTGTGTAAATTGTGGGGCTAAGACCCATAGCACAAATGTGTGTCCTTACAAAGAAAAAGGTTCACGATGCTTCAATTGTAGTGATTTTGGGCACTTGTCAAAGAACTGTCCAAAAAAAATGTCGAAAGTTAATCGAATTACCACTCCGACAATATTAGTGGAATTAAAAATCAATTTTTTTTCGTTTAGTGCACTTATCGACACAGGCAGTCAATTGTCACTTGTTAAGAAGTCTGTATTTGATCGTCTAGATGAAAAAATCGAAAACTCGGGTACCCTCCTTGCGGGCTTGGGCCAAGAGATTCGACAATCGATTGGTTCCTTAAAATTATCGGTTATGATTCAGGGCACTACATACACGCTTATGTTCGATATCGTCAGTGATGAATGGTTATCAGAAGATATACTAATTGGTACAGAGATTTTGAAATATGCAAATTTGAATATTGAAAACGGACAAGTTAAATTAACCCCTATATTTTCAAACTCATGTGTCGACGAATTTAAAGAAAGCGATATTTTTAAAATAGACCCTAACGTTATGAAATGTGAAGAAATTTGTGACTTTGATGGCATTCAAAATTGTAAATTAAAAGTTCGTCTCAAAAATGCCATTGAAGCTTATAGACCCCAAAAACCGGAAAAGTCATGTGTTCAAATGAATATCGTCCTAGAAAATGAAAAGCCTGTTTACCAACGTCCGAGGAGACTAGCTCCTAAAGAAAAAGATATCGTCCAGTTAGAAATTGCAAAATGGTTGGACGAGGGTGTTATTGTCCCTAGTAACTCTGATTTTGCAAGCCCCATAGTGCTCGCGAAAAAAAAGAACGGTGCTTATCGCGTTTGCATTGATTTTAGAAGACTCAACAAGAAAATTATTAAAATACGTTATCCGCTTCCGCTTATGGAAGATGTTCTCGATGAACTGTACAACGCCCATGTATTTACGACCTTAGACTTGAAGAATGGTTTCTTTCACGTTGACATTGCTCCCGAAAGTAGAAAGTATACATCTTTTTTAACACCTGATGCGCAGTACTAGTTTTGTAAAGTGCCATTTGGTCTCTGTATATCTCCTTCCGTTTTTCAGGAATATATAAATCAAATTTTTAAAGACCTCATCCTAAAAAAGCTAGTGCGTATTTACGTTGATGATTTTATAATCGCTTCCAAAGATGAACACGAAAATTTCGATACGTTAATGTTAGTTTTAGACGTCGCAGCTAAAAACGGCCTTCAATTTAATTGGACAAAATGCAAATTTATGTTACGATCTATACAGTTTTTGGGACATATTGTTGAACACGGTACGGTTAAGCCCTCGATCGAAAAGACCAGAGCAGTAAGAAAGTTCCCTGAACCAAAAAACGTTAAGCAAATGCAAAGCTTTCTCGGGCTAACAGGATTTTTCCGAAAATTCATACCCAATTATTCAAGAATCGCGAAACCTCTGTCAGATATGACTAGAAACTCAACGACTCTTTATCGGTTTGGCAATGAGCAAAGATTCGCGTTCGAACATTTAAAAGATCTTCTGTGTAATGACCCTGTCTTAAAAATTTTTAATCCGAATTTACAAACCGAATTGCATACCGATGCGAGTAAGATAGGCCTTGGAGCAGTACTACTCCAACTTCACGACGACGCTTTACACCCAGTCTTTTATCTGAGTTTTAAAACTAAGCCTGCAGAGGAAAAATACAGCAGCTACGAGCTCGAAGTGCTTGCTGTAGTTAGATCTTTAAACAAACTCCGCGTTTATCTAATGGGACTCAGGTTTAAAGTTTACACTGACTGTCTAGCGTTTCAGATGACTATGAAAAAGAAAGAGTTATGCTCACGGGTAGCACGGTGGGCTCTACAACTAGAGGAATATGATTGTGAAGTTTTACATAGACCAGCCACTGCCATGAAACATGTAGACGCCCTTAGCAGAGTACTTACGATAACAAACGTCGAAACGGGAATTTTACATCGAGTAAAAAACGCACAAAGCAAAGATGAAACTTGTAAGTTGATTCTTAATGTACTGCAACGAGATAGCTACGAGGATTACGTAGACAGATCTGGTGTTTTATACAAGTTTGTCAAAGGTTCTTACTTACTTGTTGTCCCAAAAAACATGCAAAAAGAAATTATTCGAAACGTGCACGAACCAGGTCACATCCACGCGCAAAAGGTAGAAAAAATAGTTAGGCAGGAATATTACTTTCCTTCTATTAAAAAAAAGGTAGCAGACGTTATTTTAAATTGTGTGTCTTGCATCCTTGCAGTCAAGAAAAGCGGAAAACAAGAAGGTTTTCTAAACCCTATAATAAAAGTTGATATACCGCTTCACACTTACCATGTAGACCACCTTGGCCCGATGCCCTCAACAGCTAAAAACTATAAGTATATTTTCGTTGTCATGGATGGTTTTACGAAATTCGTGTGGATCTTTCCGGTCAAGACAACAACAACGGATGAAGTCCTTAAAAAAATGGCATTCCTTGAGGACATGTTTGGAAACCCACATCGAATTATATCGGATAAAGGGGCTGCCTTTACATCGACAGTATTCAAAGAGTATTGCGAGAAAAGAAGTATTCAAAACGTTCAAATCACGACTGGAGTTCCTCGGGGTAATGGTCAGGTGGAACGTATGAACCGGATCATCATAGAAATCCTTACCAAGCTATCGATTGAAAATCCACTTAAATGGTATCAACATGTTTCACGACTTCAACGGACAATTAACTCAACAATTTCAAGAGCTACAAACAAAACGCCATTTGAACTTTTTGTCGGTGTGCCCATGAGAAATGAAGAGGATAAGAGACTTTCGGAAATGATGGAAGAGGAAATACGGAACGAATTTGAAGCCAGCAGAGTTGAGCTACGACAAAACGCTAAACTACAAATAGAAACCTTGCAGAAGGAAAACAGAAAAAACTACGACAAAAACCGAAAACCAGCCCACAAATATGCCGTTCATGACCTGGTGGCAATACAACGTACGCAATTTGGACCAGGACTTAAAGTTCAACCTAAGTACCTTGGTCCGTATGAAGTGACAAAAATTAAACGCAACGACCGCTACGAACTAAGTAAAATTGGAAACCACGAAGGGCCCAATAAGACGTCCTCTTCTGCAGATCTTATGAAACGATGGATAAGTGATGATGATGACAATACCGACTCTGATTCATCCGAGACGGATTCAGCACAGGATGGCCGGATGTAGGATGTGTCACTCTCTACCCCTAATCCGTACGCCACTAATCTAACATATCACCCCATAATCTTCTGTTAATCCTTAGTACTGTTAAAACATTCGATAACCAAATAGCGATCAGCAAGGAAAAACTTATCGGCAGAGAGCAGACAGAACGATTACGACCACGCAACGGCTACGACATCGCGACGCATCGACCCATCTAATAATCTTTTGTTATTTTTTGAATTATTTAACTTTTATTTTTATTTTCACTTTATTAATATAAAATAAAGCTTTTAAATCAGTTTTTACTGAATAAACCAGTGTTTTGTCGGCGCACCCCTCCCACATTTATGCGATCTGGTGAGGGCCACACGCCCACATTCAAGTTGACTTCTGCCTCATCTATTGTTGGCTTACAATGGGCTCCACAAAATTCTCTACGCATCCTCTTTTGTATTTCCAAATATTTATATCGAAAAATCCAAAAACTATTTTTTTTTTAATTCGAATTGGTTTTGTTTAAAAATAATACGAATTTTAAAGAATGGTCAGTAAATACCTATTTGAGGACTGGATCTCCGATAAGAAAGTTAAAATCTTTTGAACCCGCGAACTGACCCAAAAACGTTACTGTGAACTTATTAGAAACTGCATTTATATACGTTTTATTTTTGAATCGTAACGGATTTCCCCTGGTTAGGCATGCGTCTTCAGGAATCGTATTTGTTAAAATGGAAAAACCGGAACTTTGAGTTCTCATTAAATAAAGGGTTTTTCAACGTTTTACAAACGTAGAGCGAGAGGGACAGCAAACGACGCCATATTTCTTGCCGCTCTTTTGACATTTCTCTTCAGTAAGGTTTGCCATTTCATGATGGAAAGATAAACGAGCAGACAATGAGTCGAAATTATTAAAATTTACATTACATTACATTACATTTTTCACTACTCCGTAGATAAATCTACGAAGTAGAGACACTTAAAGCACTGGCAACTGAGACTATCGGCTTAGACAATACAACAGAGAGAGACAGACAGAAAGAAAGAACAACAGAAATGTAAATGTAAAATTTACTGCCGAAATTCGGAGTCAGTGGCCTCAACGTTAAGAGCGCTACGTCAAATTTATGTTCGTCATAATCGTCCTAGCAGATCAACAATTGAGCGTCTAGTGGAAAAATTTGAATCCACAGGCACAGTACAAAATGTTCCCGTGCCAGTGAGACAAGGAAGTGCCCGAAGTGTCGAGAATATTGCTGCCGCTGAGGCTTCAGTTGCAGAAAGCCCAAATGTGTCTCTCACACGTCGTTCTCAAGCGTTGGGCATCTCTGTGACGTCGTTGTGGCGAATTTTGTGAAAAGATCTTGGTCTACATCCTTGCAAGATTAAATTGACGCAAGAACTGAAGCCGCTTGACCACCAGAAGCGTCATATGTTCGTGAATTGGGCTGAGCAACAACTTGAAAATGATTCGGATTTTCATCGAAAAATCATCTTCAGCGATGAGGCTCATTTCTGGCTAAATGGTTCGTCAATAAACAAAATATGCGGAATTGGTCAGGCAGCAATCCACACGTATTCCATGAGTCATCATTGCATTCCGAAAAAATTACGGTTTGGTTTGGTTTGTGGGCCGGCGGCGTCATTGGGGCGTACTTCCTCCGTGATGATCAAGACCGGCACGTTACTGTGAATGGGGATTGCTACCGTTCAATGATAACCGAATATTTGGATGATATTGACTTGGAGGACATGTGGTTCCAACAGGACGGCGCCACAAGCCACACAGCGAATGTCACAATCAATTTATTGGAAACCAAGTTTGGAGAACGTGTTATCTCACGAAATGGTCCAGTCGCTTGGCCGCCTCGGTCGTGCGATTTGACGCCGTTAGACTATTTTCTGTGGGGCTATGTCAAGTCTATGGTCTATGCCAACAAGCCAGCGAAGATTGATGAACTTCGTACGAATATCGAACGTGAAATTGCAGCAGTATCGGCCGATTTATGCTTGAAAACCATCAAAAATTGGGTTCAGCGTCTGGACTTCTGCAAGCGTGCCCTCGAGTTCCATACATAATGGCATCGAACGTACTTTCACAGGAATAAATAATTTCATTGATATAAAAAACCGTTTTTGTTTTATTTAAAAAAAACTTTTGTAGCGCTCTTATTGAAAAACCCGATACTTTTTTTTTTTGCGAGAAAAGTACATCATTCAAACCAAAAAAAAATTTGAAAAATATTCTGAAAACTCTTTACCATTGAATGGAACCATTCACCACTGGCTTACTCAATTTATCAATTTAGGTGCGATCTTTCCAGCCCCGTTCAAAGTGATGCCGAACGTTCAATTGCGGTAACCACACAAGAATTAGTGGATAAAATCCACGGTTCGATAATAGACGATCGGCGCGTATGTGAAGGTGTACGATTCTGAAAAGGCCACAGCTTTGTCTTATGGATCAGTGACTTCCATTTTACATAAATACTTGGACATGACAGATGGGAACTGCGTTTGTTCACAATCGAAAACAAACGCAATCGTTTTACAACTTCAAAGAAGTGCTCGGCGATTTTCAAGACGAAAATTCGGCCAAGTTTTTGCGCTGATTCGTAGCCGGAGATGAAAAATGAATTCACCACAATACCAAAAAACAGTCAAAATAATGGACTTCTTTAGGTGAAAGAAGGCCAAAGTAGGGTTTATATGCAAACAATGCCATGGCGACAGTTTGTATACGAGGTGTTATTCACATTTATTTTACCCATAAATGGGTAAAACGATCACCGGTACGGCTTATCTAACGCAGGATCGAATTCAGGCCGATTTGAAGTAAGCTCGGCAGCTTGTGGCGAAGAAAAAGTTGAACCACCCAATTCGGGAAAAAAAATTATTTAAAAATCAAATCATCAAGTTACGTGCCACCCTCTTTATAAATTTCGTGTCAAATTTTAAATCTCATCATTGGGCTGTCATTCCGATCACAATTGATCAATAAAAACTTGGCACTAGCGAAAGTAAAAATTCACTACAAAAATGGAGAGTATTCCACCCCTTGGCTTAATGGTTAGTGCGTTTCGACGCTGCAAAAAAGTAGTTCAGGAGCGTATTACCTTTTGTGAAGAATTGACAAATCCTCCAAGAGTATCTCTGGTCAGAAAAGTGCTGTGCATTAGCCTTTAGGAATCGGCAGAAAATATTAGGTCCCCTCTATTTGTAAGTTACTAGGCTTATGCTCTATATGAGTCCTAATGGCCCCTAATTCATTTACAAAAATGGTGAAAATATCGCGGAAATTTTTCGTTATCTTATACAAATAATTAATTTCATTTCCGAGAATCCAAGAGTAATAGTTCATAACCCACTTCATTTCCAACGAGTGACAGGTTGGTGCAGTTTTTGAACTCAGTGTGTCATTGTACCATATTTCTTCGAAAGTGACGAAGATACGAGCATTAGTGAATGGATTGCGTAACCGAGCGACGTTCACAGACTTTATATCTGCAGAAAATAAGTCTACTCCTTTGAGTAGACCGTTTTTAATATATTCCTTTATTTATTTTTTTATATTTTTAAACCTTTCAAACAAGATGTTGCAATTTATTTATAAACGACTTGAAAATACAGAACATAAAGAAAGATCCAAAGAATAAAGTTATAATAAGAACCAAGAAAAAAAAATCAGAGTAACAGAAAAACAGAAATAACCTATAATATTCTTCTAAAAATAAAATTTAATATTAAAAATGAATTGTTTACATTGAAAAATAATTTCTATATTTTTATTTATATTCATTTCTCGGAGACAATAGTTCAAGAGTCTCAATCTAATTTTAATTACAATTCCTGCTAAGCCGATACATATTCATTTTTATGAGCATTTCAATTTCATAATAGAAGTAGCAATTTCGATTTTTTTTTCAGGACTTAACAAAAAGATTTTGTCAAATTATGTACTTCAAAAGAAGAATTCTCATTTTTTATGATTAAGGGAATTTTTTAGTCATCCACTTTTATCGTCTGGTTTGATATTCAGACTCAAATTCAATCAGCTTCTGAACAAGAAAAGAAACAGTTATCGTCAGTTATAAATTTTGTTGAACTGAGTTTTGTTTGACGAGGATCAGAGGTAACTTACTTTTGTTAAAAACAAGAACAACAAAAAAAGACGAACTTACTTCAAGAAGATATTGTCAACTTAAATGAGAGTAAAAAAGAAATGACAAAGCCATCACTGAAGAACTTCATAAATGCAATGTCTCATATCTTTCATTTTTTTTTTTTTGAAAAAAGAAACTACATTCGAAAAGAATCAGCCTTTCTTTCAGATTGAAACGAAATTAATTTCCAAACGAACAAAGCTATCGCAATAAAAAAAAGAAAGCCAACAACAAGAACCCAGGAGCAGTACCAGCAACAGGAGGAATGAGAATATTCTCGAAATAGATATGAAAAAGGATTCTAGAAAATAAAAATGCAAGAATGTGGTAGAGGTAGGAAGGGTGGCAGTGGGGTATACGATGGCAATGGAAGGATTAACTCTCTACTGAAATGTGAAAGGAAAGGAATTATTGCCGTTGAAGGAGATCTTCCTTGCCCTTCCTCCCCATCCGCACATGATGCTTGTCGTTGGGAAAAAGAAAAGAAGCATCCTTGCATTAAGCATCAGGAAGGAAGAAATTTTGTGCGTACACACGAAGGATATAGACTGTGAGATGTCCTTTGATACTATGCAACATCGACATAATCCTCGTCCTTTTACTATTTTTCCAATTGGAACGTCACTTTTGTCGTGCGCCATATAATAGGGCTGTATCCTCCATCCAACTCTATATCGTTTGGGTTTTCCCTTAGAGAAACAACCAAACATACACAGCCATAGATATGTATTTTGATAGAACTTGTATCCTCTGCCACATCCTGTGTGTGTTTGGGTTGCTTATTTCAAAGATCGCAGCATACATCGAATTTTATATTTACTTAGCACAGCATAAAAGAGTTGCTATAAAGTTTCGCCTGCAGGAACAGCCAGAGTATACCTTCCTTTATACCTACTGTTTTCTCTGTTAGCTTTTTGTTAATGCGCCACTGCTGCTGCAGTCACTTCCTGATATCCTTCTGCAATACTTCACGTCTTCGTTTCCTCACAATCCTCGTTCGTCTTCGTCCTCACTAGGGTATTCTTTCATCCTCGAATTATGTTTTCAGTTTTCGAAATTTCTTGCCTCGGGGTACCTTGATTTAATTGCGTTGTGAAGAAGACGATTTACCAGGATGGGGAATATTATGAACCTGCATGAAACCATGTTGTGCTCCTTCCACGATGTTATTTTTTTTTTCTTTCAATTTTTGGAGTTTTGTTTTACAAAATAGGAAGAGGACGACGACGACGTATCAAGAAATCCGTGTGTGTAACTTTAGATACGTGAGCTCTCTGTTGGTCTGACTCATGACTCATGGGTCCACAAACAGTATTTTTTCTAAGATTTCGTTTAGGTACTCTTTTTCACCTAAGGCTTCAACACTAAGTTCATAGAGAATACGTATCATTGCTTACACCAAGGGATAGAAGACGTACGTGTATCATACTTTTTGTGCCCTGCTGAGTGCTTATAGTTTTTAATTTAACTAAAGCCATATTGGGAATTTTTTGTGCAGTTCTATTATGGTACGACTTTGAGAGATTTCAGCTAATACGTTGAAGTTTCGTCCGTTGGTCTATTTACGCCTGTGGCTTAATTGAAACGCTTAAAATATCATAATAAGGATTTTTATATGATTAATTAAAAGATAAATTCGAAATTTTGTTCAAATTTTGTCTGTCGAAAACAGTCTAAAAATCCGGTCTAAGCTTCGTAGTCGTAATTTCCAAAGTGTTTGTAGTTGAATTGTTTCTTAGGTTTTGAGCAGGGTTCTTGACTGATTTTAAGAAAATTATCTTTTTGCTCTTAATCAAGTAGATAGGTATTAGCTCAATCAATTATGTTCTTCTAACCAATTGAAGTACCCTTTGGCATAGTGGTTAGTGCGTTGGACTGTCATGCGGAAGGTCTCGAGTTCGATTCTCAGCCGCTGCAAGAAAGTATTTTTCAGGGGTGTACTGCCTCTTGCGAGGAGTTGACAAATTCTCCAAGTGTATCTCTTGTCATGGAAAGTGCTGCTCATTAGCCGGAATCGGCAAAAAATTGTAGGTCCCCTCCGTTCCTGGTAACACGCACACAGGAATGGTTGAGAGTTGTAAGTCACTAGGTCCTGGTTCACTCCAAGCTGTTGCACCGCCAAATTTATTTATTATTTATTATAAGCAATTGAAATAGTTTCAATATTATACATAAAAGTTTCTAGCATTTCATCATCATGAGTTTTTCTGAAGTAACAACCACTAGAATATAGAAAGGACAATGAATAACGAGGAAGTCCTACCGCTTCGAAAAATTTCATCATTCAACAACGAGCGAAAGTGCTCGATATAATTTAAAAGAATTTTTGAGAAAGTGAGTAGATGCCACGCCCCTCAAACTTTTGTTTTTTTCTTTGTATGCTTGATCTAAGACGTTCCAAGTGTTTGATATCCCTTAGCAAATTGTATATCAGCTCCGTAATTGGCGTCATAACTGGACACTGTCTTCTAGGCAACCACGCAAGGAGGCTTGGTGTTTATTCAAACGATTGCAGAAAATGTATGGAAGAGGAAGAGGTAGAATCAAATCTTCATCTTCTACATCTACATGCCCCGCTCTATCCCATACACGTAGGAGATTTTTTCTTCGAAAAACCTAGTGATCTAATTATTATAGACATTTATAGTCTCTCCGGTTCATAAGGAGCTCTAAATGGTTCAACAAGTAGGGAGAAAATCTCTAGATGCATGCGGTATCACAATGGACAAACTGTGGTCTAGGATCTAGGTGCGTCAGCAGCGACGCTGGCAGCCACTTCGACGTAACATTACCTAACTATGCACCTCAAGAGCTATCATTGTGCGATTTTAGAAGATTCTACAGTGTCGGAAAGTGGGAAAGTACTCCATAATTCTTATTCTAAAGAGTTCAAATTTGGTGAGGCTCCTAAATTGAGAAAGTTCAGAAAATACTGTACTACAATTTAAAGTTTCTGACTTTATTTATACTAAAGTTAGAAGCGGGTTAAAAATCGTTTGAGTTTGTTCCTGTAAAAGGATTTAGTACCGCGAACTTAGCTGGGCACTTTCGTGCCCTTTGAACAAGAATATTAGAATGACAACTACATGCTTCAGTAATGTTTTTTGCATTGATATTTTAACAAAACAGAAAGTTATGCATTCGTAAGAAATCGAACTTGATACTTTGATTAAACTTGAGATAACAATGTGAAAGAGAAGACGAAAAAGTGGATCCTGAAATTCTGTTAGGCTTTTTGTTCGAATCTTAAGCGAATAGTGGAATTTTCTTGAAATACGATAGAAGTTTTTTTTTTAATTATTTCTCTGATACGTTTCTTCATTTTTTAGATCATAAGAAACGGTACCACCATACAAGTTTTATACTTCATAAATTGTGCTACAAACTTAAAAAAAACGTCACAAATTTTCTTTTAAAAAAAGCTAGCTAATGGTATCCCCCCTTAATGTTTTTAAGTGTTTCCAAGTTTCTCTAAAATGGTATAACTGAATTCTTAAGTTTGAATAATATCGTGAATTCAAATTTTCATAATATTTTTTTTTTGATTTTTAAAAAAAATTTCAAAATCTTATATGTACATATGTATTTCAAAAACCCTGTGTTTGATTTTTTCTAATCTTTACAATTAAAAGTTTTATATCACCAGCAATATGTGTGATTTTTTTAAATTTTTCTAAGAAAACCGGTACCCACCATACAAATGTTAAAAAGTCGTTTTAGCATTTTTCTCGAAAAAAAAACACCTAGAATTTTGATAATTTGTTTTCTGTTTCATAAACCATTTTTTTTAATTTTGAGTTTCTCATGAAGGATTTCAATGAAATTTTGTATTCAGAATTTTAAAAATTATTGCATATCAAAACTTAAAAAAAAATATTTTTTTTTTTGATTTTTTGAAGAAAATGCATTTTTTTTTTTTGAAAATAGAATATGTCAAAAATGGGTTAGTATATTTTTTTGTTAATTTAAATTTAATTTGTACAATAAAACAAGCTCAACTTTGTAAAGTTGGCGCACTAAAATTTTTTCTTTAAAATGCTTTAAGATTTTTTTTATTTATAATTTTTGTTTTTGTATAAATTGATATTTGCAAGTAATTTGGTTTTTAGCCTTTCAGAAATTAATTTTATGCTAATTAACATTTCTCGCTAATAGCGTTCATTTTTAAAATTCCAAGTCTGTTACATAAGAGCAAGTTTCTGCGAACAATTGATAGATTTTTTTTTTTTTTTGAATTTTTTTAACTGAAACAACAACTTTTAAGTGTGCTACCACCAAATTTTAAAACCTGGAGTTATAGTGATCTTTGCTGTAAATTGGAAGTAAACCAAATACGAAGCGCTCGAAAAGCCGATGGCGCACACATCACTCCATGAAAGCATACTTTTTATTTCCTTATTTCTCGTAAAGAGTTTTAATAATACAATCAATAACACACATTTCGGTTACAAAACTTTTGAAATTCGTGACTGAGAGAAATATGATCTTTTTGTTATTTTAAGATCTTTAAAAAATTTAGCAATCCTAAAGTTGAAAATGAAAACAACTTTGAGAAATACACCAAAAAGGGCTATAAAATTCTGATGTTCTCTGAGAATAAAGTTAAAAAACAAGACGTTTACCGATTAAAAGAGATGATTTTAAATACACCCTAACCAATTAATCCAGATTTTTGTAACACACCTGCTCCTTCTAACTGCATCAAAGATTTATATATAGTTCTCCTAAAAAAATTACTATCTTTCGCTTTCTGGAAAAGTCAGAAGATTATTTTCGTAAATCCCAAAAATATTTTATTATTTATTATATTATATTTTATTTATTTCAAAATAAATTAAAAAGACGATTTTTTTCACCTAAGATTTATTTTTCGTTTTTTTTTTTGTATAGAATTCCTCTAAAAAGTCATATACTAGCGTACTTATTCGCTCATTTTTACTCCTTCTAATTATTGTCTTCCCTTTTTAACACATTCAAGTACAGGTATTCAATCACAAGCTTATGACAAAAAAAGACAAAAAAAATAAAATGCCTAACTGGGTCGTACAAACTTGCTCTTATGTAAAAGACTTTGATCTTTAAAAATGAAGGTTATTAGAGAAAATCAAACATTTTAGAAGCTTCTCTATTAAAAATTTCATTAAAATCAGTTATGCCGATATTGAGAATTTTAAAATTAAATAAAACTGGTTCCATAGTAGAATAGGCAGTAATATTTTAATTTAAAATTTTTTTTATTAAAATCGTAAAAATTAATCGAAAAAAAAAAATTAAAAGAAAAATGCGATTTTCGAAAATCATTGTTTAGCATTTGTATAGTGGATACCGTTATTTTTAGGTAAAATACAATTTTTTTCTCACATCTTGTAGATTGTATTGAAAAACTTTTATTTGTGAAGTAAAAAAAAATCGACCATATACCCAGGGTTTTGAAAAAAAATGAACGTTTTTTTAGAAATCAAAAAACGAAATATCAAAATTTGAATACACAATAACATTCAAACTTTTGGGGTGCTACAGCATACGAAAAATTATCAAAATCGTTTTAACCGTTTTTGAGAAAATCAAAAAAAAAAAGAATGGTTCCAACGGAGATACCATTAAAATTAAATTAAAATTTTTTTCAACCATCACCAGATAAAATTATTTAATTTTTTTTTCTGTCGAACAATTTTATGAAAAAAAAAATATTTCTAATATTTCGAAAAAATTGGTATGGTAGAGGTACCTTTTTATTTGGTCTTAAGGAAAAAAAATGCACGACTAGGTCGCACGAACTTGCTAGAGTAGGAATTTAAAAAAACGAATGTTATTAGAGAAAACTGTTCATAATGATAAATTTTTTTAAATTCTGTAAGAGACAAAAACAGAATGCTATGCAAATATGAATTTATGAAAGAACAAAACTTATAAGTCGTTGTAAGCCCATTTAAAGTTTTTTTTATTGTTCGAATAAAAATTAAATTTACAAAAAAAAATATTGAGCCGTTTTTGAGATATCGAATTTTCAAAAAAAGAAAAAAATTGATTTTTTTTTCAAAAATTCAAAAAATATGTGTTTTAAAGTCTTGAATTGCAATGTTTTTTTAAACATTTTAGATGCATATCTATAAAAAATTTCATTAAGATCCGTTATGTGGATAATGAGAAATTCAAAATTCGAAAAAATGGTTCTATGGTGGGTACAAGTTGTAATATCTTAATTTCAAATTTTTTTTATTTAATTAAAGATCATAAAAATTAATTGAAAAAAAAAAATTTATCAAAATTCTATGCACCGTTTTCGAGAAAAATACGAGTTTTGAAAACCATTTTTTTTTTAATTTTTTAGCATTTGTATGGTAGGTACCTTTATTTTTAGGTAAAATAAAAAATTTTTTCTCACATCTTGTAGATTATATTGAGAAACATTTATTTATCAAGTTTAAAAAAATCTACCATAATTTCGAAATATTGAGTTTTGAAAAAAAAAAATTTTAAGCTGGAGTACACAATTCTATTTGTGTTTTTGAGGAGCTTTAGCAAAAAAAATTATCTAAATCTGTTGTACCGTTTTTGAGAAAATCAAAAACAAAAAAAATTGTTCCATGGGGGGTACCCACAATAACCATTTTTCGGAAATTTTTGTTCAACCATTACTTAGCTTTAACTAAATGAAATTTGTTTGTGTTTTCATTTTTAAAGTCGAACAGAAAGACAGACAGAATTACGAAACCCACTTTTTTAGTCTTCGCTATCATCAAATTTTTTTACGAATGCATAACTTGCCTTTTAGTACCTATAAGTCGCAAGTAAAAAAGTGTGGGGGCTAATTCAAAATGGCGCACTTCAGCGCTAATGGATCCACAGAACTAGACTGTCAGAAGATCAAGATTGAATAAATTGAAGTTTTTCGTTTTCGAATGACGAATCGAAATGCCAAAACTTAAGCAATTTGAAAGTTGTGACCTTTTTTTGATGGATATCACAATATTTTAATTGTTCTTGTGATCTTGACAAGTTATAACTGTGGGGGGGAATACTCCGAGTAAGTCACAAAATCAATCTCTACTCTTTTGGTGACAGTTAATCTGCGTTTAGAGGTTGGTGGATTTAGCAGTAATGTTATAACCTGTTAAAAACGCCCGTATAATTTATTAAGCCATAAGAAGTGGTGGGGTCTTTGACGTTTGGCTATTTTTACGAGTAATGACATTTAGAACAGTATTGTAAAAAATGTGAACTTTCTGTCATACACATGGTGTTAGAAAATGGCCGTGTGTGTGTGTTGTCCGAAATTTCATAGACCACCTGGCATACATGTCGTTGGACAAGGACCATATGCCACATGCACGATTAATCTGCTTGTGTTGTTTTTCCAAGATAGCTTAGCACCCTGCCAGCATTTTGGATCCCAATTGGAAAGAAAGAAATTTCCTATAAGAAAAGTGGTCGTGTCCGAATTTCTAAATAAATCACACACAATATGGTATAAATTTAAGGAGCAGACCGTTGGCACGAATTTCGAAACTCTACATCCAAATATACATATGTATGTGGTATAGAACCTAGAGTCTACGAACTTAAGGATTTTTAAACATTAAAACAAGAAAAGAGATAAAAGTTTGCACTATGAAATTCATAAGAAACTTTAGCGTACCTGTATAGATGATTCCATTTAAATAAAAAGAACAATGCAAGTATCTCCTTACTGCCTGCAATTTCATTCTTGCCATGTATTTCCATCAATTTGGAATTAGAAAAAAAACTAGAGAAAATATTTAAATATTTAACCCCGAAACAGTCTTAAAATAAAACTCTATACTCTGTTCCCCAGACAGGATTAAGTAGATATTCTTAAATGCCTTCTAAATTGGCTTCAACACCAAGAGACTTAAGATAATGCAAATTTAAAGAAAGAAAAACAAAAAAAAAAAAAATCCTAACGAAGACCCTTGCCCTGCATTATTCACGGCTTCATCATTACTAGAAATTTCGTGCTCTATATCCTGTCATTCATAAAAAAATACAGAAAAGAAAAAAAAAACAATCTGAAGTTCATTTGTATTTAAGAAAAAAAAAATCTCTTTGACTCAGCTTCTTATAGCGTTTTGAAGGACGAATAAGAAAAAAAATCGAGCTAAAAAACTAACAAAGTAAAAGAGAACCAAACCAGGCCAATTTAGTTGAAAATGATGCCAAAGAAAGCTTTATCATTCCACCACCGCTGCCGACGGACGCCCCCTAAGGACACGGTCTCCCTCGAGATAAACTGATGAACAATATATCTAAATTATCTGAAATTGCTATGTGCTCTTCTATTCAATTCTATGGCTCTATATCGCTCCTTCATTCACTCGTTTTGTTCCATCTGTACTTCTATCTTTAATCGGCCTTCAGGCTATTAACTGTACTGGATCCATTTCTACCTCATCTCCTTTATTTACGAGTATACGTTTATACATACAAGCAAGAGCATAGAATGAAATCAACCCCCGACCCTACCATTCATTGATATCATTCAACCGATATTCCATTCAAGGTAATTTATCCACTTGACTTTTGCCAACCTCATCCTTACCCTTTATCATTTGAACTGACATTTTGTTTTTATATCCCGATTGCTTAACAATCACAAAATAAAAAAAAAACGGAAATACAAAAACATCCTTTTATCAAGGATATAATTCAGTGCGTATGAGAAAAGAATGGGAATTTTCGACCTCTCTGTGCCTTAAATATCCTCAACACCCAAAAGTTACTGAAAATGGAATTATCTTCATACTCGTAGGTAGGTATCCTTTTCCTTAAAGGACTCGACAAAATTACACCACTTCAACAAGGGAAATAAATATTCAACCTGTTGTAGTGAACTTTAAAACTCCTTTGTAAAAATAAATAATAACTTAAAATAACGGTGCAGTGTGAACTATGGCGCAAGGTAAGTAACGACAGCGTAACAAAGTACCTCCCCCCTCCATCTATCCAAACCATTATGGAACTACTGAATAACACCCGCCCGCCCAATACACAATTTAAAAGGACACGTTTTTGAACCTTACTTACCTTAATGACCGGGACATTGTGTCAGGCGGAAGCCATTTGTCACAAACATATGTGTGTTAGCGCCTGCTTGAACCAGACTGCAGATTGTAAAATGCGCCGCCAAGCTTTCTGCTTAACGTTCGTGCACAGTGACACAGTTTAATGCATTTCGTGGGAATAAAATAAAAATTTAAACTAAAAATGTCCTTAAACACAAAATTTAAAAATATTTATAGATGATTTCATAATTTTAACCAAAAAACTAAAACCAGTAAGCAGATCATTTAAGCTCTAAAATTTGTTGTATGACTAGAGGAGCAAAATATATGAATTCCGGTTTTGTCGGTATTGCATCCCACTGTGTGCCGTCGTGCGTCGTTGTAGGTCGTAGCTGTTATGAATTGACTTTTCGTTTGCACGTTTAAGGCGATACCACCACATTGAGGTCACTTTAATAAAAAAAAACAAAAAGAAAGTAGGTCCTTCTCCTTATATCGTTGTATTTTTGTATTGTTTATGTGACTTTCTGGTACAGGGTGCATGAACGAAAAGGAAACCAATACAATGTTTTATAGCCTGACCAACTCGCAGAAGGCGATGAATAATTCACAAAAGCTTTTATTGTACAGATACGTACGGACTCATATACTACGTGGGTTTTGAGAGGAGTTATGAAAAATTATCCCAAATCTTACGTTAATGGGAAAGTACACATCGAAGCGGCAAAGGTCATAAATTTTACTCGAGGTTTGTGATTCTGGTAATTTGAAAAGTTGTTGCAGTGTGTGCAGTAGAAAATATTGCTCCATTCTTACCAAGGTGAAATTGTTCCAAAAAATTAAAATGGGTCAAATATTTACAAAGATGTAGAAGACCATACGGTACAAACTAATTAAACAATATTTGGTGTACACCCTTCATTCAAAATTTAGGGACAATCCAGATAAACTATACTTCTACACAAAATGTATGTTTACGATACAAATGCACCGAAATAAACTACTCTGTGACTTCTTTTGTTTTGTTTTGAAATCAAATAGTTTTAAAAATTTTTAGAAGCATCTCTGCAAAAAATTTCATTAAAATCCGTTTTGTCGGTAATGAGTAATTCAAAATTCAAAAAAATGGTTCTATGGTAGGTACAAGCTGTAATATCTTAAATTCAAATTTTTTTTATTAAATCAAAGATCTTAAAAATTAATTGAAAGAAATAAATTTTATCAAAATTCTTGGCACCGTTTTCGAGAAAAATACGATTTTTGAAAACCATTTTAAACATTTGTATGGTGGGTACTTTTATTTTTAGGTAAAATAAACCTTTTATTCATACATCTTGTAGATTATATTGAAAAACTTTTATTTATCAAGTTTAAAAAAAAACTAGCATAAGGTTTTCGAAATATTGAGTTTTGAAAAAAAAAAATTGAATTTTTTTTTAATAATCCAAAAAAAAACTTTTGAAAATTTGAATAAACAATTCTATTAATGTTTTTGAGGAACTTTAGCACAAAAAATTATCAAAATCGGTACTACCGTTTTCGAGAAAATCAAAAACAAAAAAAATGGTTCCTTGGGGGGTACCCTCAATAACCATTTTTCGGAAATTTTTTTTCAACCAGTACCTACCTTTAACTAAACGAAATTTTTTTATATCTTTTTTTTAAATCTGTCGAACAGTTTTTGAGAAAAAAAAATATTTACAAAATTTCGAAAAAAAATTCGTATGGCAGGTACCGTTATTTTTGGTCTTAAAATAAAATGCACGACTGGGTCGCACGAACTTGCTCCTATGTAATCGACTAGGAATTTCAAAAACGAATGTTATTAAAGAAAACTGTTCATGAGGATAAAATTAATTTTTTTAATTCTAAGTAAGAGAAGTAAGTAAGAGAAAAAAACAGAATGCTATCCAACTATGAATTTATGCAAGAACAAAAATTATAAGTCGTTGTAGTGGTTTCTTAAAAAAAAGCTTTTATATACAAACTTTTTAAAAACCTTTTAAGAAAAATTAAGGTACGCCAATTTAAAGTTTTTATTATTTTTCGAATAAAAATTAAATTTACGAAAAGAAATATTGACCCGTTTCGGAGATATCGAAATTTCAAAAAAGAAAAAAATAGATTTTTTTTTTCAAAAATTCAAAAAATATTTATTTTAAAGTTTTGAAATGCAAAGTGTTTTAGACTTTTTAGAAGCTTCTCTATAAAAATTTTTATTAAGATCTGTTATGTGGATAATGAGAAATTCAAAATTCGAAAAAATGGTTCTAAGGTAGGTACAAGCTGTAATATCTTAATTTCAAATTTTTTTTTATTAAATTAAAGATCGTAAAAATTAATTGAAAGAAAAAAATTTTATCAAAATTCTAGGTGCCGTTTTCGAGAAAAATACGATTTTTGAAAACCATTTTTTTTAATTTTTAGCATTTGTATGGTAGGTACCTTTATTTTTAGGTAAAATAAAAATTTTTTTCTCACGTTTTGTAGATTATATTGAGAAACTTTTATTTATCAAGTTTAAAAAAATCTACCATGGGGTTTTCGAAATATTTATTTTTGAAAAAAAAATGTTGAAGTTTTTTTTTAAAATCCAAAAATTTTTTTTTCTTCAAAATTTGAGTACAGAATTCTATTTATGTTTTTGGGGACCTTTAGCAAAAAAAATTATCAAAATCGGTTGAACCGTTTTTGAGATAATCAAAAACAAAAAAAAATGGTTCTATGGGGGGTACCCCCAATAACCATTTTTCGGAAAAATTTTTTCAACCAGTACCTAGCTTTAGCTAAATGAAATTTTTTTGTATCTTTTCTCCTTAAATCTGTCGAACAGTTTTTAAGAAAAAAAAAATATATGTTACAAATTTTCGAAAAAAAATCCTATGCCAGGTACCTTTATTTTTGGTCTCAAAAAAAAAAAGAAAAAAAAGTGTGGGGGTAAAAAATTAAAAATGATATCTACCAAGTTTGAAGAAAATCGGTTTAGGCTGTAGTCGAACCGACAGACAGACAGACAGACCGACAGACAGACAGACAGAATTGCGAGACCCTCCTTTTTAGTCTTCGCTATTATCGTAATGTCAACTTTGATCAAAATCTCGTGTTCGATTTTTTTTTACGAATGCATAACTTGCCTTATAGTACCTATAAGTCGCAAGTAAATATGGTGGCATAGAATAGATAATATTGTTCACACTTTTAATGACCTGTAAATGAAATGACATTTATGTTTATGTTAAGATGAAGACAGATTTCAGGAACTGTTAATAAAAAACAAAAAAAAAACATGTCGAGGGAAAAAATTAAAAATGCTATCTACCAAGTTGAGTGAAAAATCGTATGAAGCGGCTGTAGTCCAACAGACAGATTTGCGAGACCTATTTTCTTAGTCGTTCTTAATCTCGTTCCTTAATTTTTCCCATCACTCGTGCTGTGTTTAGAACTACATATAAGGGTCTTCATAGAGCCTTGAAGGCTAGTGAATTATAAAAAAGAAAAAAGTCTGATCAAAATCTCGAGTTTTACTTTTTTTCGAGTGCGTAACTTGCCTTATTAAAGTACATACAATTATGTGAAAATTATACCCGTTATATTTTTCAAAACTGTAATTAATGAAAATTTTGAATTTAAGATTTAAAAATTGATCAATTTGACATTTTCATACCGATATTTTAGTGATTGCGAAAATGTTTCGCTGGTTTTGTTTGTCAAATCGACCAGAGTAAAATAAAAATTAATAAAAAAAAATTAATTCGGTGATTTGACACTGAGTCAGAAAGACCAAAAAAGAAAAAGCTAAATCAAAGTACAAATGGACATTTTTGTCTAGACTCCGAGTAGTTCTTGCATTATTTGGTCGCACATATGTCATAAGATCAGAACAGCATGCGATCAGTGTCAATATGAATCTAAAATTTATGATATTTGTTCAGAAAACCATACTGCATAAAAACGAGTCTTAGCTTTCATATTGACAACCGACTAATAGAATTCTTTTAATGATTTGGATCCGCATATACTTTAACCCAAAACAGCATGCACAACTAACCAAAGAGCACTGTGTACAGAAATGACCTTAAGTTATCAATTTTATCAATTATGGTCATACCTGCACTTAACTACTAGTAAAATATACCACCCTTATTTACATAAATTGTGTATCACAAACAACAACTTAGGTATACATATAAAACTTAAAAAATCATTGTTATTTTACAGTTATTTTTATAAACAACGTTCTAGGAAAAGAGCCAGTAACAATTCAACCGTAATACTCGCGCTTCAGGGAATGTCCATCAGTTTGAGTTTACCCTTGAGCCCAATTTCAGACGTAGGTAGATTTGGAGATTCTTTCTTTAGCCACACTACATGAACTTGAAATGCTTTCATCGGCTCAATGGTTCCCTCCAATTACGACATTAAGACATTCAAAACCAAAGTGCATCAGTATATTCTTTTGAATCCTCTTCAACTTTCTAAAAAGCTCAAATTGTTTTAAAACATTTTAAGAGTAGTCATAATCCCTTTAGTGCGTGCAAAATTAAAAAAAAAATGGCCAAGTTATGACCTTTTCTATTTCCTAAATTCAAGAAATTACACGTTATTTTTTTAACAACGAGTAGAAAACAGATATTTTTTTCTAACGAGTCAAGGGCTCTAAGAAAACGAAAAAACAACTTACACATGTTTATACGATTTCCAATCAACATTTAATTTAAATCCTTATAACAGCTATGCATGTGAACATAGATTATTCTGTGACCATATTTTATCCGCCTGCCACAACTCAACCCAGCCCTCAAAGGATGGCTGTCATATCAACGTGATTTTTCTCGCTCCCATATTCATTCGCATGGGTTCCCTTTTATTTCGACCAAGCCAAACAAACAAAAGGGAAACACTAATTCGCTGGTTTCTGCGTCCGCGGTATCAACACAAAAATAATAATATATTGTAAACAGAAATCCCGTTCTAGCTGTCATAAACAAACTTATAAACGCTACCGAACGCCAACTCCGCTCTGAGCAAAATGTCTGAATTGAACGTAAAATGTTTGAATAGCGGAATACCAAAGTCTACACCGGGAACACCAGCCCCGGGTATTCTACGTAGGTATTCCTGAATATTTCAGGGTTTCATGAACAAGAGAACAGAGACACAAAGCAGCAACAATATTCAATTTGAATATCTGTACAAGCCGAACAACAGCTAACAGCCAGGAGCAAAATTCAAAAACGGCGAGGCATTTGCAAAGGAGAGGAAAAAAAAAACTTCAAAATACCAAAACTGCCTCAGGATAACGAAAGAGAGATCGACAGAGAGAGTGAGAGAATAAGCGGAACAACGAGCTTCTTACTTTTGTATTTGGATAACATTTTAGAATTAATTTGCTTGAAGTATCGGAACAACCGCCATCGCCATATCCACACCCCTTCAGAAACATTCCAGTCGTTCAGTGACGTTTCCACAGATTATCCAGCCCTAAAGAAGCCACAATTTTGTTAAAAAAAAAACTCATTTTATTGGGAAATGGATACGCAAATAAGGACTTGAGGCAGAGGCAGCATCAGCATCCTTTTTGTTTTGCGAAGCACCAAGTAATTTTGGCTCTAAGACTGTGGCGTTGTGCGGCTCCTAAAAACATGAGGCTAACACGAATAGAAAGGGTTAAGTCGCAGGCAATCCTTTGTGGTGATTTAATAACAACAAAACTGATTTCCCTTCCGGAAATTAAATATTTGAAATGGGTTCCTTTCGGAGCCCATCATCGAATCGGTTTCAGATTTATAGTGGACCAAGTAAGAGGCTGGGTTCATAGTAAGTAGGGGACAAAACGATTTTACCCAAAGGGACCAATACTTCGGTTTGTAATTTATCAAATATCTTAAGCCAATTTGTCGTTTTGTTGTTTTGTTGGAAAATGGCTTGAAGGCTTCGAATTTTTCGGATTTCTCAATGTTTTTCTGTCAACATTCGGATTCGCCTTTAGTTTATGTTTCGGCAATGGTCGGGTTAGAAAAATATTCCATCAATTATGCGATTTAATTTTAAAGTCAACTGCCTGAAGGATTTGATAAGTTTAAATATTTAAGGCACTTCATTCTGAGATTGTGTTTTTTTAGATTTTGAATTTTTGAAAAACTTTAACTCTTGAACTCCAATAACAACTTTATCAATTTATTATTGATAACTCAAACAACAAGTCAGTGAAGATTTAAATTTTGCTCAAATAGACTTCTTTGCAAACCGTGGGTAGTTTCATTTTGAAAATTCAATTTTTAATAGCTTTCGAGATTACGTGAAATTGTGCAAGTTTAAAATTCTTAAAAAAATCAGCAGAGAGTAGGGGAAAAAGTGTTTTTAGTAGCTCTACCTGCTTTCTAAATGTGATAAGAATTAGAGAGAAAAAGTTAAAGAAAATTAATTTCTACTCTAAGTAGCTTTTGCCTATATAAAAACAGACTGAATTTATTCTATTCAAATATTTGGAATTGTTTCCGAGAACATTTTTTTTTTAATTAAAAAATAACATCTGCGGGGCATGTTCAAAAAGATGAAGGTACCAAAATCATACCAGCCGTTCAGGATGTAGCTAAATAGTCAGGCAAAGAATTGTGAGACCCATTTTTACTTGCGATATAAGTAGGTATTTAAGGGCAAGTTTGGCATTTGGAAAAAAATGGAACTCTAGGTGTGACACGTAAAAAGAGTGGGTCCCGCGATTCCGTCGGTCTGTATGTCTATACCTCATCTACAGCTCATATCGCTTAAGTTATTTTGGTCAAACTTAGTACTAAAGGGTCTTCTCTGAGGAGAAATTACATTTTTTGCTTACCCCTAAGACTAATGGTACCTGCCTTTCAGCCGTTATGAAAAATCTTATTGATTCCGATTTCTATAACAAAAATAATGTACACTATTGTAGACATGGTCTATATGTTAGCTGAAAAAACGTTTTTTTAGTATCGACTTTCTCATTAACGGCTTTACCGATTTCGATCAAAAATTTTATACAGGAGCTCCTTTAAATTTAAATAATATAAGTAGTTGTTATTGGTAAATGTAGGTATAGGGAGCACAGCAAAATTTTACACAGCAATCAACAACAAAGGAAAACTGCAGATAAATTAGCCAGTACAAATAGTGCATAGGTATAAAAGTGCGGATGTAATTTTGGAACGTTTGGATTAGAATGCCGCTCGAATTGGTTGCAAACAAATTTTTTTTGCGTGAAGTTGGCAGGTTTTGATTATTTGAGGATGTGTTCGGTAATATTGGTTCATTTTATGGTTTGCTTTCACTAAAGCCAAAATTATGTGGTTTGTAATTTAATCTACGATTAGACGGTAAACGTTAAAAGTCAATGTTCAAAATGTTGTCTCTTATTTCGTTGACTGACGTGAATTATGTGTCATAGTGTTAACGTATTTGGCTTCGAATCTGGAATCAAATAAAGATGCGTGTTCCCTATGTGACAAGTAAGAGTATGAAAGATAGAATGAACTTGCTGGATTTTTCTGGATCAGTTTCAACGCGGGAGCTGCAAGCACAAGACGACTTTCGGTCGATGAAAGAATACTGGCAGCTGTTGAAATCAATCCTTCCATCAGCATAAGACACTTGGCTCTAGAGTTTAATGTTTCCAAACACAGAATTTCACAGAAGAACTGCTGCCCGATGGTTTTGAAAAGAGACTCGAATTTTGTAACTTGTTGCTAGAGAAAAGCTTGGATGACAATCAGTTTATAAACAGAATTCTTTGGACAGACGAATCTCAATTCACAAGAGATGGTATTACAAATTTCCACAATCTCCATACATGGGCTTCTAGTTATCCACATTCAAGACGGCAAAGATAATTTCAGCACAGATTCAGTGTCAATATGTGTCAATAGGTTTAATTGGAAATAAATTAATCGGGCCTTTCAAATTGCCACACCGACTTAATTCTTCTAACTATCTGGAGTTTTTACAAACTAACCTACCAGACCTAATGGAGGATGTTCCACTGATTCAACTAGCTTCATCATATTTCCAACAAGATGGTACTCCGGCCCACTATGGTCGTGAAGTTAAGGATAGGCTGGATGAAGAATATGGTGATCGATAGATAGGCATAAATGGACCAATTCACTGGCCTGCAATATCTCCCGATCTCACTGTACTGGATTTTTTTGTATGGGGACGAATGAAATAAATCCTTTACTTATCTGAAATAGCAACTTTAACTGAATTAGAACAACATTTTTCGGAGGGATCACTAAAAGTAAATCAAGAGTTATCGAGAATAAACATTCAAAATGAAATCCAAAAACGGGCTCTAGCATGCATTCAAAACGCAGGAGGACACTTTGAGCACTTATTATGATTGTATTTGTGTGTTCATAAAATAAAAAATTACTAAAAACTACACAAATTATTGTTTTTTCAAACCCTTTACACCTCAGGGAAAAAAATCATTTTGTTTTTTAAGTTTACCTGTTTTAAATTTTCCCAAGTAAAATAAAATATAAGCACCCAAAAAGTGCATTTATTAATGAGTTGTTTTATTATTGGTTTATTTATCAGGTAAAAATAAGAAAACTCTATGTTTATTACGCATTTTTTGAAAAAAATTTACCCCAAAGTCAAAATTTTTCTCGGGCAAGAAAAATTTAACACTATTTAAAATTGAATATCTGGCAACCCTTACAACATATCAGCTTAATTTAAACGTTGTCTCAAAGGTTAGTATTTCTACTGAAAAAATCCCGAAATGAGGTCCATACCATTAGTACTGACAGAGTAATTGACATTAACATGGGTCAGGGTACACCAAAGTTAGCCGTTTTTTAAATAGTCAAAAAGTGATGTCAAAGTTGAAAATCAGACTATACTGTAGAACAATTTTTTTCTTAGAATGTGACCAAGAATCACATAAAAGTATGGCACATGAATTACCGGACACCCTGTATAACCATCAATTTCAACTCCATTTCAACTGGAAGTAAATAAACGAATACTTTTCCAACACATCCTTAAGTGTATTCAAAAGTGGATTGCTTATTTTTAGGTACATAGCATTTAAATTAGTATTTTTTTTAAGAAATTATATATTTATCTTACTTGTTTTCGGAGTTAGCTGATTTTGACATGGTATAAAGCTTACTTTAAAATTTAAAATAAAAGCGTGTATGAAGCCAGTACAGCAAAAAAGATTGTTTCGATCGAACTCGGTCAAGAACTATTGCCCAGAAGCATTAGGAATACTTGACTTGTAGAATATGGTCTTTTTGCATGTATTGCAAGGAGAGATAAAATTATTTTTTAAAGTTTTTAAAAGTTTCTGTATAATTTTTTTTATTTAAATCTGTTATTCCGATATTTATTCAAAAAGAAATGGTTTTATAGTAGACACTGTAATTTTTTAAAATTTGTTCTTATTGAAATTTACATGGCAAGAATTTCTTTTTCGATAAAAAAAAGATTTTCGAAAATGATCTTTTGTATGGTGCTTACCGATATTTTTGTATTAAAGAACAATGTTTTAAAAAATCGAACATGTGGCTTTAGAAATATTGAGTTTTAAAAAAATCAAAGTCATTCTTTTTTAAATAAAAACAAAAAAATAAAAAAAAATAAATGCACGACTGGGTCGCACGAACTTGCTCCTATATGTAATAGAATAGGAATTTTAAAAACGAATGTTATTAGAGAAAACTGTTCATAAGGATAAAATTAATTTTTTAAATTCTTTTAATAGTAAGAGACAAAAACAGAATGCTATGCAAATATGAATTTATGCAAGAACAAAAATTATAAGTTCTTGTAGTGGTTTGTTAAAAAAAAAGCTCTTATATACAAAATTCTTAAAAGATTTTTAAGAAAAAAATCTGGTATGCCAACTTTAAGTTTTTATTACTAAATGAAATTTCAAAAAAAATATTGAGACGTTTTTGAAATACCGAATTTTCAAAAAAAAAAAAAAAAATTATTTTTCAAAAAATCAAAAAATATGTTTTCTAAATTTTTGAAATTCAATTGTCTTTTAACTTTTTAGAAGGATCTCTACAAAAAATTTCATTAAAATCTGATATTTCGATGAGTAATTCAAAATTTAAAAAAGTGGTTCTAGGGTAGGTACAAGCTGTAATATCCTAATTTCATTTTTTTTTTATTAAATTAAAGTAAATCTTTAATTAATTGAAACAAAAAATTTTTTATCAAAATTCTATGCGTCGTTTTCGAGAAAAATACGATTTGTGAAAGTCATTTTTTAACATTTGTATGGTGGGTACCTTTATTTTTAAGTAAAATAAAACTTTTTTTCATACACCTTGTAGATTATGGTGAGAAACTTTTTTTTATCAAGTTTGAAAAAATCTTGTATTAGGTTTTCGAAATATTGAGTTTTGAAAAAAAAAATTTTATTTTATTTAAAAATCCAAAAAAAAGGTGTTTGAAAATTTGAATACACAATTCTATTTAAATTTTTGGGGACATTTAGCAAAAAAAAATGATCAAAATCGGTCGTACCGTTCTTGAGAAGATCAAAAACAAAAAAATGGTTCTTCGGGGGGTACCTTCAATAACCATTTTTCGGAAAATTTTTTTCAATCATTACCTAGGTTTAACTAAATGAATTTTTTTTGTATTTTTATTTTTTAAATCCGTCGAACAGTTTTTGAAAAAAAAAATGTTTATAAAATTTCGAAAAAAATTCGTATGGCAGGTACCGTTATTTTTGGCCTTAAAAAAAAAACGAAAAAAAAGTGTGTGGGGAGAAAAAATTAAAAATGATATCTACCAAGTTTAAAGAAAATCGGCCGTTTAGCCTGTTGTCGAACAGACAGACAGACAGACAGAATTGCGAGACCCACTTTTTTAGTCTTCGCTATCATCGTAATGTCAACTTTGATCAAAATCTCGAGTTCGATTTTTGTTACGAATGCATAACTTGCCTTATAGTACCTATAAGTCGCAAGTAAAAATAATACAATCGTGTTAGGCCTTAGCTTTGATCAAAATTAGTTAAATAGTTTTTGAAAAACTCGAATTCTATGGGAGGTACAATGAAGACCCATTTTCTCCGAAATTTTTGAAAAAAAAAAATATTTTCTTAAATTTCGAAGAAAAAATTATATGGCAATCCTTATTTTCAGTCCTAAAAGAAAATAAAACTTGCCGAGGGAATAATTAAGAAATACTAAAAAGATTTTCAGTTGGCGCGGGTAGATTTTGGAGGCCTGTGGCAGCCATGTTGTTCTGCTGACAATTGTCAAATACTGTTGTTTATTATTCAGTTAAAATGATAAAACTTTGGTGGGCAAACTTAAGATAAGCCGATGTTCGTACCTCAAAGGAAAACAGGATCGGACCCGCACAAAATCAAACTGACTCAGGAGCTCAAAGTTTATAACCAAGCCCAACATCGTTTGTTCGCTGACTGAGCCTTGAGCGACAAGGCGCAGTTTTGAATGAATGGCTTTGTTAACAAGCAAAATTACCGTATTTAGAACTACACCAACCCACAAGAGGTTCACCAGGGTGACAATGCATCCTCAAACAGTTACCGTTTTGTGTGGATTTTGGGCGGGTGACGTTATTATTCGTACCTTAGACCATATACACCTAGACAACATGTGTTTCTAGAAGAATGGCGCTACGTGACATACAGCGGACGCCACTATTGACGTTCTGTATGAACGTTGTGAATGTGAGGTTATCTCTCGCAGAGATAACTTGAGTACCAAGGTCATGCGATTTGACTCAATTAGACTTTTTGGTGTGGGGTTTTCTGCAGGGTCAGGTCTATGCGAATAAACCATCGTCGACAGATGTCTTTAAGGTGAAAATAACACAGATCATTATTCAAATAGAGCCGGATCTGTGCGAAAGATTTATTGAAAATGAACCACTCGAACCCGTGGAACTGTAAGCCCGAGGCGAGAACGATGCAATATTCTATTCATAAGGTTATATGTGAGCCTTTGAAATAAAAAGAGAATTTTGTTAATACCTTCCTCACACATATAGCTTGTTTTATTCCAAAACATATGGTCAAGCTCATTGATTTGGTTTCGAAAGCCACACTACACGAATGCTGGATGATGGCTTTAATTCTGTGAAGCTAGGCTTTTCACGGATAGTTCATATCAAATATGAAAACCATTCATTTGTCCGTGTTGTTGTCAGAAATGCAGGATTTTCTAACGAATCCGATGATGAGGTGATGAGAAGTACTTTCATGACAAGCGACAGAACTTCTGGAAAATCCTTTTTGTTTTCGTTGTTTGGGAAGTAACGAATTGGAATCGGCATGTCAGTCCAAAACACTCACCATTATGCAAAACACAAATCTCAACCCTAAATCATTTTTTCTCTAAAGTCGGAACTTAAGTTCAGGCCGTCTTTTATTTTCTTATCGACCTTTTCTTTATAAACTTCCTGTAAGCCTAAAGCCCACTTAATTCTTTTATGAGCCAATCAATTCCACAGCGATAAGCTCCCCAAAAATAATTTTATTCCGCACTTTATTTTGCTTTCTAAAAATAATTCCAAATATGGTCACTTAAAATGTCCTTAAGAGCTTTGCGTGATTGTAAGTCGTCTTTAAGTTGAAGGTTTCAAGAAGAAATTCCATTCCTAAATGCAATCAAATTACCGCAAACGTATCCCCCCTTCAACTGTTTTAATTGTTCACGCGATAATTGCTCGTGTTAAACTCAAATCCTGCCCTTTTGGAGCTTTTGTTTTAGAGATCTTAGCCGATGAGAATTTGTATTTACTCATACAATATCAACTCCACGTATTCAATTTGCGTTCCTGCAAAGGTTGGTACTCGTACATATATCTCTCCGGGCTCGATAATTTAAATATATATACCAACTTGCGTGGTTATATAAGAGCTCGTCATGTCTCAGTATGGAAGGCATAATAAGCTTCAAGACGTATCTAGCTACGTTCCGACTTTTCCATTCCTCCTTCCTAGATAGACACATATCCTGCGGTGCTTTTCGTTGAACATACATAATATCAAAAGCGAAATTCGAAATCTCCACTTTCTCTGCACTCAGGTTCAGGACATGTAGGATGGAATATCCACACACATATAAATAATATCTATACTGGAATCCTACTATTTGCGGTCCAAATCAAAGACCAAGTGTATCTACTCACAAACATACATTCTTTCAGCCAAGCTTTATATTCGTTGGCATGTGTTGCGGCTGGTATAAAATGTCAAAGGCAGGAAACCATGCGATATGCAAAATTAATTTACCTACCTCCAACTTGAAAGGAATTCATGGTATTCCTTCAGTCAAGTAGCCTAAAGGCCAATAATAATAAAATCGGTGAGTTCTCCAGCTCCATATCCATATCCATATAGAACCGTTCATAAAACGCAATACAAAGATTTTGTGTCTGAGGATATTTGACGTTAGGACTTTTTCTTGTTTTATTTTTTTTATAAAATGTTCAGAATTAGGGGAGAGGGGGAGGATTTGTCTGTTTTGTTCACGCAGTCAACACAAAATTATGCAAACGTTTATGAAGCTTACCGTTTCGGTTAGAAGGAAGAAATAGAAGGGCGAATTACAAAGAGATGTCAGATCTGTACTTTGAGGCCTGGGGGTGCTTAGAGGAACACAAATTGTACAAAAAGATTTCTGTTTTAATTTATATCAACAATTAAGTTAAAATTCAGCGAAGGAGGAGGCTATGAAGAAGTCTTTGATGAA
Source organism: Philhelius festivus (assembly GCA_963931855.1). Classification (NCBI taxonomy): domain Eukaryota; kingdom Metazoa; phylum Arthropoda; class Insecta; order Diptera; family Syrphidae; genus Philhelius; species Philhelius festivus. The sequence goes on from OZ007556.1 coordinate 183,214,645, forward strand.
GACGAACGCGTGCTTCATTGTAGGCTTCATCCGAATGAATTGCATCTGGCTTTAAACTATGAGTATGAGTAAATAAGTCTGGGGCAGTTAAGGCGGCTCTGGTGTGGTCAAGATGAGGTCAAATCGTAACTCCGTCTTCTTTTGAATATTAAAACCTATTTATCTATAAGCCAATGGACCCGTTGTGCTGATAAGGACTCTGCCACAGATCAGAGACTCTGAGCAATTGCGATAGGCTGAATATATAACTACACGATATTAGGAACGCACCGTTCTCCGATCTCAATTCTAGTTCATATGGCGGGATTGTTATGTTTTGCGGCTCGAATTATTGTCTAAGCGTATACTGAAGTCTCTTAATCTTATTCAAATGTACCTTAATTTCTTAAATCGGGTCAAGAGCATTATATTTGTCAATTGCCTAACGGAAGAAACCCGGTTCAGTGGGAAGATAAAGGAGTCTATTATAGACCATTACCTTATGATCATTTAAGTCTTGTGAGGTCTTTCGAAGAAATTTTGTTTATAATCAGCAGTGTGAGTGTGAGAAAGACAGGATAGGGTAAAAGGAGATATCAATGCAAATTTGTTTGAATTTTAGAAAGTGAGGGTAAAATTAAAGAAAAGAAAAGCATTCTACATTCATAGGACCGGCCCGCAAGTTCTTCGAAACAGCGAAGGGAACATAGTCACCGAAGAACAGGGAATTGTAGGCGTGTTTAAGGAGCATTTCCAGCAACTGCTTAATGGGCATTATTTAGAGGAAGCAACAGGAGAGCAAAGAAGCATGAGACCAGTCAATAACGATCCAGTCCCACCACCCAGTACTGAAGAGGTTAAGAAAGCAATCCACAAGCTTAAGAACAACAAATCCGCAGGCTCGGATGGTCTACCTGCGGAACTCATCAAGTATGGAGGAGATGTCCTGATAGAGTGCATGCATCTGCTCATCAACCAAGTTTGGGACGACGACTGGTCAAATAGCTCCATAGCAAATCGTGGAAAAGACTAATGAATTTTAAGTCGAGACCCACCATCTTTTCATTGATTTCAAAGCCGCATATGATAGCATAAATCGCCAAGAGCTTCTATTGGCGATGTCGGATCCCGAAAAAACTGGTCCAGCTATGCCGCATGACGTTACAAAATACGCAGTGAAACGTGCCAATGGGTAACAGCTCATCCGAGCTATTCCAGACGTGCACAGGATTCAGACAAGGAGAAGAGGTCTATCATGTGATTTCTTCAACCTAGTCCTAGAGCAGATAGTGCGCAAGAGTGATGTTAACCTGGAAGGCACTATCTTCAACAGGTCTTCCCAACTGCTTGGCTATGCAGACGACATCGACATCATAGGCAGCTCCAAGCGAACTGTGCTAGAAGCGTTCACAGCTGTTGAAGAACAGGCGAAACGCATTGGTCTTGAAGTTAATGAGGACAAAACAAAGTATATGCTATCAACACGCAAGGCCTCAGCTGTCTATCGCCTAGGACAAAACGTAGCAGTAATTTCGAGGTAGTCAAGGAGTTCAAACAAACATCAATCCTACGAAGAATTACCCTAGCGAACCGCTGATACTTGGGTTTGGCCAAACAAATGGGTTTTAAACTCCTTTTTCGAAAGACTAAGTGCACACGCTATACAAAACCCTAATTTTACCAGTCCTATACTCTATGGCGCCGAGTGCTGGACGAAAAGTAAAAAAGGGGAATTGATGCTGAACACTTTCGGGAGAAAAATTCTTCGGCGGATATTTGGTCCTATATGCGAAGAGGGCGAATGGAGAATAAAGTTCAATCGTGAATTATACGAGCTGTAATAGGATGTGGATATACCGACTACACTGGCTCGGTCACATCGAGCGAATAGACAACATCGCTCCAGCCAAGAAAATCTTCAAATCCCAGCCCCCAGGTTCGAGACGATGAGGAAGACCGAACCTCCGCTACAGGAACCAGGCCGTTACAGATGCAAGACCTCTTGGTCTTGACCACTGGAGGGAGCTCGCGAGGGATCGCAACCAATGGAAGACGACATTATCTCAGTCAGAGACCCTCCATGGAGCGGGAGCCGGATAAGTAAGTAGTATTCTACATTCGTATTGTGTGGCTTAAAAAACATTCTCTGTAAATGACAGTATGTCCGAAATTAGTCTGAAGGCTAATTAAGGTATTAACTCTAATTTATTTCAGAGGAGAAAAGCAACTACCTATTTCACTGTAGTGATATGATGAGAAAAAACATGAAACTTTTCTCTGTATGCTACCCAAAATACTAAAGCAAGCCCCACTTACCTAGATATTCAAGTGGTAATCCAATTTTCGACACATATTCGCTTCTAGATACCATCAGTTTTAGAAGGAGACAAATATTTCTAGCTTCATCGAGAACACTTTTAGGACAGAAGATAAAACTGAGTATTCAATTTTACTAGGTTTTTATTCCCCATTGAACAATTCTGTTGAGATCAGAATTTGACAAGTTTATCATAAGTGGCAGTTAAAGTTACAGACGACCTTGTAGATAAAGAAAATAATATGAAAAGCTGAGGGTGCTGTGCCTGTCGTATGTAAAACTGTTAAATTGATAAGAACTGCCAAACAAAATATCATTTATAAAAGTGTGGGATACGAAACGAAACCCTGGAGTATACCACAATTTATTTTATGAATTTTCAAACTGTATCTACGAGTATTTATCGATTTGAAAGGCCATATCTAATGCATGGAAGAACAGATTCATTGAGAACTTGTATAAAACGCTTTTGGAGAATAACCTGACCTTACCATGTTAATGGTGATTTCTAATTCTGTTTGTCCAAAAATCTCTCACCTTATAGTATTTGAAAATCCCTTACAAGTCACCCAAGTTATATTCTATCAAATTTGCACATAATTATTGGGTCACTATTTGGGGACAACATTTCCACCTAATGTTTCTTTCTTCCTAAATATAAGTCAAGTTGAAAACTTATTTAATCCATGGTAGTTTTCTACGACCCTAATGTAAGTCGGAAATTGAGCATGCAATTTGACTATTTTTAATGGCTTTTCACAATTTGTTGAGATTTGGTGAAAATAATTTCGATCGTTCTCGAAATATTTTTAAATTTAAATTTCACTTGACTTGAAACTAATATTAATTTGTTGGTGCTTTCAATTTTAAAATGTGTAAGGTTTTTTCAAAACCAAAAGAGTGAACCTATGACCATACTCAGTCTGCACAGGTTTTAGGTAACAGAGTGAGAGGAAGTGATCTTTTAAACTCATTTAATGCTCACTTCATGAAAAGTTTAATAAGTGTGTAAATTTCAGTTTTTGATTTGTGTAAGTTTCAACTTAGAGGATGAAACTGTGAATTTTTGAGATGTGATCTATATTTAATATTTTGGTTTTCAGTCTCGTTAGTTAAAAATTTGTCATATAAGTAAGTTTCAGCTCAATTTGAAGGTAAGTTTTTGAATTGTGTATGTTTCAGCTCAATGGATATTTAGTTTTTGAGTTTTTTGCTAATTTTGAAATTTGAGTGTTCAGCGTCATCTACCAAAGAACCTGAAAAATTTCGACTAACATAGACCTGTTAGTTAATGAAAAATATATTGAGTAAGTTTCAGTTCAATCAGATGGATACTTATGTGATGTGTAAGTTCCAGTTCAAGGCTTTGATTTTTTAGCTATTTTTATGTTTTGGTTTTCAGCCCCATCCATTGGTATACTGGAAAGTATCATTTGTGTTCACTTTTCACTTTTTTACTTGCGACTTATAGGTACTATAAGGCAAGTTATGCATTTGTAAAAAAAAATCGAACTCGAGATTTTGATCAAAGTTGACATTGCGATGATAGCGATAACCAAAAAAGTGGGTCTCTCAATTCTGTCTGTCTGTCCGTTCGACTACAGCTAAACGGCTCGGCCGATTTTCTTCAAACTTGGTAAATATGGGTTTTAATTTTTTCCCTCCGCATGTTTTTTTTCATACGAATTTTTTCGAAATTTTATAAATATTTTTTTTTTCTCAAAAACTGTCCTGCAGATTTAAAAAAAAAATTCAAAAAATTTTATTTAGTTAAAGCTGGTAATGGTCGAAAAAAAAATTCCAAAAACATATTATTTTACAAAGAAGCTCCTAAAAAATTAAAAAGCATTGGAAACTTAAAGAAAAATATTTTTTTCAATTTTTGGAAAAAATAGTCTTTTTTTTTTGAAAATTTGATATCTCAAAAACGGTTCAGTATTTTTCTTGGAAAATTAATTCTCACTCGTTTAATAAAAGAAACTTAAAGTTGGCGTACCAAAATTTTTTCTTAAAAATGTTTTAAGAACTTTGTACATAAAGCTTACTTTTTTAAGGAACCACTACAACGACTTATAATTTTTGTTCTTGCATAATTTCATTTTTGCATAGCATTCTGTTTTTATCTCGTACTACTAAAATAATTTAAAAACTTCATTTTATCCTTATGAACAGTTTTCTTTCATAACCTAGTCTATTGCATAAGAGCAAGTTCGTGCGACCCAGTCGTGCATTTTATTTACAAATACATACAGTAAGTTTCAGCTCAAAGGGATGGTTAGTTTTCAAGTTGTGTAAGTTCCAGTTCAAGGTATGTATGGTCTTTCAGTTCTTAGCTCATTGATATATTTTGGGTTTTAGAGCCATCTATCGGGAAACTTGAAATATTTTCAGTGTTGTGCGATTCTCACTTAATCAAAAATACATAAATAGTGTGTAATTTTCTGTTGTTAGTTTATATTGAGTTGTGTAAGTTTTAGCTCTACGTATGTTTAGTTGTGAGTTCTTAGATAATTTGAATGCTACTGTTTTCAAACGCCATCTACCAGAAAACTTTAAATCTTTTGACTCAAGTGGACTCCTCAATCTTTACAGAAATATATTGAGTAAGTTTTAGTTCAATTAGAAGGTTAGTTTTGTGTTCTGCAAGTTTCAGCTAAGTGGATAATTAGTTTTTAGAGTTTTGAGCTAATTTTGAGACTTGTGTGTTCAGCGTCATCTACCAGAAAATCAGAAAACCTGAAAACTTTTGACTAACTTAAACTTCTTAATTAATGACAAATATACTGAGCAAGTTTCAGCTCAATCAGAATGTGACATTTGTACTGTGTAAGTTCGAGTTCAACGAATTGAATATCTTTAAGTTTTGAGCTAATTTTAAGATTTGTGTGTTTAGCGTCATCTACCAGAAAACCTAAATACTTTTGAATAACTTAAGCTTCATAATTAATAACAAATATGTTGAGTAATTTTCAGCTGTTGTTGAAGTTCCAGTACAACGAATGGTTACTCTGAGTTTTTAGCTAGTTGCTATATTTTGGGTTTCAGAGACATCTATCGGAAAAATTGAAAATTTCTAAATCTCGCATAATTTGCTCTTTATATAAAATATATAAAGTAAGTTTCAGTTGCTATAGTTAGTTTTAAATTGTGTAAGTTTTAGCTCGACGAATACTAAGTTTTGAGTTCTTACTTATGCTTTTGTTTTCAAACGCCATCTACCAGAAAACTTGAAATATTTTGAGGAAGTAGACTCCTCAGTCCTAAGATAAATATATTGTGTAAGTGTCATATCAATTAGAAGGTAAGATTTGTGTTCTGCAAGTTTCAGCTAAACGGATGGTTAATTTTTCAGTTTTAAGATTTTTCTGCTCAGCGTCATCTACCAGAAAATTAGAAAACTTTTGTCTTACTTAGACTTCTAAGTAAGTTTCAGCTACTGTATAAGTTCAAGTTCAACTAATGATGAGTCTTTGAGTTTTAAGCTAGGTAATTCTTATATTTTTGGTTTCAGAACCATTTATGGAAAAACTTGAAATTTGTTTAATCTCGCTCTTTATTATAATATATGTATGTATAATATATTGAGTAAATTTCAGTTATTAGTTTGAGTTTTGTAAGTATCAGTCCAAGAACGGGTGGTTATTTTATTAGTTCTAAGATAATTGTTTTGGATTTTGATATTCAGCGGCATCAACAGACATATTTTAAAACGTTTGATAATTATTTTGAGTAAGGTTCTGTCTAATCGGGAATCGGATGTAAGTGTGATTTGTAAAGGCTATTTGGGTAGACATTTTTATATTGCAGAAATTGTACAAACTGGAATTTCAAATTGTCTGAAAAGGGGCATGTCAGGTTGGATTAATTTCAGTTTTGCATCAGCTACTACCAAGAGGCTACATTGTTGCTAGAATAAACAAGCATATCCCTGAGGAGTTGCGTATGTACACATCAATGTAATATCAAATTTTTGCCAAATGTTTGTTTCTAGATTTGATTGAAGTTAGGACATGTAGGAATGTTTAGCCAAATATTAAAGCTAAAAACCAACAAAGGCAGGTATTTAAGTTCGTTAATCCAAAACGTTTTCTGTCAGATGAACAAATCATCTCTTAAAAATATAATCCTAGGAATCTTCCTAAGCTTACTATGAACTCAAACTATATTTAGAATTTTTTTTTATCTAAACTGTAAATACAAACAAAGTGATTTTTTTTTTGTACAAAAAAAAATTCATCAGTTTTGGAAACACACCACGTATATCTACCAACTGTCGTGTTCAGGTTTAATATAATTCAAAATGACGATGACGCCCCCTTCTAACAGCCCAGGTGTCAAACGCAATTCCAGCTACAAAAAAAAAGCCATTAGGATAGGTTATTGCAAGCTTACAGCCGTCATAAGTTTTATTGCCCATGTACATGTGCACCATTAAATGCAACTCATGAAAAAGCCTCAACAACAACACAACAACAATAAAACAAAAAAAAAAAACTTAAATAAAAATAAAATATAAAACAAAAAGAATCTTTCGTAAATCTGTTCACATAAATCTGCCCTCTGGACATCATTTTACCACTTCTACGCAAAAACGGGTCCACACGTAAGGCGGGGATTAAATTACTTTCACACGCCAGTGGCATATAGCCAGAGCAGCAGGAGCAACAAATAAAATCCAGCAGTAAGGTACATAGTAATGATGGCTGTATACGAACGGCTGGCTATGTAGTAGCTATATGGTATGCAATTAGCCTAAATGGATTTGGCGAAATAAAAACCATGTTCACTACTCCTCCTCCATCCATGTAGCTCCTGTGTAATGCTTCGGGACCCCCTTCTCCACACCGACTATAAAGCGTATCCTGGAACACATTACGTCTGAATCTCGGAGCTTTATTACCCTTGGCAAAAAATAATGTCTGATTGTCGGTGGCGACGATGGCGCCGCCGATAGTATAAAAAAAAAACAAAATTAGTCCTTGGAGCGGGGGTGATATTAATATGCCCACTTTTCTCCACCTCCAACCCCTCCCTTTCATAATATGAATTCAGCATTATGAATTCGTAATCAAGTGCATTGTATCTGTTACCAAGCCATAAAAGTCGAAAGCAATTAGATTCATTTGAAATTCATTTCAAAACTACTCCGTATGCAGATTTATACAGAAATCCGGCGATAACGGCGGGAAATAAGGGTGAGGGCGTCCGGGAAGGAGCGTCAAGAGTACACAAAAAGGACTGATGAGATCTTCAAACATTCACAGACACAATTAGAAATAACAAGTTTTAATGGATGTCATTAGCAATTCAGCATGCACTGCTCAGTGCCCCAGGCCATACACGTTACCATCGATGCGCATCCAGCTATAACATTCTGAATTCGAATGCCGGGCTTGAACGGGCATTCCGGAATATTTCAGGTTTTATTCCAACATGCGGCGATAATTAACTGAGTGTTTGAGTTGAGTTATGCCAGCAGGCAGAGGGTAGGCACATTCTTGAATGACCTCGTCAACTTAACTAATTCTTGCAAATTTTATACAACTCGACAAGGTGTTGATGTCTAGACTTTTTGTTTGGGTTCACGTAGCTTTTAAATACGTGTTGGATAATATAAGTATAAATACTGGGACGCGAGTAACATTATATTCCAACAATATTGAGGACTTGCCCTTCTTTAGAGCTACTGGGTAGATGAGGCTACCAATATGGATGGGTTGAAAATGATCCCGCTTGCCCTATTGCACAAATCACTCTGTCAACAATTTTTGGCGAATATTCTGGCTATTAAATATTTATTTTCCAACAGTTCCTTCTTTAATGTTGTTGAGCGACAAGTAAAAGAGTAAACGATGTTTATCAAGCAATAGTTTATTAGAGACTAACTTATTAATTGGTTTGGTATAAATGTGCTATGCAAAATATTATAATAAGGATGAGCGTTGATAAGGGATTTAAGAAAAAGTAATTCATTTGTTAGGCCAATTCACAATAAGTATTTAACACTTTCCCTCAACGCGAAAACTTTACTTTATAAACATTTTTTTTTGTATATACTATAATGTTTAACAAAAGAATTCAGTAAGTAAATTTTAATTCAATTAAGTATTTAGCAAATGAACTTTTCTATAATACAAGTCCTAAAAGTTTGCAAAATTTTTGATGCTTTAATTTTTGGAGATTTTTAGTCAAAACATCTGCCAACATTTCATCTGTTGGGACATAATCAATTTTTATATCGCCTCTACTGTAGACTTCTCTGATATGATGGTATTTGATGTCAATGTGCTTACTACGTGGGTGATGTACTGGGTTTTTAACCAGCTGTTGCGCACCCAAGTTATCTCCATGTATAGTTATGTATGATGTAGCAAACTCAGAACCACCAAGCTCGGCGACCAGTCGTTTTAAATACACCGCTTCCTTTGCTGCAGCCGAAAGAGCCATGTATTCCGCCTCTGTGCTGCTCAGTGCCACTGTTGATTGTTTCTTGGACTCCCAAGATATGGCTGCACCACCAAGCATAAATGCGAAACCAGTATATGACTTTCGATCCACAACATCACCACCCCAATCAGCATCAACAAAACCTTCTAGTTGTTTACCTGTGGAAAAGTAACGCAATTTATATTTAACCGTAGAATTTAAGTACCTCAGCAAGTGCTTGACAGCGCTAAGATGCTCTTCATGAGGATCCACATTAAAACGTGCTAGCTTGTTGACTGAGTGTACGATATCTGGCCTTGTCGATATTGCGAGATAAGTTAACGAACCAATTATAGATTGATACTGCTCTCGATTAGCTCGTTTACAGCTCTCGTCCTTACAGCCAAACTGTTGACCAGCTTCCAACGGTGTTTGATTTTGTCGGCAATCAACCATGCCTGTTTCTCGAAGTAGTTTCCATATAAGTTGGCTTTGACAGATCGCGCGTTATCTCAAATCCAAGAAAATGATGTAGAACTCCATTGTCGACGACTTTAAATTCATTTTTAATTTGGTCTTTGATTTTCTTTACCGAACTTTGGCTTAAGCCGCCCAAAATCAGATCATCAACGTAAACAGCTATGATCTTCAAGTCACTTTCTCTATCGGCAAAATAGACACATGATTCGCTACTGCACTGTTGAAATCCAAGTTTCTTAAGAACCGCATCCAGCTTCTCGTTCCATGCTCTTCCCGATTGCTTTAATCCGTATAAGGCCTTACGCAACCTCAACACATTTCGCGGATTATTTTGATCGATAAAATACTCCGGCTGCTCCATAAACACATCCTCTTGAAGGTCTCCATTCAAGTATGCCGACGAAACATCCATCTGGTGCAGAATAAGCTTTTTCTCTACAGCTAAAGCTAAGATTAATCGGATCGTAGAATACCTTAAGACGGGAGAAAACGTTTCTGTGTAATCTATTCCGAATCTCTGGGAAAAACCTTTTGCAACCAACCTGGCCTTATACCTCTGTAACTTTCCACTTTCGTCCTTTTTAAGAGTGTATACCCATCTACAACCTATGGCTTTCTCTCCTTCAGGAAGCTCTACCGATTCCCATGTATTATTGGCTAGTAAACACTGGTATTCTTCATTTGCAGCTGTTTTCCACATTCGAGATTCGGGAAGTGTCAAAGCTTCTGCCATAGTTTGAGGAATTGTAGGGGCTTGTGCTGTGCACAAGTTATTCAAAACAATATATTGTTTTCTAGGTCTTCCTGGCCTTCCTGTTCTTAGTATTTTTGGGCGTCCCTTGCCAAACGTTGGAGTTCTCTCTGCCTCTTCCTCACTGCTGGTCTGCGATCTCTTACGCTTTGGATATCTATCAGGCTTTGAAAAAGATTTTCCCTGCTGTTGATCGTCATGCACCTGTTCACATACTTCACCTCGCTCGCTCGAATTTGTATATTTCGTATCATGGCCAACTTCCTGATCAAGCTTCTCCCTTACCTGTTCCTCTGCCTCCATATCCACTTTCTCCGGTTCAATTTCCTCCAATTCCAACAACTCAAATCTACCCACGTCGAAATAGTTACCTAAATTACCTTCAATGAATGAAACATCTCGTCTCTCAATTACTCTTCTTTTGGATTTGTCGAAAAACCTATATGCTTTAGAATTGGCCGAATATCCTACCATAATATACTCCTCTCCTTTAGGTTGAAATTTGGAAAGCGACTTCGATTTGTTTAGAGCTATGGCTGTGGAACCAAAAACCCTGAGATGCGAAACATCTGGTTTTTTATTGCTCCAAACTTCTTGTGGTGTTACATTAGTTAAGACCTTAGTAGGGCATCTATTCCTCAAGTACACTGCTGTGTTGACAGCTTCTGCCCATAAACTTTCACCTAGACCGGACTGCAAGATCATACATCTCGCCATCTCGACAATAGTCCTATTGGCCCTCTCTGCAACTCCATTTTGCTGTGGAGTGTAGACTACAGAGTGTTGATGCGAAATTCCACATACCTGAAGAAAATTTGCAAAAGTGTTGCTACAGTACTCGGAACCATTGTCGCTGCGTAAGGTTTTTATAAATTTTCCTGTTTCACGCTCCAATAATGCCTTGAATTTCTTAAAAACTTCAAAAACCTGATCTTTTGCCTTTAGGAAATAAACGAATATTTTACGCGACTTATCGTCAATGAATGTTACAAAGTATCTTGCACCTCCTAACGATTCTCTCCTCATTGGTCCACAAACATCAGTATGGACGAGTTCCAAAACATCCTGGGATCTCGTTGACGACTCGTGTGGAAATGACTTTGTGCAAATTTTTCCTAGCATGCAGATTTTACATTTAAAATCTTCAGGCATGACTCCTAACGATAATCCACTGACCATCTTGTTCGCATACACTTTGTTCAGGCTTTTTACATTCAGATGTCCAAATCTATGATGCCATTTTTCATAATTGCTTGTGCATGTATATAAAGTCTCATTTCGGTGACATTGAAAAACGAACAAGTCATTATTGAGACTAGCATTCAAAATTATATTACCTTTCTGTTTTATATAGGCAAACTTCTTTGAGAATTCAACTGAGCATCCACTTTCTAAAGCTTTGCTAACGGACACAAAATTTGCCTTTAAATTTGGAACAAACAAAACATTTTGCAGCCTGAGCTCACATAATTCCGTATTAAGAATAACCGTACCAATACCGGTTGCAGTAATGTAGTTATCACCAGCAAGCTTAATTTGCTCTCTACACGCACGCATAGTGGTAAATACCGATTGATTGCAGCTCATGTGTGAAGTTGCACCGCTATCGATGCACCAACAATGCGGACCAAGAACATTGTTGTGTGAGGCCGAAAGCATAGAAAAAGAAGCAACAGGTTTATTGCTATGGCGCTTCTTTGGTTCTGGACAACTAACGGAGAAATGTCCCCTCTTACCACAATTGTAACACTTTCCTATAGATTTCTTCCTTTGAGAAAATTTCGAATTATGTCGTACGGCATAAGCCTGTGCATCGAAAACCACGTCATCTTTTCCAACTGCTTCACCTTTTTCCAATCGCCGATCCCCTTCTTCTAAGAGCTTTACTTTTAGACTACTCATTTTTGGCAACTCATCGCGAGATTCTATTGCTACGACAAAGTTATCCAAAGACTTTGGAAGACTCGAGAGCAAAATAATTACGATTAATTCGTCGTTAATAGAGAAATCAATCTCTTTAAGCTTCTCGATAACACTTGAGAAGCGATTTAAATATTCGGCCATGCTTTCTTTCTCTCCGAAACTCATGTGCAACAATTGTTTGAACAAAGAAATTTTCCTGGCTGGGCCACGTGGTTGGTGAACTTCTTTTAAATTATCCCATGCCGATTTCGATGAAACACAATTTTTAACGTGATTGACTTGGGAGGATTTAATATTTAAAATTATAGACGCAAGTGCTTTACCATCTTTTGTGTCGAATTCTAATATTTGCTGAGCATTCAGATTCTCCTGTTTGACTGTGGTTCCATCGACATACGACCACAAGCCAGAAATAATGAGCACACTCCTCATTTGAATTGCCCATCCATCATAATTTTGGTCATCTAATTTATCTATTTGATAAAGAGCAGACGAACTCATTTTAATTATCAATTTACCTCTATCTAAGAAAAAACACCGTTTTGCTAATTTAACTTTACTGTAAGCGACAACTCTGGGCCCATAACCTGTTGAGCGACAAGTAAAAGAGTAAACGATGTTTATCAAGCAATAGTTTATTAGAGACTAACTTATTAATTGGTTTGGTATAAATGTGCTATGCAAAATATTATAATAAGGATGAGCGTTGATAAGGGATTTAAGAAAAAGTAATTCATTTGTTAGGCCAATTCACAATAAGTATTTAACAAATGTTCAAACACAATCTCTGACAAAACAATGGTGATGAGACTTCTAAATTCATTGCATATGCAAAATTTAACTTCAATCGGTATAAATTAGTGTTGGGCATAATCGAATGATTTAAAGAATCGAGATATTAGTATTCGAATGATTTAAAAAATCGAATGATCATTCGAATGATTTTCGAAGGAATATCATAGTAAAAAAAGTAGGAAACAAACACTCCATTTCAAGGAAAAAAAGGCAAAAACAAAACAAGAAAATCATAACACAATGGTCCTCACAAAATTTTAATGAAATAAAATAAATTAAATAGATAAAACTATTTTTATGTTATTTGTTTTATTATAAAAATTAATTTACACAACTTTTCATTTTAATTTAACGACGCGTTTCGGGATAAATTCCATCTTTAGGTTCTCGCTTCTCGTCTTTCCTTTACAATTCCATATTCAACCCTCAACGATGCATAGAGTGCAAAAATGAATATAAATATAAACTCAGTCATTGAATACATACACACGAGATATACAAACAACCAACTTCTCGAGTTCTCGATTTTGTGTGTTTTCTTTTCTGTCTTCGTTCAATATTCGCTTCTCGGTCTCCAATAGGCACTCAAGTCCTCATTTCGATCAGAGAAAGTAGATAAGAAAAAATCATTCGAATGATTTGAGTATTCGAATGATTTGTGTGAAGAATCGAAATATCTCGAGATGTTGCCTGAATCGATTATAATCGATTATTTCATTGGAATGCGCCCACCACTAGTATAAATATCATCTTTTCTTATTATTTGTTTATTTTTTACTCCATTGAAGTTCAAATCGCTAAAACATAAACAGATAATTTTTTTATAAAGTTTTGCCAATTTTATTTCTTAAATCATACGAGGGTAATCGATTTCCATAAATTTTAGGTATCGATTTCCATCTGTCACTCATCTTTGAGATTTCTGACAGCCAACCACAACCTAGAAGTATGCAAGCGATTTCCGATTGCAGCTGTTTATTTCTATATTAAGTTGTGCAACTGTGGATAAGTTGCTATTTCCATTAATAGATTTTGGAAGTCAGCTTTGGTAGGTAGGGAGCTCTTTCACAGGGGTTTGCTTCAAGAAGTCCCTATTCAAATATAATATAATATAATTTATAATTTGCAATTACAGGATACATAATATCTGGAGTCTCTTTTAACAGTGTGGTATGTCTGGAGAAATTGCTATCAACCACCTTTTGTTCTTTGATTGAAGTTAAGTTAAGCGCAGTAATATTTTTACGATTTGGTTTCTTATTATCTCCAGCTTCCTCAGAATTTTTTCATTTTTGTTTACCAGAGGTTATAAGTAATCACTTTAAATGTAAGAATATATTTTATATTCAGTTTTTATTTAAGTATTTGGTTTCGTTTCGGAGAGCTCTTATTTGCATGAATTTGTTGGCAGTTCAGTAATCGTCAATCAAAGACGAAAGTTCTTGAAGGGTGGACTAATCAAAGGAAACCTGTGGAAGTTATAAGAGAGTACAAGTACGTTGGTGTTCTGATAACATTTTATTTTAAGAGCACAAACATTTAAAAATATAATTATCTGAAGCTAAGCAAGATAAATTTGTAACAAATAGCTCTGGCCAAAAACTAATTCAATTGGCTGCAAAGACTATGATTCTGTGTGCTGTAAATGTATGGGGATAGAGGAATTTTGACCCCCTGGAAAAGGTCCAGCGTTACTGTATAAGACGAATTTTGAGGTTGTCTAACAATGCACCTTATATATGAAACATCTAGAAACAGGCTGTCCGTGTCCAACCCTTATCTTGGAGATGTTAACGATGCATTTTACATTTACTAAAAGTCATATAAATGGTGAAGAATGCCTACCAAAAATAGTATTGAAGCATATGATAGATATATGTAGCTAGAAAAGAATGAGACGATCTGACAAGTTGCTACGGATGAGACATAAGTTCTTATCCTAGTGACGAGAGAAAATTTATTTTACGTCATAAATAAATGTTGCTTATATTAGATATGATTAATCTTATTTTAAATTATGTTTAACAATACAATAAACCTAAAGACTTGATACTTAAAAAAAAAATTGTAAAATGCAATGGTATTTAGGTATTAGTATGATACTACTTAACAATTTGCTAACTTTATAGTAGTTTACTAACTCATTCCTAATTTTAAACATTTTCTAACTAGTATCGTACTAAAAGAATTTTCTTAATAAGTTGCTTCTGAACAGAACACACGTAAAACAATGACATTTCGTGTAAAAAAGTAAGTACACGAACCGTTTTTGATGTTTACAAAAATGTCAAAGACTTATATGAAGCTAGCACGATACTAAAAAAATAAAGTAGGTATTCGATGATTTTAACTTTAATAAAAGGGTATAGAGAAAGTATGATGCTATATTCGATTAAAATTTGCAAATTCATTGTTTTAACCTAGTATCATACTAAAACAGCTTTAGCATCGCACTAATTCAATTAAAATTTTGCGCCAATGATTTCTTGGTATTTTTAAAAGTTTCATAACTAAATAATTTTTCTCCAAAAACTCCTTTCGCAATTTAGGTGTCTGTCATTCGCATTTTTGAAATCGTTTGATTTTTACAAACGTCAAAGAATGAGTGTTTACTCAGTTTCTTGTAGGAACTGTCATTGTTTTAAGTGCGTTCAAAAATTTTACGTACGATAACACAGGGTTTTTCAATCGGCGTGGGTAGATTTTGGCGACCATGTTAATTTGGTGACATCAGTCAAATCCGTTTTTTATTATTCAGTTACTGATGCCATATGCCAAATCACATTGGCAAGTTAGAAAATTGAGCATCACGTCCAAATGATTCAACTTTATTATCAGAATGAGCCTTACGACCGGTTCGGTAATCAATCAGTCAATATTCGTTTGTCAAACGAACGTAAGATCGGCGGAGAACAACGAGGTCCGAGAAAGTGTACAGCAGAGCCTCAGACAGTTGATTTTGTACCGTGTACAGGAACTTGACCTTTCGAAGATTTCAACTTGTCGAATTTTGCGTCAGGACCTGGGCCTACGAACGTACAAGATCCAACTGACCCAGAAGCTCTAAGTTCATAACCATAGCCAACGCCGCCGTTTGTTCACTGACTGGGCTTCGAAATGTTTTGAAGAGGACCCCAACGTTGGCCGTAAAATCATCTTTAGCGTTGACCTAAAGCCCACTTAAGGACATATAATTAATTTAAAAAAATGTCACGAAATAAGAAACATTTATTAAGACTTTAACAATATGCTGTGTAAAATTTTTTATGATATTTTCTTAATTCGAAAAGTTAAGAAAAAATTTGTTTGACCTTTTTTGACGTTTGTAAATGTCAAAGAGTCATATGCATTTAGCACGATATTAAAAAAATAAAATAGCTATTTGATGATTTTAAATTTAATTAAATGCAAATATGATGCTTAACTTGATTATAATTTGCAGTGTCGTCCTTTTAACCAAGTATCATACTAAAACATAGTAATTTGACTAAAATTTTGCGCCAAGATTTTAGTATAAAATCTTCGTAAGGCACAAAATTAATAAATTTTTTCAGCATTAATAACTGGTTAATATTTTTTCCAGAAAAGTATAAGTTAATTTATAAATGTGTAGGTAAGTAAATAAATTTATAAATCAGTGATTCCTATTGGCAAATAAAATAAAAATTGTTTAGCCACAAACGCACAGGAACACCCTATTAATACAAACGGCGATTTTGCGATGTTGGAAAAAATCTTTTCTTGAAAGAGTTTTCTACGAGAAAATCTATTCCACTTCAAAATATCATATTTGCTTAAGCAATTTCCGGTTCGTCAGCTCCCCAGATCTCCCCTTCTATTGGGTAAGACAAAGAACCTAAATATGTATCACATATTTACATTACTTGAAAGCCATGCCAGAGGACTCTCCAAAATCTCTTTTTAGGTAAGAAGGGACATTTAGACCATAGACGGTATACAATACGTTTTTTTTTTTTTGTTATCCTTTTGTTATGACTGTATTTGCAGACGAAGAGACGTCTAGATCTTCTTCCAAAAAAAAATATATATTTACATGAATATACGATGCACTTACCTGATACGGATAGCTCACTGGTACTATTAACCAAGTTGTCCATAATTGGCTGGAAATTGTAGTATGTGAGTGTCTCGAGGAAGTTTTCCTGCAGGTTAATTGAAAGGAGAGCCGGTGTGCCTCGTAGTAGGCCGTTGTCGAGTTTCTTCAAGGCATTGTTTCGTAGGTTTAGAGTTTTTAAATTATTAAGCCCGTCCAGTGCACGTTCCGAGATGCGCTGAAAAAAAAAAGTTAATAAAATTGTAAGAGTTGTGATATATTTTATGTTTGAGGGAAATATTTTGTTCAGTTTAGAATCCTGCACAGGATGGAATTGGATTTCAGTATACGGGTAGAGGTTTGTTAAGGGGAATATGAATGAGATTGAGTTAAGTGGACTCGGTTTACACAAAATGCCCTAGACTTAAGTACTCGTATCTATAGGTAGTTATGTTGTGCGTTGGAAAAAGGGATTTGTGAAATTGGATATGGAATCATATTCAAAGGGGCTGTATTTATTTATTTATAGGAGCAATTTGTCTTCTGGACGCGTGAGTGCCGAACCCGAATCCGAACATGAGCGAAAGAGTGATGGATATGGACAGGAAATCATGAAGAGTGATGACTGTAGTAGAAATGTTGAATTGATTTTGAATATTTAGTAGAAAGGGATCAGGTTGAATGGAATCAAGCTCTATTACAATATTTGAACAAGAGCAAGAAAGGGGTAAGTTTATGGTTAAGGTAAGGTATACAGTTCGTCACGAAAAACCTATTTCATTTGGGAATGATTTTTTCGTACAAATAACTGTATTTGAGGCGAATTTTTTTTAACAGAACTTTTAATTAATTCGGAGAAAATTGGATCCATGGCCATACGTTTTATTTTCGCACCCAAAAAAAATAACCAGTGGCTTTTGGCATTTTCATAGAACTGTCATTTTCAGGAGTTCTTTTTTTTAACTGTTCACAAACTGAATACCAAATGTTAGTTAACCCTCAGAAATGTTTCTTTCGCCGTCACTACTTTTTCCTACTTCCAAAAACGTATTTATTTGAAGGATTTCAAAAGATTGCAAAAAAAAAACATGTAAACGAAGATTGATTTGACTAGAAGCTTTAGTTCGAGACGAAAGCGATTGATATACAAATTTATTTGTTAACTAACTTTTGTGTGTGTAACTTAATTTTAAGAATTTGTATCAAAGTCATTTGGTCTAATAAAATGTAAATACATATTTCTTTTGGGTCAGAAAAAGTCGACTTACACTTCGAAAAAAAATCTGACAAAGCTAAATTTTGGTTGTCTTGGTGTGTTGGTAAAAATATTAATTTGTGTAGTACATATAAGTAGTGGAAAAATTGTTTAACAATTTTTTTTTAAATCAAAATAAAAATTTTTAAGAAATGTGATATGAAATACTTTTAAGAATATTGGCAATATTGGAATATTTAAGAGCTTTACCATACCAAATCAGTTGTACCGTTTTTGAGAAAATCTAAACCAAAAGAAATGGTTAGTATAACCGTATTAGATATTGAAAACTTATTTCCAAAGTTAGTGCTGTATAGCTCAAAGGTGCGTTTTTTGAAAAGAAGTTTTGGCCGAAATGGCGAGAATGTGGCTGCTGTGTGGGACTCAATTCACAAACATCAACTTTCCATCGATCTCACCAGTTCAACATTTCACGCACTAGCCTGAGGAGAGTTCTGCACAAATTGGACAACGATTTTGGGCGAAAAATCATCTTTTCTGACGTGGCGAATTTCCATCGCGGCGGCTACGTTAACAAACAAAATTGCCAAACCTCGGGCTTGGAAAACCCGCACGTTTCTGTTCAGAAGCCAATGCATCCCTATAGAGTAACAGTTTCGTTGAGATTGTGGAGTCTTGACATCGTTGGATAATTTTTCTTCAAACGTTTCGGTCAATGTTGGGCGTTACAGAGTAACTGAAATTGAAGACATGGATTTGGACGACCTCTGGCCCATGCAGGATGGTGCGTTATGTCACACAGCCCATGCTTCACCAAATTCCCAAATCGTGTTATCAGTCGTTTTGGCGATGTCAATTGGCCACCTCGGAGCTGCGATTTGACCACTTTGAACTTTTTTGTATGGGAAACCGTGAAGGCCCGAAGTTATGCCAACAATCCGGAGACGATTCAAGCACTAAAGGCTAATATCATCCAAGAAATCCGTGAGCTGCATCCCGAAACCATCAACAAGGTCTTGGAAAATTGCACTGATAGAATGCTCAACTGCGAAGCCATCGAACGTTTCTTCTTACTAATAAATCCATAAAATATAGAATATTTTATTGAATTTTTAAAAAGAAAGTTGTGTTTGGCATAACCTGTATAATTATGTGTACAGAAAAAAGAACTTAACATCAGTAAAATACTATCATTAAAATTTTCTATATTTTGATTTAGTCAATTTGGCTAAAACATATTTCTGAGCTACTCCACTATTCAAAAACTTAACTATTTAGTGCCTAAGTTTATATAAACTAGATAGAGACATTACCAAATGATATACATATCAAAATAAGTCCTCTTCTTCTTAGGTCCTCTTTGATGCAATATAATACCTCTGAATAGATGTTTGTGCAAGTGAGTGATACGACAACAAAAGGATTTTCTTGTCCTTGAACAATAAAAATATTTAATCACGCATTTGTCAGTACTAAAGGAATTCTAAATACTAACAACATCATCAGAATACCAACCTCTCAACTTTTATCAAACAGAATTTTCCAACGAGAAATATCGTTTGCCCAAGAAAACGAAATATGCACAGATACCTGCTCCTTTTTGCTGAAACCAATTTGCCTAACTATACTTATCCACTTTATTTTGCTGCTCTAGTAGAAAAAAATACGTACCAGGTACTTTACACAACACTTGCAATTTAAAATTACTTAACAATCATCGATTCTTTGAGTATGTGTGCTCATTCAAGAGTGATGACTGTATAAATGTACACTACATCAAAACAAACGAAATAAAAGAAGAGAAATATGAGCACACACAGAAGTCCTTTTCGTTTACCTACAATAACCTGGGTCTTTCTTTGAGTCTTTCTACAAGAGCACACAATTGATAACCTAGTGCTGATGATCATTAGTTTGCAATATTGAACCGCAGAAGGGAATAGAGCTTCGGAAAACCTTTCGACACTAAAAGGTACACATAGATTGTGATGATGTAAATAAACTTTGAATCTGAAGAAAACTATTTTACTTCTTTGGAACGAAACTGCTTTGAGTTTGGTGAATTTTTCAAGCTTATTTTTTTTTGTTGTATTTCAAAATCAAAACAATGGAAAACAAAACAACAAAATATTTGTAAGAACAGCAAGATTTAACCTTATTTTCAAAGACCACAATTACTTACAAGTGATGTTTCTGCAGTCACTGCCAACAAGTTCAAGAAATCTGCTATTTCGGCTGCTCGAAATTCTGGGATATTCTGGGATATGAATGGCGTAGTTTTTAAGATATGAAAACAAAATACCTGATTGGAAGAAGTATCGTCGACTTTTAGGAAGAGCTGAGTTAGCCAATTTCTATTCTAGCTTGTCCGAAATTTTTCCCGAATCTTTGCTCAATATTGAAGTTTAAGTAAAACGACCTTAACGGTTAAACTATCTTAAGGCAAAGGACATCACACACAAATTAAATAGATTTGGTGGTGCAACAGTTCGAAGAGAACCAGGACCTAGTGACTTATAACCCTTAACCATTCTTGTGTGCATGTTACCAGAATTGGGGTGGACCTTCAATTTTCTGTCGAATCCGAACGGTTATTGAGCATGACAATAAATACTCTTAGAAGATTTGTCAATTCCTCCTAGACCTACTGTATGACAGTCCAGCGAATTAACTATTATTCCAAGGGGCATCACATCTACCTCTATATCGGTACGGTCTTTTCTCATAAAAATTTCACAATTTGATTGAAACAATGTACATTAGGCCAATACTACCAATCATAGATTTTATTGGTCTTGGCTTAGTGGTCTTTGGTCTTATTGACTCTTCTACTATTTTTATTTCGTTTTTCACACTTTCTCAAGTTTCGCAATACTCGTATGTTTCGGACCCCACTCAGATTGTAGTTGCTGATATTATCGTTAAAGAATCTATATCTCCATTGCGCCGGAATCAAATGGCCCTGCTCGGTTCTAAATGAAGCTTGACATTATTAATCCAGCGGAGTCCGTTGAGTCTTCCGACACAATCCCATACTAGTTTAAAAATGATGGTATACGTACATAAGTTAACAGCTTTCAGTGCGGATTGAGTGTCCGATATAATAGCATTGTTTTGGTAACTGTAGTTAATTTCAAGATTCCGTTCATCACAATTCCGTATGGGACTTACTTCTGCCTGGAAAACACTTGTGGACCGTCCCATCAGTAAAGATAAGTAAGAACAGGGGCCAAATTACCTTACGCATAAGGTTTCGAGTATCACGTGACTAAATTATGTGAGTTTGGCATTACCGCTTACGTCATTAAGCAATCGATTTCCCTAATTTGACATTTTCAATCGATCACTGATGGCACTCACTCACTCTGTCACTGAAGCGGTAATTTGGCCCCTGTTTCATTCTAGGCACAAAAACTTTAACCCCAGTACCTCGATCTTTATTCAGCTTAATGTTATTGGCTTTGAGAGAAAAGCTTACTTCTTCGCCAACACGTTTCAGTCAGATTGGGTTCTGACCATTAACCCCGACACAGCCGAAGCCATATCGGTCACAAAAGCTGTGACATGTTGCAGGCATGAACACACCTCTTGCTAGACCATGAAAACCACGTGTCTCTGCATTCGGAATAAACCAAGCCACCACGATACTCCCACAAGGGGGCCTACCTAATAGATAGTTTGTAGAAAGAGTGCACAGTGTTGGAGAAAGAGAGATAGCTGCAGCTCTCTATCCGAAGATAGAATAGGGGAGCCAGAAGACGTACGCTATAGCCCTCAGACTTCTTGGCACTATCTCCCGTGGTGCCAGAATAAAGCTTCCGGTCGAGCTTCGCCACCATGAAGGTCACTTAAGATGAGTTCCTGCAAAACTCAGGGCCTGTCAACCCCAGATACACACACCTAGCATTTAGTCGAGGTAGAAACCACAACCAAGAATGTGCACCCCTCTGATGAGTTGTTACACACTCCTTAGCGGATTCCTACTTTAAGGACACCGTCCAGACTTTTCCTACTCAGTTAGTTCAGTTACTTACGCAACCTATCTACAGGCACCGCGAGTAGGGCGATAGGAACCGGAAGTGACAGCTTTGTGCAAGGTAGCAATACCGGCCCACCGACAAGTCAGTGGATGAGCCCATCCGAACATCAAACTAGTATTACCACTTCAGCAACCATACACGTTAGCTTTCTTTCATCAATTGGAGACGACTCTACAGAAGATAGTTCTCACTCGATTAGCCTGTTAAATAAACCTTAACTGCAACTCTAATTGTGCAAAACTCGTCATCTTCGTCACTGCTTTAAAATTCAACTCATTCCAGAAGCCATGCCTCATTTGTCTGCGTGAATACATGAGAACTCTGACACAGGCCATTTAAGAATAGTTCACGGAGCTTGCCGCAAGTAAACCTACTTTGTTGCGATGTGTGTTGTCTCCATCCCAGTCTTGGACAATTACGAGTACATCTGAATATTCGTCTAGATGTCTAGGGTCATCAAGAACTTTTTCTCTACATAAGTGTACAAAAAATGTTAAAGTTGGCATGAGGCTTAAAGACTCGAAAACTACTGAACCGCTTTCTCTGAAATTCTAGATATTTATTCTTAGGCTTCGGCCACGCACTGAGCGATGAGCGACTGAGTGATTGAGCGACGTCGCTCTGTCGTTTAAAACAATGACAAGTCGCTCAGAGCTTCTGTGGCCACCTCCATACAATTTAATGTGTTTTAATTTTTTCGCGTCGCTTAGCGACTCGTCGCTCGTCGCTCAGTGCGTGGCCGAAGCCTTATAAGTAGAGAGAATGTTATGAAATTGCATTTTAGAAATATTTACCACGCCCTTTTTTATGATGTTTGAATTTTTTCATTTTTAATTAACTGTATACTCCTGTATAATTTTTAATTTAGCATGTTTAAGCTTAAAGTAGAAATGTGTACTTCTTTTTAGGAATCCGCCTACTGTCACGCCTACTTTTGTTATTTGGGAGTGTTCCCTTATTTCATATTTACTTGTAGGTAGGCTCTGGGGAATTTGAGCAGCCTGTAAATTTATACTTATACTTTATGGTTTTATCGGCTGCTTTTACTGACAAAAAAAAACATGCTCAAATACCCCGTTTTTGTGATCAGCTCTTTGTGGGCAATCAAGAAGTCCCGCTTTGTTAGTACTGATTAGATTTGGACAGGTTGGAAAGGGGTGATTATAAAAGAAGTTACATCACCTCAATCAGATCGTTATCGATGCAATAATATTTAAAATAGGTAAGTGGGACAGGAATCCAAAACTATTTGGAGTTCTGACAAAATTTTTGGATGTTCCCTGTAGTGACGGTATATTGGAATATTTTCTGAGGGCTTCTTTACTTCTTCTTTAAGTGTAAACCAGTTCTTCTTAGAAATATGGAACCAAATGTTTCTGGAAATCCGCCAAGTGCTGATGAGTGTTGATCAATCGTTGGCAGCTTTGAAGCTTATATCCAGTATTGAGTTAACTTTGAGTTTGGCAAGAGTTAAAAAGACTGGTCAAAAAGTTCTTGAGCAGATAAGTAAACTAGACTATATACTTATCGACAGGTTTCATATTTGAATCCAAGCTCAGAATCCACACCATCCATACAAATATCGGTTAAAAGTTAAAAAACTACTTTTTTGAAGCAATGTAACTTGACGTGAAAATTTTTGTCACGGATGTTTTTTTAAGATTTTTGAAATACTTGGAAACATTTTCGGCAATGCATACTTACCGGGGTATAAGTGACACTCAAATCTTCCTTATTGTTCACTTGAGAAACTTGTGAAACTGAGCCCTAAATTTACTTTCAACAGTCGGAAATGGAGGAAAAAAGTAAGTGCGCAAATACTTCTAGCCTTGCACCTGATCAGCATTCCTCTAAACTGCTGACAGGAAGCTTGTACAATATCTCATCATCACAGGCGATGAGTTTGACATGTAAATGATGACAACCGTTATCGCTAGTGATCGGAGGTGGTTCCAGGTTTTCCCTCATAATACTTAAGAAGCCTATCAACCATGGTGCTCCTATCGAAGATTGCAATGAGGTTTAAAGAGAGTTCTGGTTTTATGAGCTACTATGTCCTTTGACGTGGAGTTGTCTCTGGTTTGTCGTCTGTTGGATAGAATGCTTTAAGCCAATTTGATCTTGGCGTTCAGCTCCGGTTAATCACAAAATGTCTTTAGAATTCTCGTAGCTGTCCAGTTGTCCTTGGGCCTAGACTGCCAAGTGATCTTCCGAAAAAAACAAGGAAGATAACCTTTTCCTTTGGTTCTCCCAGCTCCCAGGTAATTGCTTTTGGGAGAAGTTTAGTCTCATAAGCAGTGGAAGAACCATGTTGATCAACCCCTCCACTACTGAACTTAATTTTGTATTCCTTATTGCAACTATTTCAACCATGACTCTTATAAGCGGAGAGCCAATTATTAGAGCCACAAACTACTGATATACAACACAGGATAAACGCTAAACGTCTTGGAAGCCATGGCGCAGCCCGCGTTTGAAGCAATCCGGTCTCAAAATTTGCCCTTTTTCTGTTTTGTCAAGAAGTGTTAAAAGAGCCTTTGATTCTTTGATTTAAGGACTCATCTGCGGAGGTTATCTCGAGAATCATTGACCAGCTTCTACAACTCGACTCGTTCGACTTTCGAGAAGAAGACCTAAGGAGCTGTTTTAGGCTAGTTTGCTGAAGCGAAGGACCAAAGGCATAAAATTTCAATTAAATATTTGAACTTAAAACTGTATGATCTATACATATTTGAGTAAAAAGGTCTAAATTTAGGATGTCAATATTTTGTATGAAAGTAAGAAAACGAACAGGTACATGAAAAATGCTGATCTTAAAGCCCCATTCCTTGCTTCCAAAATCTTTGACGATAAACAAATTTTAAATTCGAATGAACACCATACCTTTGTGAAATTCAACTTGCCATTGCATGTCTCAGAAAAAGGACTTTCCTTAGAATTTACAGCACACAAAAGGGTTTGCGCCCACTTGTACTCCTTCAGTCTATTCAGAGTCCTATGACTCTATGTAATGTAAGTTAGCCTTTTTTGTGCCCAACTTAGGTGGAATCGTCGTCGCCGCCGTTATCGTCGGTCGCCTGGTGTGTGATGGAGCATGGAGGGAATCAATCAAGAAAACAACCTCTTGAAAGGAGAATATTTCATATTTATTTTCCAGAACAGAAAATTTCAATACCGTTGAAGAAGAAAAAAAAAACAAGGAAAAGAAAAAAACCTATGCTATTATTGCTTAGCTATTGAGAACTTTTGGATTTGAAATTCTTTTGTCTTTTCAACTGATTTTGAAAATGGAAGTCTTATTTGCATACAGCGTGGTGGGTCGTATAAGTATTCGGAGCTATAGACGGAGGGGAGGGAGCTTGCCGAAGAACAGATGGTAGGAATACAAAATGGCAGGTATGAACGCTGGCGGCACATTTTCTTGGAACAATAAAAAAAATGCTAACAATACCGAACCGATTCTCATTAAGCTGTGAACCCGCATTTTGCTTGCCTTTTCGTGAATAGGTTGCTTTTACATACATACCTACACACAATCCTCCAGTGGAGTCTATATGGAAACCTATGTATGTATGTATGTATGTACACATTGAAGGAATATTTGTGCCGGAAAAGTTGCATGTATTTTTGTATTCATATTACCCGGACTTTATATCGGGAGGGGGAGAGCAGATGAGGAACTAGGAAAGGAATTTTACAATTTAAGTAAAATCAGGTCACTGGGACATTGAACTGCATCAAGGCTTTTAGCCAGGAAAGGCGATATTATTCGAATGAGCTTTTCATATAAAATGTGCACTCCATTCGGGTGAAAGCTCATTACGGGGATATTTTTTTTTTTATTCTCCTTCCATGTTACTTTTTTTTTTTGATGTTTTTCTAAATTTCAAAGAGGATGTCCCTAGAAATTATTTTATTCCCAGTTTTGATTTGTTTGAAAATCCGCTACTCGTAAAAATTGTGCTCATATATTTTTTTTTTGTAGGATAAATGTTAGGAGAAGAATATAAAGGAAGGAAGAGTTTTATGACCGCATCACCAGAGGGGAGGGTATATCTATAAAGTGGGTATATCAGATGGCAAAAAAAAACAGATAGATAAATATATTTTTATGTCTTTTTGTAAACTTGTGGATTTAAATTGAAATCTCGGGAACACTCACAGGGTTATTGAATAAATAATGAAATGTTAGCTTGACGGCTGGGAGGGCACATGAGGGGCGTCTTACAAATTCTGATGGTTGACTTGTTGTAGTTAAACCAATATAAGCAAGCTAAAGGAATTCAATACAGAATTCGTGATGATATTTTATTTGTAGGGCTTTAAGTTCGAATCGTTTGGAGACGGGTCAGTAGATGAAAGAAGATTTTGTTTCTGAAAAAAAAAAAAAAAAAAAATCACGAGGCATACATTTTTAAGGAGCTATCAGGTCTGGTAATATGTATAACGATATTCAATTAAGCGCAGCAATACCAATATTGTTTATTGAATAAGAAATACATAACTTACGATTTCTGACTTTTGGAAGATTCAAATATTCAATATCACCACAACAGGAAAAATTGTTAAACTTCGAACTATTACTACTTGCTTTGAAGGACTCCTCTCACACTTTTCAATAAATGGCGAATAAATACAACGATAAGTAAGGACAATGGCAACACTTTTTCGCTGATAGCATGCACAACTATGACTGAAAGCGCAAATG